>NW_020769377.1:4938263-5063986 GCF_900518735.1 Pseudonaja textilis
GGGGGGGGGGGGGGTCATCTCGCTGGCCCCTTCTGTGACTTCACGGAAGAGGACAAGCAGGTGGTCAGAGGACTGAGGAGCTGGGATGGCGCAGTGGTTAGAATGCAGCGTTGCAGGCCAACTCTGCATGGTGCTAGGAGTACGATCGGGGGGGGGGAGGGGCATAGGTGGACTCAGCCTTCCATCCTTCCAAGGTCGGTAAAAGGAGGGCCCAGATTGTTGGGGGCAAAAGGCTGACTCTGTAGAGGGCTGTAAAGCACTCCGAAGCAGTCGAGAAGACTAAATGCTATTGCTGTTGGAGAAGCCAAGTGTTGAGCAAAAAAGAACCCAAACAACTATGGATTGTCAGCATATTCTTAGTTTTGAGCAAGTTAATAGAAAGTTGCTAAACAGAGAAGAATGTATTACTGTCAGAAACCAGCAGGAGTTTATCAAGAATCCATTATAATCAGTTTTAGCTGGGAATGTGAGGTCGTTGGGTGTCTTGTGGTTTTAGTAAAGAAGACAGCAAAACAAGTTATACTATTGTGATATGGATACAGAGGAGCAACCTACCCCCAAAATTGTGGGGACAGCAAACACCTTAGTGGACAGTATCCAGATTCTACAGGATCTGAACGGGGACACTGCAAAGTCCTACACTTCTGCAGAACAAAATCAAAACCATGAAACAGGAATGGTGGAAGGAACACAATGAGCAACCGATGTGAAAAAGACCCGGCTGTCTCAGTGGATCACAGGTTGGACGCTGACCACGTCTAGTACAGCGAGGCTTCAGTTACCAACTGCCTTGTTCAGTGACTGAAGTTATGACAATGCTAAAAAAAATAACTTTACGACTTATGCCTCCATTTCTGAGCTCGGCAGCATCCCTCAATCTCATGACTGCCATTCCAGTCGATACGTTACAGTCCTATGCCTGACCTGGTGTTTTTCCTTTCTTTCTCCTTTGCAGAATGGAGAGACTGGAGAGGAAGGGATGACAAGAGAGTAAGCAGGCACACAATGGGGAATAAACGTGGAAAGCAACGTGCTTGTTCTGGCAACATGCTACGCAAACAACTTAGTGCATTCCTCATTTTGTGCCTCTTTACTCTCTTCTAAAACCTTCAATGAACATAAATACAAACAATAATTCCCTTTTGCTAATTATCCCAGTGCTGAAATGAACGCTCCAAAGGATTGGGGAGTGGAGAGAAGGAAAGTATCTGCCCTGCTGCCCTGCAGAAGATGGGGGGACACTTTGCCTGAAGTCATTCTACATACAAATAACTAAAGGCTCAGCTTTTAATGCTGGTTGGCTTTACTGGCATTCTCTACCCCACCTTACCTGACTGAAGGTGGACTTGAGAACAACCTTCTCCAGCTCCAGAGCGACTAGACTGGTCATCAGGCTGGTGAGGCTATCGTAGATCACGGGGGACAGTCCGGCCTGCAGCGGGAGGGGAGAAGACTTGGTTCAGGATGGCCCCATATTGCCAGAAGCAGACTAAGGCAGGCTGGCGGGAGGGGGAGGCCCTGTCCAGAGAGAAGGCCGCTGTGTCCAGGGAGAAAGCTGCCCCGGCCCTTCCCTTGGCAAGGGGGTCACACACAGCGGGGCAGCTGCCTTCTTCTTGAAGTGACCGGTTCCCCTCTGAGGAATTCCCTGCCTCCAACTTACCTTGAACTCCACCATCTGCTGCTCCAGGTTCAGGATGAACTGCTGCACCCAGGGGTCGTTGGCTTCGTAGTCATTGAACTCTTCCTGAAAGAGCAGCAGAGAACAGAGCTGGCTTCTCTACCAAGCGCTCCCCTCCTCTGCCTCCCTTGAGCACCGGGGGTGGTGGTGGTGGTGGTGGCAGAGGCGGCTCTAGCCGGCACCAAGGCAATTCCATGTCCGCTGAAGCCAGGTGCAGCCAAAGGATGGGACGCAGGGGCTGAGCCGTAGGAGAGAGGCCTGGCTTGCCTCCAGAGACCTTCGGAAGACCCGCCCGGCCGAGGGCTTGGGGGCAGCAGGGCTGTTCCCTGGGGAGGTAGAAACCCTGCAGGTAGGAAGGCAATTGGCTGCAAGGATGGCGCTGGACTGGCAAGCCCCCCAGCCCAAGGAAAGGCGAGTCTCGAGGCCGCGTCTGCTTTCAGAGAGGCTTCTCCACACCAGCTCTTCAGGTAGGCCAGGCAGGGGAACAGACAGCACAAGCAACATGGGAACCCTACTGCACCGAGACCTCTTGGTGGCCTTTCCTTTTCAGTATATGTATCTACTTATTCCTTTACCGTTACATCTTTCTCTTGCTATAAATCAATCTCTTTTAGCCTTACACGTCAATCTTCTCTATAGTATATTTACATATTTAGATATTCCCTCATTCTTTTCCTAATTGCCATTTTATTTTCTTTTTATTTCTAAACCACTCATACCAGGCCTCATAGTAAATTGAATCTTCTGTCTTTTATTTTCATCGTCACCCTGTCCATCTCTACACAATCTATTATTTCTTTTATAACCATGCCTTCTGGTGGAACCCCCTTTTCTTTCCAGAGTTGTGCGTACAAAATCCTTGCAGCTGTTAATATGTGTAACATGATATATCTATCTGTTTTATTGCATTTTTGTGTTATTATACCTAATAAAGTTTCCGGATTAAATTCAGTTTTCTGATTCGCGATTTCTTCTAGGCAGTGTCTAATTGTATTCCAGTATTTTTTTCACCTCCTGGCATGTCCACCAGGTATGGAAATAAGTGCCTTTTTCTTTTCCACATTTCCAACAGTTTGGGTCTGAGTTAAAGCATCGAGGAAGACCATTGCCAATTGTTTTCCTGGGTTTGCTTCATAGTATTCTATTATATTCATTACCATTCTGGTATTATTTTTGATTTGTCTATTTGGTAAGAACCCGTTTTGGTCGCTATGATCTGGTTAAGGGTTTTTTTCAATCTTTCTGCCATTATGGACATAAATATTTTATAGTCAACATTTAAAAGGGATATGGGCCTATAATTTTGAAGTCATCGATGGTCCGAATTTTCTTTTGGGATCAATGCTATGTATGCCTCCCCCCATGACTTGGGTAACTTCGCTGTTGTCAGTACCTCATGGCAGAGTTCTAACAATTGCATGTCTGATTTTTCTTGGAGCGTTTTATACAGTTCCCCTGGGAGACCATCCGGTCCCTGTGTCTTATTGTTTTTCTGTTTCAGGATTGCTTCTTGGAGTTCTTCTAGTGTTATTTCCCTGTTTATCTCTTCTTTATTCTCTTCCGGGGTCGCGGGTAGCCCTTTCCCTTCTAAATAATGTTGGATATTTTCCTCTGGTACGTCTTCCCTACTATGTAGTTCCTCAAAAAAACTTTTTAACAATATGTTCTTTTTTTTTCAGTTTGATGTTGTAACGTACCATCAGCATCCTTCAGTTGTTGGATTGATCTTTTTCCTTCTCTTTCTTAACTCTGTAGGCCGGCCACCTTCCCGGCTTGTTCGCGTGTTCAAAATAATTCTGTCTTATCATTTTCATGTCCTGTAACCACTCATCTTGTGCTAACATATTCAGTTTGTGTCTAATCATTATCCTTTCCGTATTTGCTGTCTTATTATGTGGTGTTTTTTCTAACTCAAGGGTATCTAGTTGTTTAGATTGTTCTCCTTTTATTTCCTTGTATCTACGTGTATTATATGAAATTGCTAAGCCCCTGATATATGTTTTAGTCGTGTCCCATAGGTTTGGAATTGATGCTTGATGTTTTTTTATTTTCTTTCAGAAAGAACTCCAATTCTTTTTCCATCATCTTGACATTCTTTTTCTTTTAGGATCTCCTTATTTAGCATCCATCTTCTGTTCTTTTTCAATCCTTTCCAAATTATTTTAATAGGATTATGGTCGACCCATGTGTTAGTTTCAATTTCTATTTCTTTTATATTACGCTCAATTTCCACATTTGTCCGTAACACATCCAATCTCGATCATGATGTGTGTGTTGCTGAATAATAGGTATATTGTTTTTTTGTCTGGATTTCTTTCTCTCCGTATATCTTTTAATCCTAATTCTTCCGCCATTTGATAAAATACTTTTGGTAATGTTTTCCTTTTCCCCACTGGATTTTCATTATTCTAATCTTTTCCTAAACCCAATGTTTCTCCAGCCTCCTGCGTTCAGGCAAGCAAACGAACAATCGAGGGCTGCACACTCACCTCCTCAATGTTGTGGGATACAGACAGGAAGAGGTTAATGTAGGGCTTCACCTGAGGTTTGACTGCTGAGCTGGTGAGTTCATTCAGGCCTTCCTGAGGGAGAACAAGGGTTAGGTCTCCTGGCTCCCCTCTACGCGGCAGCCACCTGGGAGCTGAGCCTGGCCAAGGGCGCCTGGGGCATCCCGGCCTTTGGGCAAAGAGAAGCTGCACGTATTTCAAGACTGGCATCACCTCTCTGAGCCGAAGTGGAGGAACCCTCGGCAAAATGTGGGTGAGTGGAAGAGAAGCTCCCCTTGCAGCCCCCGCTCACCTCCTGCCAGGCAAGGATGCTGCCCACTGGCCAGCTTCACTTCCTCCTGGGCGGCCTTGGCACAGGCAACGCTCCAAGGGTCCAAAGCTCACCTGCAGCAGGTCACGAAACTTGCTGGAGACGGCATCCATGTCCGCAAGGCAGCTCTCCAGCTTGAGCCGAGCTTGTTCTCCTCCAAAGCCCTGGCTGAGGAGCTCTGAACAGTCGCTCTGTAGGGGAACAGACACCCAGCTGCAAACAAGAATCGCTCTGCAGAAGGAAGACCTCAAGTCTGGTGGAAATGAAGCACTGCAAGAGAAGGTGGGGCTCTCCCACTGCTCAGTTCTTCCTCCCACTTCCCATACAGCCCAAGTCTCTGGGTGTGGCCTCCCGGCCAGGGACCACCACCTCCTGCTCCGCACTCAGCATCCTTGTGTTTTCCAAGGCGGTTTATATCCTGGTTTCTTTGGAACAAGCCAGGCAGGACCTCCCCAAATAAAGCCGGACTTCTAGTTGAGATGAAGTGATTTAATGATTTAGTGTATTAATTTAGATGGATTTGAATCACATAAACACACAGGGACACCTGCTTCCAGCCAGGAGTTCAGGACCCACAAGTACCTCCAGGGTCTTCTTCAGCGTCATTATGTTCTCGCTGCAGGCCTCCACGTTGTTTAAAGTCACCTGAAACAGAGTAAGCAGAACAGTCAGGATCTTTTCCAGCCTTTGAGGGCTTTTGCCTCCAAGGTTAGCATTTCAGTCATTGCTCTTCCGAGGAAGAAACTTGGCACGGAGGAGGAGGAGGAGGAGGAACCCAGGGGGACACGAAGGAAGGTTTCATTTGCCAGGGAAGAGGATCTGTTGGTCAGGCGCCTGATCCTCAACTTCCTTTTCCCTCTCAGATCCAGCTGACTCTTAAAACCTGGACCCAAGCTGTTCCCCATCCAGGGAAGGAAAGAGACTGGCCCAATGGATGGAGAAAGCCCTACAGGCCAAGCCCAGTTGCTTGGGGGAGGCTACTGCAAAGAGAGTCCCATGTATTTGATCATCAGGCCCAGGCCTTGGCTTGTGGGGCTGCCCTCTGAGACAAAGACTGCCACCCCCCTATCCAGCTGCTCCCTTGCTGTCCCTCAACACAAGAGCCAACGCGTGGGCTCTTCAGCTTCCTTTCCTCAACAGACATTCAAGGTAGAGCAGGTATGGAATAAGACAAGCATTTCGACCTCTCCCCTCCCACGAATGACGCTGGGTTGGTGCTTCCAACGACCATTTTGCTTGGTCCTCAACACCGGCCCTCTGCCTTTCCCTCCAATCCATGCGCTGCCCTCAGATTCCCACCCGGACGACGCACCAGGAAGGACTGCTTGGCCTCATCGGTGCTCTCGATGCCTTTAGGGTCAAACTTCCCCTGCTGCAGGCTGCTCTGCATGAGGCTCACGGCGCTGGTGACTCCCCTCTGGAAATCTTGGAAAGGGGTGGCCGGGAAGCCCACCCTGATCCTGTGGCCCAGGATCTCCCTGTGGAAAGAAGGCAACCTCAAGCCAGAATGCTGGAGATTCAGGGAGCCAACTAGACCCAGGACCAAGAGCCTCAAGTTGCAAACCCCCCTCCCTCCCTCCCCAGCTCTGACCCCTGGCTAGGGAAGCAAAGCTGGCAGGATTTGCAGAGCAAAGAAAGCTCCTTGCCGCCCACCTTCGGGTAACATGAATTCCGCCCTGGGGCGCAGGAGGAGTCCGTCCCAAGCCACCAGGAGCAGGAAAGAGTGGGATCTGGGCATCTAGAGTTTATTTCACACTCAGAACATTCCAATAAATAAGTTTAATCTGAAAAAGTTTGCACAGTTCCTCTGTCAGACTTCCAGTCCCTCCAATCCTTAACTTCACAACTCCAGGAAATCAAAGTCATGGGACCATCTCCTTCAACCTTCGGGAGGTCCTAGTCCAGCCCCCAGATTTGCAAATCTGTTCTGACTGTGTGCAACAGTAAGGTCTGCACGAAGCCCACACAGTCCAAAGAGCAGCTGATATCTGTTTTCCAGAGACCTAGACGAGACTTAGCAGAACCTCCTCAGGTTCCCGCAAGAGCTCCACACGTGGTCCATCTCCTTCCCCACCGCCTACCTGAACTCTGACTCAAGCTCAGTGATGGAGTGGTTGATCATGGCACAGAGACAGTCGATGCTGGAGCTGGAAAGAGCCCGCCCGATGCATTTTTTCACGATGTAGAACACATCATCCACCATGCTTGAGGTTAGCTGCCCCTTCTCACAGGTGTCCATGGCCACAGCCTAGCAGAAAAGCCAACAGGCATTCATAGTTTACTTGGGGCTTGTCAATGCATCAAACACTGGCTCTACTCAGGTAATCAGGGAGGCCTAGCACCTGGCTTCCAAATTTTGCTGCTCCTGAAGACAAGACAGTTAAAGATTTCTCTCCTCAGCAGAAAATGTCAAACTGGTTTCCTCTGCTCAGCTACGGCTTGATTCAAACTGTATTAAATTTTGCTGATTAAACCACCATTGGTAAGCCAAGCCACCACTTTAGGAAACCGAGAAACTTCTAAGCAGGAGAGTCTAGTTACTTCAGCTGAGAAAATCTGGCTTCCATCTCTGACCAGCTGGAAAAACTTCTGGCTGAAGCTTGGATGGCTGGAACAGTCAGGTTGACAAAGCTGCCCTACATTAACCCAGCAAAGGCTGTTTACTTCCCTCTGAGCTTTCCATGCAGGGAACGGACCCACAACTGACTTCGTTGAATGGCCTGCTCCCTCCAAGAAGGGAAGGAGAACAGATGCAAACTTCCAAACAAAGGTTCTTCCTACCTTATTCACAGTCTCTCTCATGAAGTACTCTTCCATGGTGATGTAGTAGCCGATCAGCTCTTGCATGACACAGCTCAGAAAGCAATTGTGGAGCAGTTTGTCCAGGCACTTCTGATGTTCTGTGGAGCAGAACCACAAGGATTAGGAAACAGCAGAATGGTTTGAAAAATGACAGAAGTGGGATTTGCACAAAGGGGAAAAAGATGTAACCAAAATACTGAATTAAGGAGACTTAAATTCTGTGCAGCTACTGCTAGAGAGGTCAATAGATACAGAAGAGATAAGAGCTGCCAAGGCTCCAGATGGAAAATCTCTGTTGAGGCACCTTAATTCCTCCCCCCCCTCTATATTAAGAGGCACCTTTGGCCAATCTGGGGAAGGGTCTTCCTTCTTTGCCGCTGAGGAATGAGGGTTGCAGCACGAAAGGCAGGAGACGGGACATGTGGAAAGGGCAGGTATCCTGGCATACAAGAGCGGCTGTGGCCAGCTGCAGTTCCCGAACCTGAACCTGAACAGAGGCCAGGATGGAAGAGCTGTCACTTCCTCCCGAGGGCTGCCCCTTCCCAGCCATCCCCTTCCCATACAAAGGAGGCTGCCATGCTGTTAAACTACGCATTGCATCGTAAGCTGACAGCCTGACATCAGTAACCGAGGGGGGGGGGGGGGGGGGCAGGGGGGGAATAGGGAGACAGGGAGGGGACTCAGAGATATCGTCCCAGCCACCTCAAGGTCACACCAAAATAATGCAGATCTGGCTCAGCCCCCCAAACACATTGTTAACATCTGATTGGACACTGACCGATAACCAGGGGGGCTGCCCAGGAGCAAGGGAATGTCAACTGCATCTTTTGCGCATGAAAACCTCAGGTCCAGCTTTGCTTCTTCTGTAACCTCCTTGCCTTTAGTAAAGTAAACTTTTGGCTAATCATAGGCCGGGGGGTCTTTCTTTCCTAACTGACCAGGTTGGGGTGGTTTCTGGCACTCCTAATGGCTAAAACGGGGAGTCTGCTTACAGATTGGGTGAAACTGCGGCTAATATCATCAATAAATACATTTTATGCAATGTCTGATACAATAGCAGCTTACATGACATAAGGCAGTCCTCTATTTATGACCACAGATGGGACAGGAATAAGTTGAGTCACAGGGTTTGTAAATGTGATTCCAGATTTTTTTTATGGAGTCCAGCAAAAAATGTTGCAACTCTTTTACATATATTTTTTATTGTTTACAACTATAAATACAAAACACAGTGCGGTAAAATGTAAAATGCTGCATCTCTTGATTACATGACCACAGGATTCTGCAATTGGTCATAAGTGCAAGTTGGTTGCAATCACACGATCATAAAGGGGCAGGGCGATGGTCATAAAGTTAAATTTAGTTCATAACTGACATTCTCATAGGCCATTGTTAAGCCACTGTAAATTAAACCATTGTTAAGCAATCATTTGTAAATCAAGGACTATCTGTGCAGTAAAACTAAGTATAAGAAGATGAGTTTCTTGAGAGAGAGAGAACATACATACTTTCCAGAATGTAGGCAACCCTGTGTTGTACTAAATCACAAACCATGGTTTATGAACCACAATATTTTAATTCACACCGTACATACAATCTGCATTATGGGGTAACATGTGAAAACCCAACTTTCATAAAAATCAGGTGAAATGTTACGCTATGAAGTGTAACATTTAATAGTGATATAATGGAGCAGCCAGGATGACCTGATGAAAGGGGAGAGATGCTGCCCAGGTCAAAGAGAGAAAGTAAGGATGGACCTGCCCCGATGGGAGCTGGCAATGAAGACGGGGAGGGGGGGTGGGGCGGGGTTTGTCCTTTCAGATTTGCAAGATTCTGTCAATGTAGCCTTACAATAAAGGAGATTTGTTTGTTTTATCACATGCAGGACTCACACATCTCCCTCCATCTCGTCTAGTTATGACTCTTATCTGGTTTACTTGGGATGGCTGAAGAGCTGCTAGAGCTGGTGTAGAACCTCCTGCTTGGGCAGGGGGTTGGACTAGATGACCTACAAGGTCCCTTCCAACTCTGTTGATCTAAAGTGATCTAAAGCTAGGCTCGAGAGGCTGGCTCTCTCTTTCTTTGACAGTTCCATGGTCGCCGTTCCTACCCCTCCCCTCCAGTGGCTTCCTAGGCAGCAGCGGCAGCGGCTCCTTTCTCCGAGATCATCCAGGCAGTCCGTGATATCCGGCCCTTGACTAATTAACAAGCCACTCAGATGTGTGTACTACAAAAATGTTAAATTACAAACCTGCCCCAAAGCTACAAATGCCTCACACCATCGAATTTGGGGTGTTTAAAAAATGGCTCGCATCTACGATCCATTGCAGTGTCCCAGTCACATGGCCATTTTACAACATTTTTTTGCCCTTTTCTGGCAGAAAATGGTACAAAACACCCATTGAATGTGCTGGGTTTGCTTAATCACGGCACGGTTCGCTTATCTTAAAAACAGTTGCAAAATTGAATCTGGCCCTGTGGTGCGACTCACAACTACAACAGCTCGTGACCAAAATTCTGGGCTCCCTTGTGGGTGTTAAGTCAAGGGCCACCTGGATGCTTCCTTTCTCTCTGGGCGCAAACCCCCGTTTCAGGGGCGCAGGGCTCACGCCATGCCTGGGGGTTCACTTTCCCTGCTAAGGAGCAGGTGGTCGTGGGTTCAGAGCTGTAGGAAGGAAGGCAATCGACCCCACTGCACCTGGCACTCTAGCTACACGCGCATGTTACCTTGCTTCACCTCCTCAGAGGCCACAGAATCTCCCACCTCAAAGTCAGAGGTGATGCGCCTCCTGATGAATCTCAGGTAGAGTTCGCTGCGGGCATTCATCAAGGTGACCTCGGTTAAAATAGGGTCAAGCTCCCTGTGAGAAGCAAAGCAAGGGTCAGCCAGAGAAAAGGGACCGAGAACCTCCTCTGTGAAGCCAGAATCTCTAACAATGAGCCATCTGCGTGGGACGCCTGGCTGCCTTCAGTTTCCTTCCTGGCGCTTCTGCAGAAGCTCTGCTGAAAGTTCTCCTTCAGTTGTCACAAGGGACACAGAGGCAAAGAAACGGCTAGCGGATTCTACGCACAGCCGGACACTCCTGGACAGATTTTCCCAACAACTGAACACAACAGAAATAAACAGGAGTATCAAAGAACCAAAACCAGAACTTTACTTGCTGGGACTACTGGATAAGCAAATCAGAAAAGACTTGGGGAACATTTGCATAAGGCAACCGCTCCACGGTTATTACACACACAGACACGAAAAGACCCTGAAATTCCCACAGTGGAGAAATGGCTGCTGAAGATGATGACAGAACTAGCAGATGACAAAACTGACTTGTTTGATTAGAAAAAGATCAATAACTACATTTATTAGTTGAAAGCTGAATAGAGTGAAAACTTTTTTTTATGGACTTTTTGCTGAAAAAAGAAAAAGATGAACATGTGTAGGGATTTGACGATTGGAAAGGGTAGACTATGGAAAGAAGGAACTTATGCTGTAACCGGAGAGAGAGGATAAAATATAAACGTAATTGCTGTTAAGAAAGCTTCCCTTTATAACTCCCTTTTCTCTTTTTTTCCTTTCTGTTTGTTTCATTTTACCCCATTCCATTTTAATGCTTTACTTTCTTTCCTTTTTTTATTTCAAAATTTGTATTGTTTTTATTCCCTTAAAATTTCTGTCATAAAAATTATATTGTTAAACGAAGAACACCATGGATTTTGGCCCGTTGGACGATGCTACTCCAAGGGGAACTTTAACTTCCCCCAAGTCAGACTGGAAAGCAGCTACTCACCTCCACAAATCTGACCTCTCTTGTGCAGCTCAGAGAGCAAGAAGGGAGCTCAAAGCTTCCAGGCAAGTCACATTCCAACTTGGGTGACATCCAAAGTCCCCCGAGGAAGCCGCACCAACCGTTCACGTTCCCAGGAAGGACCAGCCCCTATGTCCACGATGGTGAACCTATGGCACGCCTGCCAGAGGTGGCATACGGAGCCCGCTCTGCGGTCCCGTGCGCTGTCGCCAGCTGCTCTTCTGGTTTCTGGCACAGTCTTCACCCACACCGGAGCGCCAGAAACCTGAGACCAGCTGGTCTTTAGTCTCCGGCTCACATTCTGGTTTGGGTACTTGGTGCCATCACTGCCCTACATGGAAGGGTCGGCCCTGGCGGGCCCTCTGGGAGGCTGCTGGCAGCCAGCCAGTCCAATGAAGTTGGTAGAAACACCAACCCAGACTTAGTTGCTCAGCAAATCCCAACCTCCCCCAGTAAAGAGACGGCCTTGCTTTTCTTTTACCTGACAAAAAAGAGAGAAGAGAGAGTTGTGTCCCACCTTGGCTCGATCTTTTCTCCTGCCAGACTCCTCATCGTGCTGCTCTGAACGTGCTGGAACTGCAACCGTTGGAAGACAAGAGCTATCAGCCCCCCCACTCTTTACCGGGCAAGCCGAAACCAGCAGTGGCTGCAGCCCTCGCAAAGCTGAAGGTGGCCAGAGAAAAAGGCCTGGCAGCTGCCCGACCCATTTCCAGGACTCTCTCTGAGCTGACCGCGCTGGGAGTGGCAGGTCCAGCTCTGGAAAGGGCAGGCTGCCTTTCTTGTCTCCACACAGCCCGGCATGCAGCTTCCAAAGATGAGGCAAACCTGGAAAATCGGAGCCTCGGCTCTCACCCTTGACAGCCGCTTCCTCTCCCTACTTAGCCCAGGTGTGATTCTCACTGCAGGAGCTGCTAGGAAACAGAAGGGCTTTGCAGCAAGGCTGCCTCAGTCTCCCTGCTGGGAGGATGGCTTGGGACATGGGGGCACTTTCCACCCTTGAAAGGCTCTTGGGACCAAGGGCAGGAGCCACCGCACGGAGCCTGATTCAGAGCCCAGAGGACCCTGAGGAGCAGCTGGGCCTTGGCAGCCGAGAGTCCTGCCCTGCCTGGACAAGGCCCTCTGCTTCCCAGGACCAAGGATCCCGACTGGGCCCAAGGCCAACATGGAGAGGCGCCTCTTCCTTCTTCAGAAGTACCAGGAGTTTTTTTAGTACAGTTGCATTCAGAATAGCTCCTGTAATGCTGGGTGGGAGAACAAGGGCGCAAAGGCCACATTCCCTCTCCTGCCCATGGCTGGACACGTGGGGTGACTGAAGCTTGTCCGGCCCCAGCGCAGCTCGACTGGAACATTCTGAAGGGCATTCCAGGCAGGGGGCTCTGTTCTCAACCCAAAGCAAGCTGTTTTCCATTTCACACACACTCCTGAGAGCAAGAGCCAGCCCGTCAGAGGAGATTTGCCTGGAACACCCTTCCTCACCTGCCTACGGTAGTCTCTCTGCTGGGTGAACTTCTCCACCACCTTCTCCACCTGCTGATCACATTCCGCCTGCAGATGCTTGATCAAAGCATAAAGCCTGCCAGGCCCATAGTATGTCTCCACAATGGGCTGGTGGGTCTCCACAATACGTGCAATCCCTGCAAAGAAACACCAGACCCACCAAACCTCAGTGACAGGGAGCAGAAAATGTGCTGCCAAGTTGCTAGTTTTTAACCTAAAGAGGAACAAACTAGGGATCAGTGAGTTAAAAAGTAGGGTTTGACCTTGCCTGCTCTCTCTTAAATATGGGGAAGAGCCACTCCCATCCAGTCCTGCCTAGGACAATACATAAATCAGCCGGAACCACAGCAAAAGGCTCCTGCCAATTCCACTGCCTCCTTCCTTTGCAATAGCATTTAGACTTATATACCGCTTCACAGGGCTTCACAGCCCCCTCTAAGCGGTTGACAGAGTCCGCCTCTTGCCCCCAACCATCTGGCTCCTCATTTTACCCACCTTGGAAGGACGGAAGGCTGAGCCAACCTTGAGCCGGGTGGGATTCGACTTGCAGATTGCCGGCAGCCGGCAGAAGTTGCCTGCAATACTGCACTCTAACGACTGCGCCACCACAGGTCTCTTTCCCTCCCTCCCTCCTTCCCCCACTCCCACTTGAGCCTATGAAGGCTTTGTATTTTGTTTACAACGCAAAGACTTCCTGGAGGCCTCAGTCTAGCTTCCTGCTTCCTTTGTCCTCCTCTATGACATTCCATAGAGAAGCAGCCCAAAGGAGCTCAAGGGCCCCAGCCATGCAGGTGGAAGGCTCGGCATGGCGGTGGAGGTTCCTCTGGGGTTCACCCAAGGAGTAATGCCTTATTCATTTCTGAGTTTTCAGGATGAAAGCAGAGCAGAACTTTACCTTCAAAGAGGAGCGTCAGTGTGTCTGCAAACAGGACTGCATATCGCCGGTCTGTTGGGTCAGTCTGTAACGCTAACTGTAAATTCTCTTCTGCTTTGTTAGCAACCTGGAAAGAAGAGGCTCCATTAGCCCGCCCTGTTGTCTCACAACACCCATTGGTGCAAGTTGGCTCACCACGGCCATCTCCTACTGCACACCAACTCCCCAAGGTCTTCCTGAAACAAACTGCAGACACGCCAAAGAACCAATAGTAGGCAATTATGAAAGACTTCAATTATCAGCTGAGACAGGCAAAATGTACTAAGTGCATCTTCTATAAATTCATGGCAAGATTCCTCTTTCAGAAGATAGATGATTCAAAAGGAAATTCTCACTCATCGCAAGTGGTAGGAAACAGCTGGCCAATGAAGTGCTAATAGTGAAAATCCAGTGAAGAGATTGCTTCATACAGGAATTCTCAAACTTATAGAAAACCCAGAGGAAAAGGATAATTAATATTGGATTCCAGGAAATGGGTATTTAATAAACTAAAAAAAGAGGTAAGGCAGTAGCATATATTCTTGAACCAAGAATTATGAATTTATTTCTAACTTTTATCACATGCACAAAAATATGCAAACTTCAGGGAAATTCAAGTTATAGAAGGAATGGGGAGAAATTTATAGATGGCTAAGACTGGGAAAGATTAATAGCACCACCAGTTTAGGGGGGCACCCCCAGGCATTGCAGCTTATTAACTGATCTCTGCAGTACGGCTGATTCAAGCTGAACACAACTTGGCAGGATGAAGCTTGACTGCTTACTCTTTCCTATGACAACAAGGACACTTCAAACATTAGAAGAAAAACTGACTGCAGATTGCTTGTTTATCTTCAGCCAATTGAGGGCGGATCAGAAGAAAAAGCAGGGCCACCAGAGCTCTTCCATCCATTTATCCACCAGACTGACAGAGTGCAGAGGAGTCAGAAATCCCCTCAGCAGCACAAGTGTTGCTGTTCACCCCCAGACCCGCAGGGTGCTCACCTGCTTGCAAAGGTATCTGGAGAAGTTACTCAGCCCTTCGTCATGCAGGCCCAGCAGGGGGAAGATCTTGAAGAAGCGTTCCACTTGGACCAGGTCTTCCTGCTTCATGGCAACCTCAAATTTCTCAGTAACAATAGTCTTCAGCTGCTGTTCTGCTTCTTGCAGGAGCTTCAAGTTGGCATCAGTTATGGTACCTGCCAGGGAACAGATTATTTCAATATTATTTTGATTTATAGATGCTGAAATTAATTTAACTAAATAATTCAGGTTCTTAAGAAGGTCATGAACTGGAGACAGAAGAAAAACTTCGGAGTAAGTTCTACTTCAGTCATAACTAGAGGATAAATTCTAATTCCAATGCTGAATAAAATCAAAAACATCTGGTTTTCCTGGCAGGTCAGGGCTAGAAGCCTTTAAAACCAGTAACAACAGCCACATTCAAGGTTTGCTGCAGGCCTGAGGCAACAACATGGGACAGCTTCAAAGTTAATTTTGGGGATGTGCTTTTGATATGAGTTTACTGACTTCTTACAATTAGTTTAGTGTTCAAAAAAAATCATAATGGTTATTATGCTAATATAGCGTATATAGTGATATAGATATTATGCTGATGTAGAATAGAATACTTTATTGGCCAAGTGTGATTGGACACACAAGGAATTTGTCTTGTTGTAAATTCTCTCTCTCCCCCCCCCTCTCTCTATATATATGTTAAGTTTTTGCAGGTATCTATATGTATGGTATTCAGCTTTGTTTGGGTATTTACCCACGTCATTATAGTTGTGCTTTTAAAGTTGTAGCAACGTTTTGGCATAATCTTATCTGCCATCATCAGGCTTCTGTATTGTGTTCGTCTGTGAGTCAGTCTTTCACAGCCGTTTCTGTTTTAAATTTGGGGCAGCCTACTGCTGTGTTAGAATGTTTTTTTCTTCACCCTGATTGGTTGGGAGTCTTGGTCTGTGTTTATTGGTCTTGGAGTTTGCTGTGTTCTGCTTGATTGGTGTTTCTAATATCTTCTGTCTGTTTTGTGGCTTTTTTTGTGTCTTGATTGACTGGCAACATTGTGTTCCTTTATTGGAGGCCTTTAGTGCGGCTTGGCTCTGAGTAAATGGACGGCTATCATTTGTTAAGAAGCTAGGTTTCATCTGGGTGCCTGGTTGGGGTGTGTTTGAGCTGGAGGTATCGGGGGATCTGTTTGTGCCCAGGTGTTAGCAAACACTTAGCAAAACAGCTACAGCCCCTTGCTGAAACAGCAGCTTCACATGTACAAAACTCCTACCACCTCTTGGAAATGATCAAAGATCTACACGTGGAGCAAGAAGATCTGCTTGTAAGCTTCGACGTGGTTTCACTATTCACTCAAGTCCTGATAAAAGAAACCCTTGAAATCATGAAAAATAAATACCAACCAGCTAAACACCTCGTGGAACTAACCGAACACTGCTTAACCAATCAGGGTGAAGAAAAAACCATTCTGGCACAGCAGTAGGCTGCCCCAAATTTAAAACAGAAACGGCTGTGAAAGACTGACTCACAGACGAACACAATACAGAAGCCTGATGATGGCAGATGAGATTCTGCTGAAACGTTGCTACAACTTTAAAAGCACAACTATAATGATGTGGGAAAATACCCAAACAAAGCTGAATGCTGTATGTACGTATGTGGATCTTTGGTTATTCGGGTTTTCTCCCACGTAAGATTGGAAGTATCTAGGCAACGTTTCGATGAAGTCTCATTCATCATCTTCAGGCTTGTGTCTTCAGCTTTGTGCTTCTCAGAGTAATGTGAGTTTGAGTTTGGGGCTTGGCTGTGTTCTGATTGGGTGGGGCCAAGCCCCCACCCAATCAAGTCACACCCCCACTAGCAGTTAAAAGGAAGAAGCAGCTGCAAGCTCACATTACTCTGAAAAGCACAGAGCCGAAGACACAAGCCTGAAGATGATGAATGAGACTTCATCGAAATGTTGCCTAGATACTTCCAATCTTACGCGGGAGAAAACTCGAATAACCAAAGATCCACATACAAATACCTGCGAGAACCTCAGAAAACAAATTATATATGGCATTTTATAACACACATGCATGTAACACAGTAATGATACACATGCCACCATGCCAATTTATACCATTTGATATCTTTTTCAGTAAAGACCTCACAAAATGTTACAAAGAGATGACACTGGAGAAGGTCTGGCCCAGAAGGACTGAGAGCAGAAAGGCCCTCTGTGAAGGGTCAACGCTATGGGGCAGGGGGACCAGGAAGAGCCAGACACCAAATGGCCCTCTTACCCTCCTGGCCCTGCCTGCTCAGCTCAATGACCGACTTGTCCAAGCAGAGGTAGCGGTGGACATGAGCTGCTGCCTGCTCATAGTCTTCACTCCGCAGGGCTGCCTGGACACCATCAGTGCAAAACTTCAGGTCCAAAATATCATCTGATCTCTGGATGGCCTGGTAGAGGCGGTTCTGCCAAAGCAAGGTGAGCAGATTTATAGACTAATTTCATTAGTAAACAACAACTATAAATTTGTTACTGCAATACTGGCAGGAAGATTGAAGAAACGTCTACAGTCTTACATTCACCAAAAAGACAACTGGGAGACAATATAAGAACTGTTATGAATGTTATTGAACACTTACAATTTCATAATGAGAAACAAGCAGCTCTGATATTTTTGGATGCAGAGAAAGCTTTTGATAACTTAAATTGGTACTTTAAAGTTTTGGAAGACATGGGTTTTGGAGAAAAATTAATCCAGGGGGTTATTCAGATTATGAAATTTTGGCAAGAAAACCAGGTTTTAAGGTGGAGAAAAAGGTTAAATACTCTGGGGCTACATTGACAAATACAAACTACAAATATAAACTCCAAACTGTTTCAAAACAATTTTGTCCCTGTGTGGAATGACATTAAAAAGATTTATTAAGATGCGATACTTTGCAGTTCTCGCTATTATGTAGCCTCTCCGTAATTAAGTGGAGGCTGTTATTTGAGTTCATTCCACCGCTGGGGAAAGAGTCGGACCTCAAGCGCCCTTTATCCCACCCGCTCCTTTCCCCCCTTTCCCCCTTCCTTTCCTTCCCTTCTCGGGTCTATTTGGCCCTCTGCCAATTGTATTCAATTGTGGAATTGTGCTGCAAAAAGGGAGCGGGGGGGGCCGGCCGGCCCTTCCGCCTCAGCGTTTCTCCGCCGGGGGGGCGGCGGCGGCGGCGGCGGCGGCACCAACCTTGGCCAGGTCCAGCTGGCGGACCTTGCTACTGACGTTCTCGGCCAGGCGGCAGGTGAAGGCGATGGTGCCCCCCAGCTGCTGCGCGTCCCCCTCGATCAGCTGCAGGTTGGGGCTGCGAAGGCGGAGAAAGAGCGGCGAGTGAAGGTCCCCGTCCCGGGACCCCCCGCCCCGCCCCGCCCCGCCCGCCACTCACCCCATCCGGTGCAGCGCCGCCACCTTCCCCTCCAGGGCGCCGCGCTGCTCCAGCAGCAGCTCCAGCTCCGCCCGCGTCTCGCCCTGCAACGAAGCAGACGCGCACTCGAGGCCGCCCCGTTCCCCCCCCTGCCCCCCCTCCCCGCCGGCCTCGCCCCCCGCCCCCACCTCCTCGCGGCACAGGCGCCCGTAGGCCGCCTCCAGCTCCGGCAGCTCGGTGAGGGCGCGCAGCTGCTCCAGCGACAGCGCCGAGGCCTGCATCTCGCCGGCGGCTGCAGAGATCCGGTCGGGCCTGGGTGCCGGGGCGGAGCCTGACGCGCGGACCGAGGGGGCCTCGCGCGCGGCGGCGCGGCGTCAGGCGCGGCGAGGGCAGCCTGCGCGCCGGGTGCCTCGAAGGACCCCGGGGAGGAGCGCGGGCCGTGCGGCAGGCGAGGGGGCGACGGGATCCGCCGCCATCCGCGCCGTTCTGCGGTAGGTGCCGCTGAATCTCGCCCGGGGAGGCTAGGTGGGGCGCCTGCGATCCTCTCTCCGGCGCGACCCTCCCTGGGAGGGCGGCTGCGGCGCGGGTACAAGGCCGCTAGGCCGGCCCCAGCGCCCTCCCCGTCGTCGCGTTTGGCCCTGGCGCGGGCTGAGCTGCTGCATTGTATCCAAGACTGCGCCGGGCCTCTCCCCGTTGCTTCTCGGGCCTGGCCGCGGCGTTTCCTGCTCTTCATCCCGAGCGCGCTCCGAAAAGGGCGCTGGGGCCTCTTTCTGCCCGAGCCCCGGTCTCTTCCCTTGCAGGAACTCAAGGGGAAGGAGAAACCCTTCGGCCTCCTGGGGCTTGCAGATGTTCTACGAAGCCCCCAATGCTTACGGGGTTCGTTGTTTAACTCTTTTTCTAGCTGGTGGGCTGAAGGGAAGCGACGTCAACCGGCACCATGTTCCTGTACAACTTAACTCTTCAACGGGCCACCGGCATTAGCTATGCCATCCATGGGAACTTTTCAGGTAAACTTCTCTCTGCTCGCGAGGCCACGTTCGTTCGTGTATCGTTAGTTCCAAAGGAGGGAAAGCAGAAAGCAGGCGGGACGTGATATGAACTCTGACAGCCTCCCCGAAGAAGGAGGCCATTGGCCATCAACTAGAGTTAAACCCTGGGTTGTATTGATGGCCTGAGCGGTTAAAGTGTGGGGACCGCAGCAGAAAAGGCTCTGCTACTTGGCTCGTGTTCTCAAGTTTGGTGCAGGCCGCCTCTTAGTAGGCCTTTTCAAGATACTCTTGCTGAAGGGACAGATTCTGCCATGCTAGGGCAATACCTACTGTATTTTGAGTTGTTGCCTCCAGAAGCTTATCGGTAACCAAGGCAGCAACTTTAGAAGAGGCTTCAGTGGCAGGACTGACCCAGTTTCACTGCTCCATTCTGAATCAGTTGTAGCTTCCAGGTCTTCTCCAAAGGCAACCCCAAGTAATGAACATTGTATGACCAGGGCCTGCATCGTCACTGCTGAAGCACCCTACTGTATGTAGACTAGCAACTGGTGCACCAAAGGTAATTGGGCAAAGATGTCGGGAGCCACAGCCTGTATGTAATGATGCTACCTAGGAAGCAAATCAGATTAGAGAATCTGCAGGCGCCCTCAGTGGCTCTCAGTGGCTTATTTCCCAGTCAAAGAAATAAAGTAAGAGGACCTACCCTAATGTATGAAGTGGTTAAAAGTAGTGACTGGAAGTTCATATTTTCAGAATTGCAGGATTCTGTTAGTACTTTATTACCTTAAAGTAGATTTAGCTCATCTAGTCTCCTCTCTGATTCACAGGGAGGACTGACTTAAGCAGTATCACTTTTCCTTGTTTTGTGCAAATTTGCTATACAATTGATCAATTTTATTCACATTGTAATGTGAATAAAATTTATGTAATTGGATAAAAATTGTGAGGCTAGATGAGGTTTGGGGAAAATTGCCTTTAGCATAAAGCAAGGGGAGCCGGCATTTCTGATTCCACCAGGGCTCCCAAATCAGTAACTACTGCTTCATGAAGAGCACAGTTTCATTCTGGTTGACTGTTGGAATTGATGCTTTTCAAATACCCATCTGTGTTCTATTACTTGGTCTGGGAAAGATTTCATCTGAGCTTATTTTGCCCCTGACAGCTTCCCAAGTCTTAGTCAGGGCAGCATGGTATAGCTTGAGTATCATCAACATATCGATGGTGTTTTGCCTTGAACTGGGGGAGGGCTTCAAGCATGCCTTTGTTTTGATGTGGGAGACAGCTGGAGAGCCCTATGGAACCACACATTGGGGCAAACCAATCTTGTCCATTTTCGTGAGTGTAGTAAGAGTCCCACATAAAAAGATCCAGCTTCACTCGCCACGTTAGGTTTTGTCCAACTGGCATCCAGCCCAGACTGTTTTGCCTGCTAAGGAACTTACAGAATCCTCATCCTATATTTGCCTGCCGTTCCTAAAATGGTTTGGGTAAGTGAATGGGCTACAGTGTGGGAGTCTAGACACAAGAAGTCAAGGAGGGTTTGCAGCTCTTAACTGCCATTGGATTGAAGTTAATGGGGAGGCTAAGGCCTTAATCCTCCTGAATTGCTGATCGTAGCTTGCATTTTGCAGGTACTAAGCAGCAAGAAATTGTTGTTTCCCGAGGGAAAATCTTGGAATTGCTTCGTCCAGATCCAAACACTGGAAAGGTTCATACCTTGTTGACGGTAGAAGTTTTTGGCATCATTCGCTCCCTCATGGCCTTCCGATTAACTGGTGGGACCAAGGACTACATTGTGGTGGGCAGTGATTCAGGCCGCATCGTCATCCTGGAATACCAGCCTTCTAAAAATGTGTTTGAGAAAATTCATCAGGAAACCTTTGGCAAAAGCGGCTGCCGCAGGATTGTTCCCGGGCAGTACTTAGCTGTGGATCCTAAAGGGCGAGCTGTCATGATCAGTAAGTTGGGTGAGAGTGGCAATTGAGAAAAATGGTGAAAGAAATTGATTACAAAAGCAAATGTTGGATGATGCATGCCGTTAATGTCTGGTGTCCTTATCTGTGTTATTGCGCTTATGTTTGGCAATGATTTGACTGAGTTCCATGTTTTGTGAATTTATGGTTTATGTTGTCTGGCCTCAGCTGGTTGTGGTTTATTCCTAAGGCTAGTATTATATTAAAGTGGCCAATAAGTGTTTTGATCAGAGGTTTTAATGTTGCTTATGGGACTTGCTTGGATATTTGAAAAGATATCAGAGGTGCTATCATAAAATTTGGGGGTATAGTGGATGGTGGTTGCAGCCAGTCAGAATTCGTGGATTTCAGAGAAAGACATATTTCCTGAAAACAAGATCAAGATGTAGCAGATTTATAGAATACTAACTTTGACTGAAATGCTGCTAGGCATTTTCACAAGGTCATTTTCTGTGGAATCAGTTGAAAAACCAGCAGTTTAGCCTGAAATGATGATTAGGAATTCATGTCTCTTCTCTGAAATAAACTATGGAGACACTTGGATCCATGTCTGATCAGGTACTTGTTATAATTACTTGTTGGCTTTTAAACACATCTTGGTGACCAACAATAGATTTAGTGTATGAAGGAACACTGGCTTGAAAGAAAGAGAGAGATGCATCCAGTGGGCGACCTCAGGTTCTGCCCAGGGCACTGCTCTTCACATTTCTATGAATGACTTTGATGAGGAGGGATGTTCAGTTGATGTGATTCCTAAAGTTAGGTGGGGATTGATGGCATCTCTGAAGACATGTTCAAAGGCCTTTTTTTTAGTTTTTCAACAAAATGAAGTCCAGTTGTGAGAAATGTAGAATTCTCCACTTAGATGGGAGAAGTCAGATGAGTAGTGTAGTGTACTGTGTCTCCCCCAAACACGATGTATCCTGAAAACAAACCCTAGCCCGATTTTCACGCGTATCCCTAATACAAGCCCTACCCCAAAATAAGCCCTAGTTAAGCCTCACCTATGTCAATGTACAAGGTGGGATGAGGCACAGGTGTAAAAATCAAGCTAGGGCAGGGTCTGGAGGTGACCCATGTGCCCTGCACCCACTTATCTTAGGACCGCTGCAGCTAGGCCCCCCATGCCCTGACACCTGTCGTACCACTATCCGACCTCTTCTGCGGCCACTCGCAGCTGGATGCTGCAAGGCTCATTGTGCCAGTTGAGGCGCTCACGCACCCCAATGGCATAACTCACCATGCAGCGTTCTGCCAAAAGCAGCTCGATTGGCGTGACAAGATCCGAGCTCCGGTGTTCCAGCAGCAGCAGGGCCAGCAGGCAGAGAGGGCGAAGGCCAGAGCACACCAAGAGTTTGGCCTGTTGCAGCCGCAGGCAAGTACACGGTGGGACAGAGGATGGGGCCAGCCACTCCAGTCGGTGCTGCCGCTCCTGTCGGCCCCCACACTCGCCGCCTCCTGTAGTTGGGGAAAAAAAAGATATCCCTGAAAATAAGCCCCAGTGCTTATCTCTAGGCCCAAAAGAAAATAAGACTGGGTCTTATTTTCAAGGAACTATGATAGTTGGCTTGGCAGTAATATTTGTGAGACAAATCTTGGTTGCTGGTAGACCATAGGTTAAGAATAATAAACCCGCAGTGTGTAGCAGCTAATTAAAATTAATTATAATTAATAGTCTCATTAATAGGATGTTGAGGTTATGCAAGGTCATTGTTCAGGCTGTACCTGTGGTACTGTCCAGTTTTGATTGTCACAGTATAAGAAGAATGGTGAGGAACTGGAAAGGGCCAAGCTGAGGAGAAGGTGGGGGCTAGATTTTATGAAGCATGGTTAAAAAAAATGGGGTGCATTTAGGTTAAGGAACAGGAAGGCTAAGGGGAGAGTTATTTGATCAGTATAACTGATATGGATGGCTGCCTCTTTAACCATAAAAGCTATGGGCAGCAAATGGAGTTTAAGGATAAATCATAACATTGAAACCATGATATCATTTAAAAGTAACATCTGAGAATAAAAACAAGATCATAGCAACCTACTCAGTCTTCCCTAACTTCGTGATCCTGATTCCTGGGCAAACAATCAGGTTTCAAGGCTTCCCAGAAGACCAGCAGGCTTGGGGCCAATCCGAGCTCAGTAGTGTGGCAGAAAAGGCATGAAAGCACCTTATACTTAGTAGCCTGATGCGAGTCGGCTTGGCTCACGTAGGAAAGATGGAAGGTGGAGAAACTAAGAAACCCTCCTAATTTCCTGAAGGCTGCATTCTGGCCCAGTTGCAGCTTCTGGGTGCTCTTCAGAGAGTGCAGTTGCAGTATTGTGCAGCAAAGCGTGAGCGAGCGACCATAAGCGGGGGCTCCTGTTCCAGGAAAGGACGCAATTGGTGCACTACATGAAGCAGGACCGAGTCCAGGAAGATCTCCAAAATCCTGCACCCGTTCAGTCTGTCATAGTGGAACTCCATAAAAGAGGGAATGTCGCTCAGTGGGGTGGGGCTGGGAGTGAAAAGCCATGGCCCCCTCAATATTGATCTGAAGCCCTGATCCATATCCCCACTGTCTCCAGATAGCAGGGCCAAATCTCTGTCTCCGCTCAGGGCAGAGATTCTTAAAACGTGATTAAATTCTTAAGCTTTATGAAGTAGTCTAGGTTTGAGTTTTTTCACATCAAGTAAAGTAGCCCTAATACTTATTGAACTACATATTGAGAAGAATGTGCTGAAGAATCAATTACAAACAATTGGGAAAGTTTATGGTTCAAAATGGTCTGTGGCTGCACACTATTCCCCCACCTACCCTGCATCCATCCCACTTATGGCCCTAGAGGAGGGTTGAAATTTTTAGGCACTTTGGACTTTCTTAATGGAAAGTCAACTTAGTATTTTCAGCTGTGCTGACTTTTGCAATGGAGAGAAGAAATAAGGAATAGGAAGAAGAGCTGCTACGTCTGAGTAGGTAGCCCAGACAAGAAGCTCCATAATTCTCATGAGGATCAAGAGAGAGAGAGAGAGAGAGAGAGTGCAGAAAGCACATTCAGACTTACAAGATTGATATCAGCTGTTAAGGTTCAGGCTAGGTGAAGCTAGAAAACCAAAGTCATGAGTTCTAATAGGATTTTTACGTCAAGGTTCTAGCAATAGAATCTTGCAAGCCTGTCCATGCTCCCCCCCCCCCCCCCCCCCCCCCCCCCCCTTCCCCCCGCGTCTTTCCGTCAGGGTTCTTGCAATGGAACCTTGCACGCCCGCCCAGCCCCCCCCCCCCCCCCCCCCCCCGCCTTTGTGAGAGCTGGGGATGGTCTGGTCTGAGACACCCACTCAGCCCAGACTTCCATTTCTTTTGCCTGACCATCGTCTTGGAAGTGGCTCTTCTTCTCCCTCCTCGAAAGTTATTCCTTCTGCCCGTCATGCCTCTTGATCGTAAGAGCAGCAGCAACGAGTCTCTTAGCAGGGCCCAAGTATTTAGCCTCTGCACTAACCAGCTCTCATTCTTCCTCTGATGGGGCTACCTTTTCTTTCAGCGCCAGATTAGCTTTGCTTCCTGTGTGTGTGATACATATATAGAGAGAGATTATTGAAATAGACCAGCTTTAAACCGCATGTTTACTGGACAAGATTTTGATGGAAAACTAAACTGATTAATTTAGTTGACCTCCAAGGCCCCTTCCAGCTCGGTTATTCTGTATTCTGAACTTCATATTGGAAGGGCAAGGAGACCCCCGTTGAAGTGGCACTCTGAGCCCTGCCTGTCCAGCTGGCCTGAGGCGTCTCGAGAGGCTTAGCAGGGCAAGCTCTGGGCGGCTTTGACATTGAGCCTGAGGGGCTCAGCATTTCCTCTCTTTGCCTGCAGGTGCCATTGAGAAGCAGAAACTTGTGTACATCCTGAACAGAGACGCAGCTGCTCGGCTCACCATTTCTTCCCCACTGGAAGCCCACAAGGCCAACACCTTGGTTTATCATGTGGTTGGAGTCGATGTTGGGTTTGAAAATCCCATGTTTGCTTGCCTGGAAATGGATTACGAGGTAGTATCTCTCTCAAAGGATTTCTAAAACCATTAGATTGGTGTTAGGTCGGCTTGCTGAGATTGTTAACACTGGTGGCTGGCTTGTAGTTCTGAAAGTGCCCCTTTCTGGGCTTGCAGCGTGAGGGCATTCTTCAGCACAAGAAAGGGATGTACGAGGGGGGCTCTGTGCTTTGATTGGGCAGGGATTTGGCAGGCTTAGCTTGGGGTTGTGGGGTGCTAACACTGGCTTGGAAGGAGACTCTCCCAAACCCTCTCCTTCCCCCCTTTCGGGTGGTGATCGCAGCTGCAGCTATTGGGAGAGTGGACAGAATGAAAATGTCAGCCTGGACCCATTTCCATGGACTTTGTGATTCTGTGCTATCTATCTCTGCTGAGGCTACTCTTGACTTACAAACATCATTTAATAACTGATTGAAGCTACAGTGGCCTTGAAAAGGATGCTTTATGTAGCACAAAACACTTCTGGCCATTGTAAAATTTAAAATGTCACACACACCCCTCCCCACTGTAATCCTTCAGTGCACACATGGGCCACGTGAGATGGTTTCAGTGGGATGGAGAGCTGGTGGAGTGTAAGACTTTCAGTGTAGCTACCGCTATTGATAGCTATCTCCCACCTGAGGCCAGAATGGCCGTTCCTGAGAAGCAGCGGAAAGGAGCGCCTGCACTGCAGCTCAGGGTTGTGCGAAGAGCGTTCGGCCTGATGTGGCTTCTGAGCCTGTATGGTCTGAAGTAGTGCAGTAAAGACGGGGGTTGCTTCCTGAGGACGCTTGCTCTGGACACGTTGACTCAGCTCTGGATGGGTGGGCTCTGCAAAGGCCTTTAGGGAAAGGGTAGCCTCAGGAAGCTTTGCAGGACAGATAGGAACCCTTTGATCTTGTTGAATTATGCCAGTTTTTACAGGTGATTATAAAACATCCTGAGTGTGCTTTCCACTAGACATGTCCTATTTTACTTTTAAAAAGAATAAACTACTCACATTTCACATGGGACGTAAATGGTATTTTTCCCCTTAGGAAGCTGACAATGACCCCACTGGAGAAGCTGCAGCAAACACCCAGCAGACCTTGACATTTTATGAGTTGGACTTAGGTTTGAACCATGTGGTCAGGAAATACAGCGAACCATTGGAGGAACATGGCAATTTTCTGATAACAGGTACCCTCTTTCTCAGCCCTTGTAGGGAAAAAGGCACATCTAGAGAGTTCATCAACTTGGAGAAAGTTTTCTCTATGTTTTGTACATGCCAGAGAATCTTTTAATACAATCTTAGTAGTGCTGTTTCATCCTCTAACAAACAGATTGTGTGTATTGATCTTCTATTCTGAAAAACTAAGCAATCATTCAGAATAAAGCTGGAAGGGACCCTGGAGGTCTTCTAGTCCGATGCCCTGCTGAAGCAGGAGACCCTAAACTGTTTCAGATTCTTTTTAAAAACCTTCAGTGTTGGAGCAAGCTGTTCCACTGGTTAATTGTTCTCACAGGAAGTGTCTCCTTAATTCTGGGTTGCTTCTCTCCTGATTGGTTTCCAGCCATTGTTTCTTGTTTGCCTTCTGGTGCTTTGAAAAACAAATCGACCCTGTTCCTCTTTGTGGCAGCCTCTCAAATACTGAAATACTGCTATCATGTCACCCCTAGTCCTTTTCTATAGACTAACCAAACTCAAATCCTGCAACCATTCTTCATATGTTTTAGTCTCCAGGTCTTTAATCATGGTTGCTCTTCTCTGCGCTTTTTCCAAAGTTGCAACAGCATTTTAAAGTCTCTTTCTTGAAAAGCTGAAAACCTGTTTCAGAACATTCTTTCTCTGGCCTCTTAATACTTCTCTTCCTCCTTTTCACTTACACATTTCCTTGCTGTGGTTCTGGTCTCCCAGTCCTTATCATCGACCTCCAATAATGATAGGCGAACACTTGAAAGGAGAGATGCAGCCCTCTCAGTGTTTGCCATTCAATTGTTTTGCCGAAAGATTGCCACAAAGAACTTTAATAATATATGTTGCCAAAAAGAACTTCCCCTTTTTATGTAAAGAAAAAAAATAATGTTGCCAGAAATAATTTTTCCTTTTTATATAAAGAAAATAAATATGAACTTAGCTCCTTTTGTCCTTTGGCCGTGCTTATGACTGTGTTCCATAGTTCCTGGAGGCTCTGATGGTCCAAGTGGGGTACTGATTTGCTCTGAAAACTATATTACCTACAAAAACTTCGGTGACCAGCCAGATATTCGATGTCCAATTCCCAGGAGGAGGGTAAGTATCTTGTGACCTTTACTCCTCTGAAAACATCATTTCCTCAGTACCTAAAAAACCCCATCCCAATGTATTCCTAAACCTCATTTCTGCAGTCCTTGGAGGAAAAGGAGAATGGTAGGAAATAGGCAGAAGATAAGGTCTCGGTGCAAGCTGTGGAATGGTTACATTTAAAAAATAAAAGCTCCAGATTTCCCCCCAAATAAGAAAAAATATAGAAAATCTTGGCCTTGTTAATTGTATCATTGACTTCTGTCCTTTGAGTCTTTATCGTGCTCATGTCTCCCTGTAAGGATGAACAGGGCTTTGACAGAGGGAACATGGAAAGCTATCCATGAAGCTGTCCAGTTGGAGAACGAAGAAGAGAGCTGATCAGAGAGCATGATTGCATCATCATGCCCTTATGGAGGAGGGCTCACATCTTTTAGGACCTCCAGAGAGAACAGAAATGTGCTCATCTTCATCAAGGAGAGTTCTTAGCCCCTTTTCCTCTAGTTGATTGCAGGCTTTTCAGCAGAAATGCAGACAGTGAGGTGCTCTTTCACAGCTGCCTTCGGCCCTTCGAGGCCAGCCTTTCTACCTCAACCACTAACTTGGTCCTCTTGTTTCGACAGAATGACTTGGATGACCCTGAGAGAGGCATGATCTTTGTCTGCTCTGCTACCCACAAGACCAAGTCTATGTTTTTTTTCTTAGCTCAAACAGAACAGGGTGATATTTTTAAAATCACCTTGGAGACTGATGAAGATATGGTAAGTCTGAGCACATTTAGTTTGAGAAAAAAAGGCCTAAAACTACCAGGAGTGTCTCATGCAGTTTGTGCTGGTTTCAGGTCACAGAAATCCGGCTGAAGTATTTTGACACTGTCCCTGTGGCTGCAGCCATGTGCGTGCTGAAAACAGGCTTTCTCTTTGTGGCTTCTGAGTTTGGAAACCAGTAAGTAAGATCTCCAGTTCCCCTTCCCAAGCAAGAAGTGGGCCTAAACGGGGTTCTGGTTGCATTCTAGTTCCGTCTCCTCCATACCTGGAGGTCCTTCAGGCGTGGGAAGGCAGTCTGCAGAGAAAGGCAACGCGGGAGCCTCACCCTTTCGTCCTGTTTGACGTGAAGCCTCTCTGGTTGCCTGTCCCTTCCTGCCCCTCTTCTGTTGCAGCTACCTCTACCAGATTGCCCACCTTGGAGATGATGACGACGAGCCCGAGTTCTCCTCGGCGATGCCACTGGAGGAGGGGGACACCTTCTTCTTCCAGCCCCGGCCCCTTAAAAACCTGGTATTGGTGGATGAGCTGGACAGCCTCTCTCCCATTTTGTCCTGCCAGGTACGTTGCTCTTCCACGTGGATGGCAAATGGTGGTGCTTTTACGGGTGGTGCTGAGTTCGCTGCGGCAGGAGCTAGTAGAGCCCCAGCGTACAACAGAAGTGCAGGGCAGGCCAGCCTGCCTGCTGCTTTTCCTCTAGGGAAATTTGCTCTGGAGCTACTGCTCTCTTCCTTACTTAGGGGAGCAAATGGTTAGTTTCTGTTCATGGTGAATAATTCCACATGTTACGTAATTCTGCCTGCCTGCTGCTGGCAGGCCAGCCTTTTTTTGTTAGGACTCAGGAGGTCCATAAGCTGTGCGACAGTTTAGCGTTTGGGTTTTGTCATCATGCCACAATACGCAACTCCTTCCCTTCCATTAGTAGTAATTATAAACTTCATCATTAAAATGGTAAGATACGTTTTCTTTAAAAAGGAATCACTACTTTCAGAGAAATTGCCCTTTTATTTGGCAAATAAAATTGATTGTTTTCCATAAATTCTTATACATAACACTACATTATAAATATTACATACTTTACAAATAATACATCAATCAAAATATATTTGCTGTCTAAGACCAAACACAAGAAAGAGCTCAGCTCAACAATAACCATAATTTTTAAAAATTGTGAAAAAACAGTGCAATAACAGGAAATAGAAAAAGACTTCATAAGGATCCCAAAGGGATACATTTAAATAAAAAAGCCCCTTCCAAATAGTACTGAACCATCAACCTGCCCCAAATTCTGGGAGAAGAGTCAGGTCTTCAATAGCTCCTGGAGGTCATCAGGATGGGAGCCATTTGGATCTTTGTGTCTCTCTGTGTGTGTATCATTTCAGAGGGAAGGAAGGTGACAGAAGTTTTACAAGTTGTGGGCAGTAAAGAGCATTCCTCGGTATGCTGTATAACTTCTCTGTGCCAGTTGTTGGTTGGCTTCTGCCAATTGACGATGCTGTTCGCTCTCTGTAAAACCCTGCATGGCACAGGGCCTGAGGGGCTGCCTGGCCAGCTCCGGATCCCTTTGATTAAACAGGGCCATCTGCTCACACCTCAGAATTGTGCCTTCTGGATGACAGATTAAATGGATGGAAAACCAAAGCTTTGCATGGACAGCACTTGAAAAACATTGAAGGAAAATGTGATAACAACTTGACATGGGCATGGCTTAAGATGGGAACCATCAAGAAAGAATTGGACGGTTTAATAGTTGCTGCTCAAGAACAAGCACTGTAGACTAATGCCGTGAAAGTGAAGATGCAAAAAACCACTGACAATCCAAACTGCCGACTTTGCAATGACACGGTTGAAACTGTTTCACATTTAATATGTGAGTGCAGCAAAATTATGCAAACTGATTACAAAGCTAGACATGACCGAGTTGCTAAATTAATCCACTGGTCATTATGTAAAAAATACGACTTACCTGTATCCAAAAAGTGAAAAAAGTTGTTGAAAATGAAAAAGAGAGATCTTGTCAGACTTTCGAATATAGATTGTCATTTGGAACACAACATGCCAAATGGTTGTCGAAAACCAAAGTGTTGATATTGCTGTACCAGGAGACCCCAGAGTTGAAGGAAAAAAGCCGGAAGAAAATCACGAAATATCACGACCTGGCCATCGAAACTATGCGATTATAGATGAAGCATGTCACAGTGATAGCCATCGTCATCGGGGCACGTGGTACCATGCCCAAGAATTTTACAAAATACATGAAGAAATTGCAGCTTCCTGCAATAAAACCAGCAGAACTGCAAAAAACGGCGCTACTCACAGTTTAAGGTACTTGGCTGATACCTAGGATGCTGGCAGCAACCCATATCAACCGTTAGTGCCAGTCAGTTATATTAGTGATACATTTTTAAATGTTCGGTTGACTGAGTTTCACGTTTAATGAATAAAAGAGATAATAGGATGACAAAGAAGATACACTGATGCTAGCACACAATGAAGGCTTAATTAATTAATTAATGAAGCTGGCCCACAAGAGAGACCATATGAAGAATAGAAAAGAGACATGGCAAGGCAAATTATTACATGGCCAGTGTGTACGTAGACACACGTGCACGCACACGCGCGCACACACACAGATTACTAGTTGAGACCTGGCAATGACTAAGAGCAGGAAAGCTGAAGACAGAGGCGGAGGGGCTCCTCTTAGCGGCACAAGGCCAAGCCTTAGGAACAAAGGCATACAGAGCCAGAATTGAGCAGACAGCAACTGACAGCAAAGCAGCTCAAGAAACAGCCGTCCCCGTGGGTAGCTGCTACAAGGAAATGGTGCACTGACTACAAACAATGGCATGACAAAAAAACAAGAATTGGAAGATCTGCATGAAATACCATTTGCCTGGTAGGACCACAAAATAGACAGTTGTAGAAAATGGAAAAGTTAAGGTGCTCTGAGACTTTAGAATTCAAACAGGCCATTCAAACTCTGCCACGCAACAACACCCCAGACTTAACAATTGTCAGTCGGAAAGACGAAGTCTAGATAGTGGGTGTGGTAGTACAGAGAAGAGAAGAGAAAGGACTGGGGGGGCGGGGGGGATCACAAACTACAAAGACCTGCAAACAGAAGCAGAACATCTGTGGCAAAGGAAAGCAGTGAGACTACCAAGCGCCTTGGGCGCAACCCCCAAACCCCTGGAACGCCGCTGGAGCCCCATCAAGATGGATGAAATTGCCACCAGTCAGTTCTAACAAGCAGCTTTCCTTGGAACAGTGAAACAACAGCTGCCTGTCCCAGGTCCTTGGGAAAGACTCGGTAGAGGGACAAAGAGATTAAATACAGTCTGAACGTCTGACTTTGCAACCAGCCGTTATTGCAGAGGGAGGGGGCACTGAAGGAGAGGAGTGCCTGGGAGAAGGGTGGTCTCTGCCAGGGCCAGGAGCCTCGGGGGTGTGTGTGTGTGTGTGTGCCAGGCCAGGGTCCTTGGGGAAGATGCCCCGTGAAGGGCCCTCTCACTTCGCTCTGAGAGGCAATAAGGGGGGCTGGAGGAAATGGGTGTCTGGAGCAGGCCAGGAATATATGGGCGTAACCTGGACAAGGTTCAAAGTGCTTGTAAAACAGGAGACTTGGGAGAAAATTGTTTTTTTTACCCATGGCCGTGAGTGACAGGAAACTTTCTTTGGCCTTCATTTAGGTGAGCGAGCAAAGTATAACAAGCACTTCCTGACAGAAAGAGGCCATGTTGGGGGGCAAGTGCTGTGGTCTGTTTAAAGTTAGGGTGCCTGACAAATGGCCTGGGGAAAGTGATACTTTACAGTTAAATCCTGCGGTTTGTTCCTCGTTGTACTGCTAAATTCTCCAGGTTTAAGTCTCTGTCCAGGTTCCCGTCCCATCAGATGGGGACAGCCTGCTTTGGGAGAGAAACAGAAACCGGCTGGCCTGGTTTCTTACTACCGTTTTTGGGATTTCTGTGCAGATTGCTGATCTTGCAAACGAAGATACCCCTCAGCTGTATGTGGCGTGCGGAAGGGGCCCTCGTTCGTCTCTGAGGGTCCTGAGACACGGCCTCGAGGTAAGAAGCCTCTGAATGAGTGTGGAGCCCCACCTGACGGACTGAGCCCAACGTTGAGAAGGGATTCGTTGCTTTAGTTTGTGCTGATGACCGAAGGGCTGTGCTTCTTCCCTCCAGGTTTTTGTGTCTGGGAAGCAGGCTTTTGGTGATCCCTCTTTGGCTACAAGGCAGGACCAGTTCCTGGCACGTCCTGGGGGGTGGGAGGAGGGTTGGGATGGCTGTCCCTGCGTGGGATCTTGGAGAGCTGCTGCCAGTCAGATTGACGCACCCAAAGGCCTGGGAGTCCCTATGCCTTCCTGTAAAGGAGTAAAACAGACCCAACCCTCCTTTCTCTTGTTAAGATGTCCGATAAAAATGCAAACACCGCCCCCCCAAAAAAAGCTATTTTTTTCCCCTACTTTTTTCTTTTCAAAGTTTTTTTGTATGTCTGGGATTTAGCTGTATAAAGAGGAAGGAGGGCTTGCAACTTCCTGATTCTGTTGTGTTTGCGATTGGCCTCTAAGGCCGTTTCATTTTCACAAATCTTCTGCATCTAAATTATTGTCCTGTACCATGCTAGGTGTCTGAAATGGCGGTCTCAGAGTTGCCCGGTAATCCTAATGCCGTGTGGACAGTGAGGAGACACATTGAAGGTAGGAAGAGTTCTCGTGTGTGGAGAGAACTGGGATGGAGCATGGCTCAGATTGAGGCATCTGGGCACGGCTGGTCTGCACACAACTCACGGTGGGCGTGTAGTGTCAGGCGGTCCTAATGCGAGGCACCACCGCTTGCAGCCTTTTGGGTAATTGGTGATTATCACAAGGTTGGTGGGTCTAACGTGCCTCCTGGTGATAGCATTATCTGGACCCTGGGGTGATTTCTGGGGCCCTCTTAGTCATTTCCCCTCCCTCCTCAGCTTCTGTGGTCCGGCCCTGCTCTCCCTGGCACTTAACTTGGAGCCAGTTCGCATGGCTCTACGTATTTATCACTATATTCACCCATTCATCGATCAGGGCCAAGAACCGGAGCTGCTTGGCCAGACTGCATGGTCGGTTGCGAGGGCAGCTCCCGAATGATTATTTTTTGTTTGCTCCTCTTAATAGACGGTGACTGGTCATGTGCTAAACTTTTTGTCTCAAAGCATTTTGAATGCCTCTAGTTGTGACCATAATATACCTCAGGGCTTCATCTTGTGCCTAGTGGGAGGAGGCCGGGAAACCAGGATCTCGATGAAGCCCAGTTCTGCCCTCCTTCTCTGTTGCAGTCCAAGGTGATTGTTCAGTGGGACATTAGCCTGCGGTGTTCAGTTCATCAGAACTGAAAATCAGTACAAACAAGGTTGAAGTACTCCTAGTTAGTTGCAAGTTAGGCAAGAGGAGGTTAAACTACAGGGGATACGCACTCCCCCTAAAATTGTAGTTTGGTGACTTCCTAGAATCTGAATGTCCACCAGAGTTGGGGAATGGCTGGACTTTGTCTTCATAGCGAGTGTTAGTACATCAAATGCAGATGCCAGGCCTCGGTTGTATCCTGTGTGGGTTACTGTGGTAGGTTTCCGTGGGGCTGTGTTTGAGCACATTTGGAACTTTAAGCTATACTGTGGGGTGCTGCCGTGGGATTGTTGATGGGGAATACGTGTCTCCCTTGAACAGCAACCACTTCTGCCGGTCTGTTTCTGGTTGAAAGAGCTGGCCACAAAGCAGGATGAAAGTTTGGGCCAGGCTGGTCCTTCTGCTCTGCTCCCTGTGGAATTCTCTTGGCTGGGCTCCCTTGAGAGGAGCTTGCTATGAAGGGGCGCGGTCAGCTAGCTCAGGGGTATTTCATCTTTCAAAGAGGTCATTTAAGTGGTGATTCAGAGGGTGGAAAGTTGTTTTATGTGGTATATGCCTGGATGTTTTTGAGGTGTCCTATGTAATAAGGCTGCATAAATAGCAGAAGTAGGTCTGTAGAAAATTTGTAAGAGCTTTGAGGATTGCTGGATGGTGACAGGCTGAATTTAGTGTGGATAGGTGAAGTATAAACAACAAGGACCAGGGAAAAAGCTATAACATACCGGCCTGCCCCAGCAAGAGGTTGGCACTGGACTTACTGTTGTCTTCATTGCCTTCAGGAAATGTTAGCGTTGTGGGTGGTGAGTGCATTGCATGTGCCTTCTAGATCAGTTGGGGAGTGCCGTGTGGCGGCTGCTCACCATTTCAGCCCAAGCAGCTGCAGAGCAAGGAAGAGCCAATTTAGGTGGCCAGTTGTGGTACCTGGAGAAAAGTGGGTGGAAGCAGCGGGGTGTGGTCAGCTGCTGGGAGGGCGTCAGGGGGAGAACAGTAGCTGGCATGGAGAGCCCGGAGGAGAAAGTGGAAGGTGGGCGTGAAATTGACCAAGGGCAGCAGCAGGTGGCTCACAGAGCGGGCCGATGACGGGGGCTCTGTTGCTGAAGTGCAAGGGCCGGCTAGGCAAAGAAGGTACCTCAACCCTGCTTGCTGGAGGGGAGGGGAGGGGGGGGAGGGGAGCTGTGCAGCAAGCCCAGCGGGAGAAGGGCTGTGCTTATACTGAAATGAGAAGGTGACGGTGGCTGGGGTGGCTGGGACTCAGGTGGATTGAGAGCCTGCAGGATATATGTGGGCTGAATGAGAGGAACTGGACTGAGGAAGCATCGTGCCTGATTCCAAGTCCCTCACGTGCTGATAGCCTGATGAGAATCGTGGACCGTGTAGTGCCTGCCCCCCCCCCCCCCCCCGGCTTCCGCCCGGCCCCCTGCCAGGGTTTTCCAGACAGATGCAGAGGTAGGGCAGCCAGGACACACACAGCCCTGGTCACACACAGCACTACGTAGTTTGGGCAGTCAGCTTCTTTGACTGTCCTCCTGGGATTAAGGTGACCCTGAAGCCTGTTCCAGAAATTGCCAGTTGGGAGTGCCGGCATGTGAAATGGGGCTGCAGAGAGAAGCTTTATCTCTGCTGGCTGCCCAGGTACCTGGCAGTGCCCCTTCCTCAGTGCATAACCTGGTCTTGGGGGGGGTGGAGTCTAAGGTTTTATTGTCTGGGGTGGCAGCCACTTCCATGAGCAAGGGGAATCTTGGTTGGTTTGTGACTCCGTTGTGAAAATGATCTTGTTCATGAGTTGTGACTGTTAAACCATGTACGTGAGCCCACTCTTGAACTGGTTTTTATTTTACAGCAAAGGAGATAGTATCTGAATATGGAAGGTCCTGACAGCTGTCATTTCCAGGAGATCACTTTCTGACCATACAGTAAATTGCGGCCACTCCAAATCTCTTCCTAGGACAGAGGACGACCTCTTAAGGCCTCTGAGGGATCCGTTTGGTTGCTCTGTGTGTTTGAAAGATGTGCATGGCCACTCATTTTACAGTGGAATTCTTGGCAGCGCTGAAGGGTTTTCCCACAGCTCAGTGGGCAGTTCCCTCTTATCCCTGATCCATCTCTGCTCTACGGCGCTAGTCAAATGAATCCGGAAGGAGATCCCTCCTCCTGGGTGGCCTTCGCCCGGCCACCGACCCACATTTGCCAAAGGGCTGCAGCAGCTGAAGCAGGAATGGCCCAGGATTGGAGGGGCTGAGACTGAGCACCACTGCAGCCTCCCCCCCCCCCCCCCCCCCCCCCCCCCAACCATCCAAAAGCCCCCGGGGGTTTTCCCCCCCCCCCCCCCCCCCCCCCCCCCCCCCCCCCCCCATGGATTCTGACTGGCTTCACTCTCTGTACTAACACAGAGCCAGTGAGCCGAGAGATGCTGAGAGAGCAACTGGACTAGTCTGCAGATTTTTTAGCATAAAGTCAATGCTGTGACTTAGATGCCAGTTGAGTGGAAGCACATGAAGGCAGCTCTGTATATTCCTCCCTGGGATTCCTCTTGGGATTTGTAGCATGGTTGCTGCAACTGAGTAAGAACTACAGGTACTCCTCCCTTAATGACCGTTTGAAGTTACGACAGACCTTGGACCCCCCCCCCCCCCCCCCCCCCCCCCGAAAGTTACTTCCAACCCATCACTGAAACCATGACTGCTGCTTGTGCTAGCGCACACACCCACCCCCCACCCCCGGCCGCAGTCATGTGGCTGCCCTTTGGGTGCTTGGCAGATGGCTCACATCCATGACCAGTTGCCACGTCCTGCGATTATATGACTTGCACTATTTTGTTTTGCCAGCCTCTGGCAATCTGACAAAAAATGCTCATTTGGGAGAATGGATCCACTTAATGACCACCATGACTCACTTTATAACCATTGTAAAAAAGAGTCAGGTCATGTGGTGACCTGCTTAAATGCAATGACTTATCGTGGAAATTCCAGGTTTGGTGGTGATCGTTGAGTGAGGGCTACCTGTACGCGTAGGTTTTCCCAGGAAGATGTTGGAAATTGCTCCATCCAGGTGTTAAGTGTAGAATCAGATTTGTTGTTCTCAAATGCTGGAGACCATTTGCTAAGATGGAGCTTTTACTGGGCCAATACTGGGTTTTTCCTAATGCTTTTCCTGGAATGTATCACCGGATGGCCTGTTTAATTCTCAGTGGTTTACCTTGGCATGCGCTAATGACCCAGAACTGGGATGGTTGCGCTGTGGTAATCCTGTAGGCCCCTGGTTTTTGCCTCTGAAGTTCTTCATTCTCTCTTCTGTGGTGTCTGTACAACTCTGGACAAATGCTAACCTTGGCTGGTATGTGGGTATGATACTACCAATACCAAGCCTTCTGTTTTCTTTCACAGGTGGCTGGCAGTGGAGGTGCTGATCTCCTCCCACAGGTGTGTACTTGAAGCTACAGGATATGTGGTGCTTTTTGTGTAGTGGGTTCCACCAGCTTTGAGACATTCAATCTTTGGCCTTTGGGGCTGAAGGGATCCACACTTTGCCTCGACTCTTGGGATAAGAAGGGTCTCCTCTCCACGCTGCCCTCTCTGTACTGGAAGCTTTGCTCACGTAGCTGTACAGCAAAAGTATTTTTCTCTCATGTACCTAGAACTTCTTCACGTTCCTGTGACTGAGATAATGTCGCTTGCACAGGCTTCCCACGTGCTTTCAAGTAGACTTAGGGTCTCCTAAGCTATTTTAATAGATAGAATATGTGTTCGTTTCCATATTCCATAAAACTTGGGAATCTTGATATAACTATTCAGGTTGGTTACCAAATCTTAAACACACCCAATTTTTGGAATTCATGTACAAGATAGAGTTCTTACTCTCTACGGGTACTGAGGTTAGATAACTTCTAACCTAAGACTTGGGAGGTACCACAGCATCCCCCACCTTCCTCAGCTGGCAGCCGTATTGCTGAGAATTCCAGAAGTCGAAATCCACCCATCCGGAGAAGTCGGGCTTAGTGGACCCAGCTCCGGTATTTCCATGGCTGCCATCGCCCCAAGCTAGAAAGACCCCACTATCACCACAGTCCACGTTGTGAGCATCCATTGATTTCCCACCTGCGTATGCAGTGTTTCCCCACACAAAGGCTCTTCCTGATGGCATCCTTCACAGTGCGGGCAACACGTTGATTGGTTTCATTGCGGCTTCCCACTCCTCCCTTTTAGTAAAGCCAGGTTCGGCCGCACTAGTGCTTGTACCGGGTACCTGCACATTTTCCCCACTCACACTCTACCTGTTGGTGAGCATCTCTGCAAATCTAAAACTTCTCCGGCCTCTGGAATTGCCCCCTGCTTTGCTTCAGTGAAGAGAAGCCAAAGGGCAGCCTTGAGGTCAGATGTCTGTCTGTGGTGTTAACCAAAGCACAGAATTGGCTCTCGTGCCCCTGCCCCCACATCTGTTCTGTGCTCTCACACATGCTCCTGACACGGGGCTTGGGCTGCTTGGTGATTGCCATCTAGTTCATTCCTTTCTGCTGAACCCCTGGCTTGCCCCTGGAGTGCTTTTAGGCATCAGTAATCAGAATGGCACACACTGGAATTTACTTTACTTACATCTTGCAAATCCTTTACAAGTATCTAGGATATCAGATTAAAAATTGTTTCAGTCTTCCAATGAGTATGTTGAAAGAGCCTCCAGTAGACCTAGAAAATCCAATAGGCGTGGACAATCTGCAGTCACGTAGGTGCTCATCCTGTTGCCTTCAGTAAGACAAAATGCTGGATGTGAGCTCTCTCTTCGCTTCGCACCGAGAACTTGAACTAGGTCTGAACTTTGGTCTGAACCCTCAGTTCTCACTTTCCCTAACAGCTCAATGGGCAAAGTCTAGCATATTGGGACCATCAGCCTGCAACATGTTAGAATTCTGATTCTTGAAACTGTTAGTTCTTCAAGCTTTGGCACAATGACCAGCAAGTGAGAAGAAGTACACTGAACTTTAATTCTTGACTGAGCAGAGTCCATGGAAGCTGATTCTAGTTAGCAGTTCTTGCTGACAACCAAAAATTAAATGGGGCTGCTTTTTTCCTGTTGAGTTCTAGCATTGGAAGAATTACAGAATGGACCAGGATGAGTAGGTACACAATTATCGTATTAGTCACTATATAGATCACCTAAACATAAAAAATAAGTGAAATGTTAGCAATAACCTTCAAGGTCCTTTCTAACTCTGTTATTCAATGAGATTTAGAAAGATTAACGCTGTTTCCTTGTGGGGGGGAGGGGAGGGAAGCGGGGCAGGGAAGATGACTTCAGGCTAGCTAGAAATGCCCCCGAGTCCAGGAGGCTGGAGCTGGCCCGTGCCACTGCACCAGAAAGCCCAGCTGAGCCTTGCGGTTCACTCTTTGCCCAGGAGGGTCTTTGCCCAGGGAAATAACTACGGAGGAGCTGAAGGCTGCTATGGGGTGGGGGGGAGTGTTGCTGGGCAAAGCGTGTGGCTCGACTGCAGGCATCCTGCTGGTTAGGGCCGGTGGGACTTCCGTGGCTCCCCTTGTCAACCAAAAAATACTTCTTTGGTCTTTTTAGTCCTGACCCCCCTGCTGTGGGAGGTCTTGGAATACTCTGGCCTTCTAAATTTGGAACGTGTTTTCCAGTTGCACTAAGGAATCTTTGGGGCCAATGTGGGACTACTCCTTGCAACGTGGCTTTTTTAGTTTCTTTAGAGTGAGAAGGGACCACAGCTGGCTGTTTAATGGAAGAGTCCAAAGCAATTTCAAGTAGTTGATGCTAACACTTTCATTTTGTGTAAATAGGATTTTCTACTTTTGCTGAGAATTCCTAACAGTCTTAATAGCTTTTCTGAAGATCATTTTAAGATCATGCCAAACCAATCTTATTTCATTCTTCGACATAGTGATTAAATTAGCAGACCAGTGAAATGCTGTGGATGTAGTACACTTGGATTTCAGCAAGGCATTTGACAAAGTAGACCACAACCTACTTCTTGGTAAGTGAGAGAAATGTGGGATAGGTAGCATCACCACCAGATGGATTCGTAACTGGCTGATGAACCATACTCAACTTGTAGTCCTTTTTTAAAATTATTTTTTATTATGCGATTTCCTTTGTTATATATAAAATTATCATATCCCCACAATGGCAGCGGACTTTCTGGCTACAATCTCTTAAATACAAATAACAAACCTTATAGGCATATTAATTATAACGGTTATTCAGTCTATTCATCATAATCTTCACTTATCCTTATTAAACCCTTTCCATTATTTAATTAAACACCCTGTTCAGTTTTAACATACAGTTAATATCAGACTTTATAAACATCACATTTATTACCATTGTCCTCCAAATCTAATAATCATATTTCTTTATCCTATTTATTCAACATTCATTATTTAGTTACACGCTTACTTCATTTTTATTTACAATATCCTCCTCAATTTTAATTTTCTAACTTCTATATTCTAACCATTGATAAAATAGTTCCCAAGTTAAAAAATATTCTGTGTCATCCTTAATCTTCAAAGTTAGTCCATTTCAGCACATCCTAATATTTATTACATTTTCCTCTGTTCGTTTTCCCAATTTTGTGCATACACAATTCTCACTGCTGCTATCACATGTAAAATTAAATATGTAATTCTTTTTAATATATTTTTCTGGTAAAATACCTTACAAAAACATTTCTGGTTTTAAGTCTTTTTGTTTTGTCATTCCTTCTCGCCATTCTTTTATTTTTGACCAGTATTTTTTTGCCATAGGGCAAGTCCACCACATATAATAAGAACCTGATATCTGTTTGCAGATTTGGGAGATAGATTTTGAAACATCTTTGCCATCCTTGCAAATGCCATCTATAAAACATTTTATATGAATTTTCTTTATAAGCTATTGACATCATCAATTTATAATTCCTTTCCCAAAGTTTTTGCCATTTATCTAATTCTATAGTATATCCCAAAATTTTAGACCATACTATCATTGTTTCTTTTACTTCTTGTTCTTCCATTTTAAAATTCAATAAATAGCTATATATAATTTTATTAATTTGTCATCCGTCTCTAAAAATATCTGGTCTAGTTCTAAAGGTTCTTTATAAAATCCATACAATTCTGCATCTTTCTTGTATCTTGATTGTATTTGGATGAATGGCCCCACCAGGCCAAATCAATTCCTTGATTTTCCAGTTCTTGTTTCAATTTTAGTTCCCCTTGTTTAGAATATCTTTATATCTTGTAAAGCATTGGTCAAAGTAGACCACAACCTACTTCTTGGTAAGTTAGAAAAAAGTGGGATAGATAGCATCACCACCAGATGGATTCGCAACTGGTTGGCAAACCGTACTCAATGGTTTGAGCCTATAGTCTAAGTTAGAGTCTACAACGGAGGGAAGTAAGCTTTGGGGTACCACAAGATTCCGTCTTAGGCCCAGTACTCCTCAATATTTTCATAAACGACTTAGATGAGGGAATAGAAGGGGAACTTACCAAATTTGCAGATGATATTAAGCTGGCAGGTATAGCTAACCACCCTAGAAGATCCAGATGGATCTTGACAGACTTGAACCCTGGGCCGTGTCTAAAAAAATGAAATTCAATGTAGAAAAAAGTAAAGTCCTACACTTAGGCAAGAAAAACCAAAAGGACACATATAGACTGGGTGAAACCAGGCTCAATAGCAGGAACTGTGAGGGATCTTGGAGTCTTAGTGGACAACCAGCTAAATATGAGCCAGCAGTGTGGCGGTAGCCAAAAAAGCGAATACAATCCTAAATTGCATTAACACAGGGATACAATCAAGATCAAGTGAGGTACTACTAATACCACTCTATAAAGCCTTAATAAGACCGCTCAATCTCAGTCTCAAGTTTTATAGCTGAATTGAATTTTACATGTCAGAGCCTTGAAAATGCTCAAAATGGCTCCAGCATAAAAAATGGCTTCAGGGCTGACAGCACCCAGTTTTGGTCACCACACTGTAAAAAAGATGTTGAGACTCTAGGAGTGCAGATGACCTACAATGTCAACTCTTTATTCTGAAGCTTTTCTGTTCTCGGGAGGAGTAGGAGTAAAAATGCTATCAGGAAGTTATTTGGTTGCCACTGGATCACCTGAGTGACATTAAAGTTGTACGCAGGTAGTCTTCACTTAACAATCACAGTAGAGCCTGGAATGTCCATGTGACCTGATTTTACAACAATTTTTACAACAGTTGTAAAGCAAGTGACCACAGTCATTAAGCAAATTACATGCTTGTTAAGCCAATCTATTCTTGCAATGGGAGTTTTTCACCAGATCCCAGCAAAAAACTGCAGAACATTGCATTGTAAAAGATTCCTGCCACCACCAATCTGTCTTGAGCCTTCCAGGGTCCTTGGCCCCTCCTTACTACAGGGAGGAGATGACTGCCTTCTCTTTGCTGCTGTGAATTGCCACGTCTGGGTTCTGTTCTCTGACTGCAGGGTCAGAGGCTGATGGGGAATGTGGCCACCACCTCTCCTCTGAGGGGCTCGTGCGATCTGATTGCTGGCCCAAAGATGATGTTGAAGCTTAATATAGAGCCAACAAAGACATTAGCGCTGGTTATGTTCACAGATGCGTGTCGTCTTATCAAAAGTACTCTTTTGTTTTGTTTTGTTCATGACTTGTCATCCCTGACTTGGACAGATTTTCCATTCTTGGCCTCCGGGTGGAAAACGGTTTGTGAATGAGGAGGAGGATACCTTTTGAGGGTCCTGCTGACTTTCACTGGCCTCCTTCGTTAGGCCTTGGAAGGACTTTCGTGGTGTCCACAGTGACCTTACTAACAACCCTTTGGAAAAAGCAAGCACTGCTTCTCTGCTAGGCTTGTCTAATGTGCTGCCCTTGGTTTCTAGTGGCACCAGCCATGCGCCTGGCATCGCTAGGAATGGTTTCAACCCAAGTGATGGCAGCCTTGACTGCAGCTTTGCAAGGCACGATTCACTCTCTGGCTTAAGCTGCGCTCTGATCTGGCCTTGGGTGTCGACCTGACATAGGCCCTGGAGCACCCAATCTGATGCTGGGATTAGTTTAACAGGATAGCCTTGGTGTTACATGGCTTGGGCTGCCCGACATCTAATAAGATGGCTGGCATTAGTCATGCCTATGAGGCACTGGAGCTGTGGGTTTTTGGAGTCTCCTGTGCATTCTCACAGTCTTGTCTGTGCCACTAAGCACCTGGGTCTGCAATTGAGTGTTTATGGAGGCATCAAAGAATTGAAACAAACCATAATAGTTTCCAGTGGAGAATCAATTGCAGAGAAGCATCCTGCTCTGTGGATTATGAAGATTATGCTGATTATGAACCAGGAAAATTGAGAGTCAAACCGAGGACCCTAGAGAGGGAGGGCTTCCCTTTCCTTGGCAGCTGTGCTCAAGCAGGAGCCAGAGCGCCCTCTGCAGGCTGGAGGCCGACATTTGGATCCAAGAACTCCGTGGCCTCCGTGTCTCTTTCCGGCTCTGGGAGGCCTAACTGAGCCTGATGGTTTTGCAGATTGATCATGTGACTGTTCTCAGAATTCGCCTCTGGACTTTTGCACCTCCGGGCTCCGGATGGAACTGCTCCTACTCTTTAGGTTCACATCAGAAACCAGTGAATCACCTGAGGTTTCTGATATTTTTTACCTGATGTGTCAAATTTGGTTCCCTGAAGAGATTAGCCACGGCTTCCTAATGGTGAAACATTTTCCCCTTGGGTGCCTTATGGCAATGATCAGAGATGCTCATCTTTACATCACAGACCTCCCTCTAACCTTCCCTTCCTCTTCTCCCACCAGATGAATTTGATGCTTACATCATTGTGTCTTTCGTCAATGCCACCCTAGTCCTGTCCATCGGAGAAACCGTGGAGGAAGTGACTGACTCCGGGTTCCTTGGGACCACACCCACCCTGTCCTGCTCACTGCTGGGAGACGATGCCTTGGTGCAGGTAAGGCCACGGCTTAACAGCCGCCTTGCCCTTTTGTCGGATCCACTAAGGGAAACTACTCGCCATGAGGGAGGGCTTGATTTTGAGGCAGAGATGAGTTTGGGGGCCCTTTTTTCTTTCTTTTTGCACCTTGCTTCCTAACCCCCCACTCCAGAGATGGGATCCGACTGGTATAACTACCGGTTCTGTCACTCTGTGTGGCGTGTGCATGCGCAAGTCGCGCAAATACAGTTTACAACCTGCTGAGCTGCCCGGACAGCTGAGCAGCGCTGCGTGCAAGTGCGCAGCGGTTGGAAAAGCCCTTTTTTCTGCTTTTTCAACTGCAGCTGTGCCGCGCAAAGCAGCTGCGGTTGAAAAAGCAGGAAGTAAAGGTCAGATAAGCGCCCAGGTGGGCGGGCCAGAACAACACCAGATACAGAACCGGTTCTGTGTCTGCTGCTCTTCAGAACTACTGGTTCTACAGAGGTGGACAGAACTGGTAGAATCCCACCCCTGCCCCACCCCCAAAATCATTGTTGTTGGGATGGAATCCATGGGTAACTTTGAGGGAAAGGGAGAAGAAATGCTGCCTGGGAAACACTATTAAGCCCCAATGGCTTAACAGCCAAAGGGAGGATCCACCTGAATGGAGCAAACAATGAAATTTGAAGAATGGAAATTGGTGCTTTCAGTCTTGCCAGATTTTGTTAATTTAGCTCATTGTGTCATCTCTCTGCCTGGGTTACCCAGAAGGGCTGACAGCTGAGTTGTTTCTTACTAAGGTCAAAACAGCAATGTGATGTTATGGCTGTCTTGATGGGAACATTACTTTGTAAGTGGATGAGTAATTGGGTTGGATTAACAGCTGCTGGCTTGCAACCAGGGAAGAAAATAGCACAGTGCTGGTGTGATCAGTGTAAGTGAATTTCAGGTGGCTGCCAGAGCGCAGAGTTACTCTGCTTATCAGCTGTTTTTATGATTTGAATAATATAGATTTCTTAGGATGTGCAAAACTTCCCATCCCAGGGAACTTGCCCTTAACTGCTCCCTCTTCCAAAAAAATTCACTTCTTACAAAGGAGCAAACTGTTCCCGGAGTGACCGAATTGACACTTCCTGAAAAATACTAGCCCTTCTTGGGAGGTTTCCATTAGTGTTTCTTTGCTACAGATGCTTCTGAAAATGTCTTTTTGTTATATCCTTTTTTTTTTAAAAAAAAAAAGAGTAAATATTCAGGTTTGTGTACATGGGCTTATTTTTTAAAAACAACTGTAGTATTTCTCAAATTGCTGGTTACTGAGCTGCTCCTCCTTCCTAGATTACTTGGAGTGGAAAGTTTAATGATCATGAATTGTAAGACAATTGCTAACCATAAGGGGGGCATCTGTTTGTGGTGGGCAAGCAATGACGGCTGCCGCCTTTTCAGCACCTCTCCACTGCCTCCCTTCAGGTTTATCCTGATGGCATCAGGCACATAAGAGCCGATAAACGAGTTAACGAATGGAAAACACCCGGGAAAAAAACCATTGTCAAATGCGCTGTGAATCAGAGACAAGTGGTGATTGCGCTGACCGGAGGAGAGCTGGTTTACTTCGAGATGGATCCAGTACGTGAGCATAGAAAGTGGATCTGAGCTGGGTTGTAAAGGAGGACTGATGGGGCTGGAGATTGGTTTGGGGCTCTGAGCAGGGCGGCCTTGATGGAGCAGAGGCTCTCGTAGCAAAGGCCGGTGCTCTCCGTCAGTCAGGAGCCGGGACCTTCTTCCCAAGACGGCCATTGGCTGGCAGCCTTCACAGAAGCCTTTGCTTGCCGACTCAGCGGTGGGCGGTTTCTTAAAAAGGGTGGCTTGGAAAATGGCTCCTCCTTGACTTACAACTGTAATGGGGCCCGCTAATATGGCTGTGCGTCGTGACAGTCATAAAGCAGGTCACTCACACAACTGGTCTGATTTTACAACCTTTTGTTGTGATGGTTATTAAGTGAACCCATTGTTTGCTATGGGCCAGTTTTGTCAAAAGTGGCTGCAGGACACTGCAAGTGGATATAAATGCTGTTGTTCGCTGCATTCCTGTCTTAACTTGGAGAAGGACCAGTTGATCGCTGCCTGCCCTGAGAGTCTGCGTCAGCTTAGCCCCTTTCCGATTCATTGGCCGCCTCTTCTTCTCGTCCCTTTGCTCCCTAGTCTGGGCAACTGAATGAATACACGGAAAGGAAGGAGATGTCGGCCGATGTTGTGTGCATGAGTTTGGCAAACGTTCCACCTGGAGAGCAGCGCTCCCGGTTCCTTGCGGTGGGGCTGGTAGACAACACCGTACGGATCATTTCCCTGGATCCCTCGGTAAGTGGCTGGCTTGAGGCGTTCTCTGCATTACTGCATTTATTATGCTAAGGTGTACGCTTCATTTTCTCTGGATGAGCATATGCTGAGCGTGGTGGGGCCTGCTGAAGATGAGTGCTTAAAAAGAAGGAGCATCGTGGAAACTCTGCCAGAGCTGTTGACCCCCCCCCCCCCAAAAAATAAAATAAAAAAACTTTCATTCACTTTAGCCCTATTTTAACTAAATGCCTGGCAAGCCATCTTCCTCCCCATCTGAAGCGGGCACCTCTGCTTCTGGGCATTCTGGAAGAAAGATGCATTTCTAGCCCCAACCAATAAGGATTCTGAAACATTAGTAAAAGGACGTTGTTTACCAGTAGAAATCCATGAAAAAATTAAAAGCCTGACTTGGGGCTGGGGCGGAAAAGAGCTGCCTCTCCCCTTGCGCTCCAGGTGGCCCTGAAGGTGTGTTAACGCAACAGGGAATCTCCCTCCCTGCTCCCTTTGTTCTCCCCAGGACTGTCTGCAGCCTCTGAGCATGCAGGCTCTTCCCGCACAGCCGGAATCCTTGTGCATCGTGGAAATGGGTGGCGCCGAGAAGCAAGATGAGCTGGGAGAACGGAGCTCCATTGGGTTTTTGTACCTGAACATTGGCTTACAGGTGAGGAATCCCCAGGGACTCTTTCCAGCCTCGAAGCAGCCTTGGGTGGGCTTCCGTGCTCCAGTCAGGCGGGGCAGCTCTTCTGCGGCCGCTTGCTCCAGGAAGTAGCCACGTCCTCTGGCACTCAGTCCAGCAGAGGAAAACCTGTTGGAACATTCTTCTTTGTTTCTCCCCTTTAAATTGCCAGATTTTATTTTATGCCAAGTACTTTTATGATCAAACAAAACAGGAAAAATGCCAAAAATAAAGTCATCATCATGCCTTGAATGCCTTAGAGGAGAGATTTTTTTTCCAAAAGATGAGACGATGGAAACTTCCACTAACATGCAGGCGGCTTCTTGTGAAACTTGCCCGTCTCCCTCCAAGACATGACGTTTGGCTGGGTTGGGTGGACATTGACAAGCCGCCTTCCCTCTGACCCTGTTTGTCCAGCGCAGCCAGTAAATGGGCAGCCTGGGCCTGGGTGGGGGTGGTCCTGCTGCTCTGGTTCTCCCCCCTCCCCAAGATTCAGGGAGGAGGCGAAAGAGAAGAGAGTCCTTGGTGTGGATTGGCTGCTTCCCTGGGGAAGAAGAAGAGGAAGAGGAAGGGCCCCTTCAACTCTCCAAGTGACGTGGTTGGCCATCAATGCTGCTGCTCTCTGCCCCCCCCCCTCGTCCCCCTTTCTGTGGGGCAGGACTTTCTGTGGTGGAAAAGAGTTCCACTCGTACTGCAAAGATTCTGCTGTTGTTGGCTGCATTCCTTTCTTAACTTGGAGAAGTCAGAAGGGCTTGTATGCTGTAGTAACGGTGCTGTGCCTATCCATGCTCTCAGGTCAGAGAGGAGCTTGCAATGATAAAGGTATTGGAATCAAGGTGGACTTGGACCCTGGAGTTAATTGGCTGCTCCGCTCTCCTTTTGGTTCTCTGTGTTTGCAATCTAGAATGGTGTGCTCCTCCGAACCGTCCTTGATCCTGTCACTGGTGATCTGTCTGACACAAGGACCAGGTACCTTGGGTCCCGCCCTGTGAAGCTGTTCAGAGTCCGGATGCAAGGCCAGGAAGCGGTGAGTGGGACACGTTGCCATGGAATGCGAGGCAATCCCGGGGAGAAAGAGAAAACGTTACACAGGAATATTCGTTGGGGTTTTTAAAGGGGCATAGTGAGACGTAGTTTATGAAGCTTTATTTTTTTCTCAAATACAGAGTAAAAGTAGCAGCTGTGTTTGGCTGGCAGGAATATTGTTGGAGAGGAGGGAGAGGGGAAGACGAGTTTATCTGGAAAAGTTTATATAGAAAAACAAGAAGCTTGTCTGAGTCTCTTTGTACAATAGGGATGATATTCAATGTTCGTGTTGCTTGTTCTGGAAGATGCTGAGATTGTGATCAGGTGCTGGGAATTTTAAGACATTTTGGACAGGGAGCTGTGGCTGAAATTGGAACCGGACACTCATAAAGCAAAAAATCGTGACCACACCAACTTACAACAGCAGTTCTGGTTGTGGTTGTGAAGTGAATGGTGTGTGATTGCTGAGGGTGATGTCGCATGACTGACTTCTTGCCAGCTTGACTCTGCTTGTCAGAAGCCAGCAGGAAGGTCGCAAGTGGCAGTCATATAACTATGGGACATTGTGGCAGCTGCTGCAGTCGAAAGGACTGGCCACAGCCCCTTGTTCTGTTATGCTTTTGTTACAACTGAGGGGGTCGTTCGGTAGTAACTTCAGAAACCTGAAAATGCAGGTCAGAAAATGTGAAGATTCATTGGCAGTTTTTGCTAGGCCCAAGAAATCGGGAGCCAAGCCTAGCCCCCAAGCGAGCGCCAGTTTATTCCACCTCTGAACTATGGACAAATTGGTGGTAGATGAAAGTCCGTGTAAGTCAAGGCGGGCTGGACTTCCCCTGTTGTGGGTGCAAAGGGCGAGGCTGATGACCTTCCTGACCCCTCCCTCGGGCTCAGCCTGATCACTTACATTGTGCCAGCATCCTTCAGGCAGGGCAGAGCTGGTCAGTCAAGTGAGGACCCCCCCCACCATGTGCTGCTGGCCTTTAATGTCCTATGCATTTAATGTCAAAATACTCAGGAAAAATGATCTCAGGAAGCCTTTTTCAACCTGGCTTCGCTTGGAGCACGTCGAAACTTCAAGTTGTTTGTGAACTGCTTGCAAAACCCTGATCCACCCTCAGTTCTTGATGAAACAGGGTCTGTTTTAGGGCTCCCTAGAAACATTTTTGATGCTCGGCCTGGGCACCGCCCCCTCCCCCTCCCCCCCGGATGCCGGCAGGATCTTGGACCCCAGTGGTGCTTCCTACACGAAAGAAGCCCCCGGGAGAAATCGGCCACGCTTTGTCTCTGCTCTTGCTCCGCTCCAGGTCCTGGCGATGTCCAGCCGCTCTTGGCTGAGCTACTCTTACCAGTCGCGCTTCCACCTCACCCCGCTCTCCTACGAGACCCTGGAGTTTGCCTCTGGCTTTGCCTCGGAGCAGTGCCCGGAGGGGATTGTGGCCATTTCCACCAACACCCTGAGGTTCGTGTAGACGGGGCAGAGCGGGTGGGGGGGGGCATGGGGGGGTCTTTAGGCTGGCCGGGGGTCCCTCCCTCCTGGGGAAAGATTTGGGCAAGGGGGGGGGAGCCGTGAGGTGAGCTCTGCTCTTTTCTCAGGCTTTTAATGGCGGGAAAGAGTCAGAGCGATGCCTGAGTGGGAAGCCCCTCGGGATCCAGCAGCATCACCTGCTGGGTCTGTTTTCCAGGATAAGGAGCAGTTCTTCCCCGTGAGGATGAGGGGGGAGGCTTGTCTGTGCAGCAAAGAAGCGAGCAGAGGCAAATGTGGGCTCCCACCCCCCCTTGGGCAGCCCTGGTGAGGCAGCAGGATGTGGGGGCTTCCGCAGGCAGCAGTGACTTTTTGGCTCCTGCAGGATTTTAGCCCTGGAGAAGCTTGGCGCAGTCTTCAACCAGGTTGCCTTCCCGTTACAATACACGCCCCGCAAGTTTGTGATCCACCCCGAGAGCAGCAACCTGATTATCATCGAGACCGACCACAACGCTTATACCGAGGCGACCAAAGCCCAGCGGAAGCAGCAGATGGCCGAGGTAGCTGGAGGAGCCCAGTGCTTCTCTGCCCCCCCCCCCCCCGTCCAGCTTCTGCTCTGCTCTCTGCCCCGCCCGCCCCGGGGAGGGAGAAGTGCTCAGGATCCAGGGAGGGGCAGAAGCAGCCTTGGGTTCCTCTCTGATCCCGTCCACTGCCTGCCTGCCTCCCTCTCCCAGAGGCGCTTTCAGTCCCTCGGGGGCCGCCTTCCAGCTCCTCTCCGTGGGAGTCTGACGCGTGCGGACTGCTGAAGGGAGGGGGTACAGGAGGGAGACTCTAAGGCGGCCGCTCAGATTCCCCCAAATTTAGAAATACCCAGAAGGTGGGACAAGGTGGCTCCCTCCTGGGCTTTCCCTTTGGGGTGGGGGGGCTTCTGACCCTCTGTCAGAAAAGGTGCAGCTGGTCGGAAGGTGAGTGACGCCTCCGGGCCACCTGTCCTGCTCTGCTCCACAGCCTGAGGCCGTAGGGATCTTTTCCCTGGAGGCCCAGGGAAGGCCCAGTTTTCCCACAACCAGAAGTCGGGCCGGGACTCCAGGGGTCTTTGGGTTGGGGAAAAGAGCCCCCCACACACACACACCTGGGCCTTCCCCCCATTCTCTTCTCCTCTCTGTGCATCCCAGGAAATGGTGGAAGCCGCAGGAGAAGACGAGAGGGAACTTGCTGCCGAGATGGCGGCTGCCTTCCTGAACGAGAACCTCCCCGAGTCCATTTTTGGGGCTCCCAAAGCAGGAAACGGGCAGTGGGCCTCGGTGGTCAGGGTGATGAACCCCATCCAGGGAAACACTTTGGACCTTGTGCAGCTGGAGCAGAACGAGGCCGCCTTCAGGTAACTGCAGCTCCTCTTGGTTGCCTTGGGGCTGGTGGCTTCCCGGCACAAAGTCTGCGCTTGCCCTTTGCTGGCCTGAGCTCGGAGGAAGGTGGAAATGGAGAGGCCTGCCCCACCCCCCACCCCCCTCCCTCCCAAGACCCAGGGCTCTGGCCCACTGGTTGTTGCTGTGCTTGCCCCCAGTGTGGCTGTGTGCCGCTTTGCCAACACGGGCGACGACTGGCATGTCTTGGTGGGCGTGGCCAAAGACCTCATTCTGAACCCACGTTCGGTTGCCGGAGGGTTTGTCTACACTTACAAGCTGGTGAATAATGGTGAGAAGCTGGAGTTCCTGCACAAGGTGAGCCTTGGGGGTGGGGGGGTGAAGGGGGGGGGACTTCTCACATAAGGCAAAAGGCGGAGCTCAGACTCTGGAGCCTCCGGGGTCTTGGCACCTTTTAGGGCTTGTGGGCTTCGACCCCCAGAATTCTCCCGCCAGCGCCGGAGGTGGGAGGGGAGCCTCAGGGACCTGCTTGCAGGAGCAGCTCAGGAAGGGCAGGATTGGGGCCCGATTGCAGGCCTTGGGGGTGACGAGAAGACCCTGGGCCGCCTTTGCTGCCGCCCTCTGGCCGGTGGCCGGGAGGTGGTTCCTCTTGAGCAGGCAGCCGGCTCCGGGAATGGGGGCTGCGGAGGAGGCCGCTTCCCTTCTCCTGTGCAGGCTTGTCCGAGAGCCTCACGAGGGGCTCCAGATGGCGGGTTGTCCCAGGAGCCTCGGGCTTCAGCCTCTCAGGGCCTCCCTTCCTTTGCCTCCAGACGCCGGTGGAGGAGGTGCCCGCAGCCATTGCCCCCTTCCAAGGGAGGGTGCTGATTGGCGTGGGGAAGCTGCTGCGCGTCTATGATTTGGGCAAGAAGAAGCTGCTCCGGAAGTGCGAGAATAAGGTACGGGGGCTGCCCTGCCAGAAGAGCTGGCACTTCTCCGGCCACTGGGAGCGAGGGGCCTTTGGGCCGCATCCCAGTTCCAGGCTGGCCTCTGGTGGGAGCTCTGGGCTCCCTCAAGGTGAGTCGCAGGGGCCGGCTTTGTCTCCTCTTTGTGTCCCAGTGAAAGCCCCTCTTGGCTCTCGGTTCCCTTTCTTAAGAGTTTAGAACTTGCAACGTCCCACATTCAAAATGCTGGGAAGGAGATCCCTGCAGTCACACCTGTCCCAGAGACCTTAACTGCCAGTAAATGTGCCACTTAGGTTGGGGGGGGGGGGGAAGAAGCTAAATTGGATTGATTTTCTGCCAGCTTTTGTGGGCAACCTCTGGAAACAGCCCCCAGCCACTCCCTGGAGACGTGAAGAGCACGGCTTCTGCTTGGGTGGCATAGAGGAGGGGCCTGCCAGGCCACTGCTCTGTGTGTGTGTGTGTGTGTGTGTGTGTGTGTGTGTGTGTACGTACGTACGTACTGTCCAGCCTTTGGGGACAGCCACAGAGCAGCCAAGCCTTTGTCCTGCGTGGAGGAGCTGGGAGAGACGGTTCCTGATGGTTCCTGTAGCCTTCTTGGCATCCTCCTTCCCCAAACCTGGCGGTGCTGGCAAGGCTGCCATTTCACCCTCCTGAATTGGGCAGGGTGGAGGCGTTTCAGGACGCTTGTCCGGATCTCAGGGAAATCCAGCAGGCTCTTCCATTGGGACTCCTGGCTCTGAACTCTGGCAAGAGCGGTGACAGTTCTTGTGCCCAGGTTCTGCCTCTGGATTCACAAGTCCTTTTCTGAACTGCTTTTCCATACAGCACATTGCCAACTCCATCTGTGGGATTCAGACAGTCGGGCACAGGGTGATTGTGTCTGATGTCCAGGAAAGCTTCATCTGGGTTCGATACAAGAGAAATGAAAACCAGCTGATCATTTTTGCAGACGACACTCATCCCCGCTGGGTCACCACTGCCTGCCTCCTGGACTATGACACGGTGGCTGGAGCTGACAAGTTTGGCAACATCTGTGTGGTGAGTCAGCCCGAGAGGAGCTGCTCTGACTTGGGAAAGTGTCCGCGGGTAGGTTGGACCTCAGCAGTAAAATCCAGGGGGCACCGGAGCACCTGGCCCGCAAAGTGGAGCCTCGCCCTTCGGAGGGGCGGCTTTGAACCCCGCCTATCTCTTGGCATCCGTTTCTTTTTCTTTCCTATTGATTTTGGCTGAGGGGCTCCCTTGTCCCGGAAAGTGTCCCAGGCAAGGCCTCCGAGCCAGGCAGAAGGGGGGGGGGGCAGGCCGTGGAGAGGGTCACGGTCAGGTTTACCCTTGGCTGCTCTTGGAAGGGATCCAGAGCGCTTGCGTTTCCCTTGCCCTCGGCTGAACAGAGGCGGAGGACTTGCCCGAAGGGCCCGCAGGTCAGAAGCTCCCGTGGCTCTTGGCTCCCCCGACTGAAGGCTCCATTCGCAAGCAGAGCAGTGACTCCTTTCCTTCCCCTGCAGGTGAGGCTGCCGCCCAACACGAACGACGAGGTCGATGAGGACCCGACTGGCAACAAGGCTTTGTGGGACAGGGGCCTCCTCAATGGCGCATCCCAAAAAGTAGGTCCTTCTTAGGGCGGCTCTACTAGAACCCTCCCTTTCCCCCGTTATTTGTAATCTGCGATGAAAACACAAATTACTACGTTAAAAACTGAGAAAACGAATGATGGAAAAATCCATTCTCGTTGAATTCATGGTTTTTATGCACCAGAGCAAAAGCAACTTCCAGTTAGGTGTGGGGTTTATTTTAATTCACTAAATTTATTTAGTTGTCCAACTTACCTGCCATCCATTTCACTGTCCAAGTAACTAGGTGGCTTACCACACAATAAAAAAACACAATGGAAAAGCATTAAAACGGGGTCTTTGGGCAAAGCATTCCTGACCGTTCTGAGCAGAACTCTCTTTCCCAGAGACTCTGTTCCCATGACACAGTTGAAACAAGTAAGATGGGATTTTGTGATTTTGGCCTTCCGGGGCTCTGTCTGGTTTTAGGCACTTCTGCTGTCCGTGGAGTGTGCAGGTCCCTTCTCCACACAGCCGCTCGATTGAGCTGGTTTTTCTCCTGCCTCGTCTTTCCGTGGTCTGCCTTTTGCCGCTTCAGGAAATGCAGTAGTGCAGACAAACCTCTGCTCTTAGTCGCTAGACCGAGGAGGCCCTGGCTTTCCCACGCTCGATTCATGCTCCTCCTTTGCCGTGCAGTCCAGTAATTTATTTCTGGGCTGCCTTCGCCCCTTTGATCAATCTGCGATCCTAGGAAGATAAATTCTCACACACCTTTGCTGTCTTCATAACTCTTCGTGGCATCCAGGAAGAGGTCAAATGGTCTTTTCCTTTATTTTTTTGGATCAGATGTTTTGTGTTTGATTTGGTTGTTTCTTAGCAGGAGAGTTGTGTCATCAGCATATGAAAGTTTCCGGTTGTTCCTTCCTCCTGTCATTACTCCAGGTTTGGATCCTTCGGGTTCTTCCTTCCTCATAAATACTTCAAGATGCAGGTCAAATAAGGAAGGTGAAAGGGATGCAATCCCTGCTCTGAACCTGTAGGTGGCGCCACCAGATTTAATTGCCTGCCTGCCTGCCCGCCCAGCGTTGGGCTCCCTTTCCTCAGCCTCCTTGGGAGCCCTTTGGGGTATTCTTGCCTTGCTACCTTGTCAACCTCTGTCCACGTCAGGATAGTTCTAGGATGTTTCTCTTTTTATTCTGTATGCAGATTTGATAACTTTGTCATTCCGTCTCCATGTCATTCATCAGTGTGTTCAATGGCACAGCATTAATGCCACACCCAAATCATTCGTCAACTTACTTGCTGGATAAATGTGTTCAGCCAACTCTGTATGCATAATTTTTCTGATGTGTGTTTCTGTGTGAACTGTCAGTTGTATAAAAAAACAGAGATGGCTTAATATGCCTTATCCAGAATGCCAGAGTCTTTGTTCTTTCTAAACAATCACAAAGTTATAGCTTAATAATCTGCTCCAAAATTTTGCTGGCTATCGGCACCAAGTTGAAGAGTCTGTAGTGAGTCTAGGTGATCTCTTCTCTCCCCCCTCCCCCCCCCATTTCTTTCTGAATATTGGATTCTGCGGCTTTATGTTTTCCCTCTGTGGTTTCTCAAGGGGCTCTAGCATAACATGGAGTAAGGGTCTTTCAAGATTCTTAGTAGAGCTGCTCCGGAGACTTAACTTACGCCAGAAGACGGCACTTCCCCTCAGTTGCCTCTCCATCCTTAAGTTGTTCAGGTCAGGTCCCTTTAACCAGAGTTCCCCTCAGTGCTACACCTCTTGGCCTCAACATCTTTTAGCAGCAGATCCACCTGGCCCTTCCTTCCTGTTTTTACACGGACACGACCAGAACCTTTTTTTCCTACTTCTGGTTTCCTGGGGAACCGAGGTGTCTTGGGCACTTCTCCCTCATCCAGCTTCACTCTTAAGCAGGTGCTTAGTCACGAGTGGACTCATGAAGTCTTGTTCCTTACCTGGAAGGATTCATCTCCCCGAAGGGCAGGGAGGGCAAGGGGGTGGGGGGAGGAGCATTGTCTGAATCCCTGTCAATCTGACTTCCAGGCTGAGGTGATCATGAACTACCACGTAGGAGAAACCGTGCTGTCTCTGCAGAAGACGACCCTGATCCCTGGAGGTTCCGAGTCCCTGGTTTATACAACGTTGTCTGGAGGCATCGGCATCCTGGTTCCGTTTACATCGCACGAGGTGAGAGATGAAGGCTGTGCTGGAAGGGTTTGTTCGCTTTGTCCTCTGGGTTGATGATGGCGCTTGACAGACAGGCGCTTGAGTTACAAAAGACTGGGAGTTGAGCCTTGTTCAGGAGCCCGCCACTCCTCTGCAGGTGGGTTACTCACTCCATTGTAAACTCTTCAGGTTGGCTGTTGTTGGACTCCCGTCAGGGCCAAAGTTACTGGAAGAAATGGCACATAAGTAGCACCATGGAGTTTTTGCTGACCCATGTTCCAGCCATCTTGACTTACAAATACGCACATAAAACTCAAAGTGAAAGTTGGGGTCCATCCAGAGTGACCCCCTGAGGTTGCTCAGGCCTCTTGCAGTCCCTCAACACTAAGCATAAATCACAGGGCTGCCTGAGTCCAGTCTGTGCCTGACCCCAAGGGGGATCGCATACAGACTGGGCCATGATGTAGCCGTTCTATCAACCTTTCTACAGTTGAAGCTTCAGCTTGTTTGGTCAGCTTGACCTAAAAATGGTACACCCCTATCTGTAATGGTTGTCTGCTTCCAGCGAACACAAAGCTTTGGGGAGGATACACTTGGAACAGGGAAGGTAGAAGAGGACCCTCCCCAGCCAGCCAGATATGTGAATCAACCCTGGCAGTCAGTGGGGATGGCAGCTGCCGCAGCTGTGTTGCCCTTGCATCCAGTCTCGGCCAGCTACTTCCTTCTTGCAGAGTTGAGCAGCTGTGCTCTCTCTGCTGTGTGTCCAGTGATGTTGTTCTCCTTGACCATCCTCGGATTCTTTCAGGATCACGATTTCTTCCAACATGTTGAGATGCACCTCCGCTCTGAGCACCCGCCTCTCTGTGGTCGAGACCACCTCAGCTTCCGCTCCTATTACTTCCCCGTGAAGGTAGGTCCGCCCTCTTCCGCCTCGTCCCTCTGCTGCAGGACAGGTGTTGCTCTGCCTCTTCGGACAGAGCTGTTGCTCCAAGGCAGCTTGAAGTAACGACCGTGGCTTCCTGAGCAGCATCCCGTGCCATCCCTTCTGGTTCCCTGCCCTTCCTTTGGACAGACAGGCGGGCCCTGAAGGGGGCAGAGCCTCTCAGATAGTGGCCTCCTCCTGGAGGCCCCCCCCCATCCTTTGTAACCTGGCGGTGAATATTGCACGATCTTTAATATATTTTAAATGTTAAGACAATTTGATGAAATGGAATGTTTTAATTGTGCACTACCCTTGACCTTGTCAATTTAAAAATGTTTAGAGGAAGCAAATCAATAACTTTCCTCCCTGCCCCGGGAGGTTTGGGTGGTCAAGAGATGCCCGGTGAGGCAGGAGAGAAAGGAGGCGCCTCTGTCCCTTGTCCTGGTTGAGGTGCTTCGTGTGCTCCAGGGAGCAGGCAGGATTTTTTCCACCCTCGTCTCTGAGAGCTTCTCCGCCTGGGTTGGGCCCTCTGGTTTAGATGCCTTGTCTTGCCTTCCCAGAGGGGGGAGCTATTCCTGGGTCAGCCATGCAGATCTCTCCTGGGCTCCCTTGTGACAACAGCAGCGAGATTTTGGGTGGGCTCAGCCCTGATCATGAGGCACCTGGTGGCCGGGAGAGTTGGGATCGCGGTCTAGTGACAGCTTTTCTTTTGAAATAGATTGGATTCGTTTTTTAAAAGTGAGTTCAGTTTAAAAATTGGCTGTTGGGTAATCCAATAATTGGGCATCTGTTGTGCCCATCCTGGTTGTTAATTGACTTTTTGCTGCAACTGTTCTTGTATGTTCCTTGGGACTGAAATCTCCGCCTTCTTTTTCCTATTAGAATGTTATTGATGGGGACCTCTGTGAGCAATTCAACTCCATGGAGCCCAACAAGCAGAAGAATGTGTCTGAAGAACTGGACCGGACTCCTCCAGAAGTCTCAAAGAAACTAGAGGACATCCGTACGCGCTATGCTTTCTGAGCTGAGCTCTTGGAGGATTTGATAAGGACTTATTTTGGAGATGGGTTGAAAGAAACTTCCTTGCCTGTCCCGTTTTGCTTGACCCTGTTTCTATCCTGGGGCTCAGTAGGTCAGCCCACAGAGATTGAGCCCTCCAAGGGATAATGTCTTATAAGCCCATTTCAGCAGAGCTGCCATGCCACAACCCCCACCCCAAATCCCGGCCAGTGGGCCATCGGTAGCTTCACAGTGAGCTGACCTGGTTGGTCTCATCCTGCAGTTCTCGTCTCCATTCTGACAAAGCCACGGGGAGTGTTGGGGGCTGGAAGCTAGAACTGATTTTCTTCCTAACCAGCATTTCCGAAGTTTTGTCTACTTGGCCACCCTACTATTTCTATTGTTTTTAACTTTTATGTTGTAAATAGTTTTGCATCAAATTAGTATTTTGCCCATTAGAAAGATGGTGATTACAATCTTAAAAGAATTAAAAAAGGAGCTTGCTAGAGTGTGTGTGTGTGTGTGTGCATGGATTTAAGGAAATCTTTCTCTGGCAGAGCTAGTGGGGGCGATCCATCCTTTGTGGGGATGGGTTGCATTTCAACCTTATTTTTTTTTTCATAGCTAAGAGACATTTTGATGTCCAAATCCATGCTTTGACCTGAAACGACACAAAGGGTTTCTTCAGGCCTTCATTTCTGCTAACGGACTAAGCCGAATTACTCCCCTGATGTGTATTGGCTCTCCTATAGGATGGCTGCTCCTAGGCATTTTCTAGACCTTTAAAAAGTAAGAGTTGTGCAGTGCTTCAGATTGGAAAATGAAATGAGGGCAGGGGTGTCTCTGTGCCTTTTCCTGCTGCCGTGCACCATTTGGCTTTCAGCCCAACACCCTAATCCTTTGGTTTTCAAGCTACTCTGTTAAGTATACAGATTGCAAAGTGCTTGTGCAAGTTGTAAGGCAGGAGAGAGGTGAAGGGTCTAGTCTAGTACAAGCAGTCCTCAACTGGAACTACAATTGTGTGGAAGATAGGAAAATCTTCCGGAGCCCAACCCAATTTCTGCTTGTGAAAGTCGAGTAGAGCACCAGGAGGAGGTGTCATTCCACTCTCCCCAGCAGCCAAAGGTGTAGGGCTGTCTTTCCTCTCCTCCCCACCCCCCGCCCCCCAGCAGTTGTTGGGAGAGGAAGGCAGTTCTTCCGGCCATCGACATGCCTGGAATTCAGTGGTTAGAATTGCAGGAATAGCTGGGAGAGAATGAAATTTGTGTAGTCTCAGAACCAAAATGGGCCTGAGGACTGAAGGGATTCCTTTTTTTCTGATGATACAAACTCACATATGATATAAAATCACATGTATTTAACACATCATAACAAGGGACCTTGGAGATCATCTAGTCCAACCCCCTGCTCAGGCAGGAAATAGATATAGATCTATTCCAGACTAGATAGCTTCAGCCCAGCGCAACAGCACAACGGGTCCTGAAATGATCCGTGCTGCAGAGATGGCCTGGCCAACAAACTGGACTATATGCCCTCCCATTTGTCACACAAATGCTTTGGGTAACTTCACCGCAAGGCTCCCATTCTGGATGTAGGCCCAGCCACAATCATCCAATGCCCCGTATCAATTGGGGTTGAAGGCAGTTCTGTCCAGCCAGCTAAGAATCTGCCATGCTACAAAGTGTAGAGATGAGTTTGGCTTGGTAATTGTGGGGTTGAAGAAACTGCTAAACTACAGTTGTTTTTTTCAATCGGAAAGGGCAGAATAAAGAGGAGGAACGATTTGCATTAATTACAGTACAACTTTTATTAATACTGAAATCTTCACAGTGCATTTGTTACCTGTAATGGTGGTTATTTTGAATGAAAAAAAAATCACATAACTAAATTGGAAGGAAGGGCGTATGTAAGCTCGGACTGCTAGAAGGAAAATAAATTATGGGATGGGAAGGAAGAACAAGTTAACGGCACCAGGACAGTTACATCAGCTGAAAGACATTTTAGGTTTGTTTCTTATTGTACAAACAAATTGGAAAAGCAAAAAGCAACAGTCTCACATAGTCACGTTTGAGGGGGGTGGGAAGGCTGGCGTGTTAAAACGAAAGTTATCACAGGAGCCGAAGAGTGAGGGGCCTACAGTGACGTGGCACACAGAGACACGGGTAGAACCGGGTGGGGAGGAAAGGGCTATGTACAAGTGAGGCCTTCCTCTTGGGATGCTGGAGCCACCATGCTGCCCCCTCAAAAGGCCTGCGGGGCGGGGGGACGGGGCAGGCTGCCTCTCCATTGCCAAGGAAGCCCCCAGCCCTTCTGAGCCCACTGCAGAACCTCTCGTACCCTAAGCTCTTTGTCCCTCGGAACAGGGCCTTGTCGGACTTCATGTTCTCCAGAGGTGTAAACTGGAAGTCCCAACACCAGGTTGGGAAAATCGGTGCCCTAAAACCTACCCTACATTTTCCACTTCTATGCTTAAATTCGATGTGTGCCTCTTGGAAATAATTCAAGTTTCCTAAATATACTCCCCCCCCCCCCCCACTGGTGCACATACTGGAATTCTTACTGGTGCAACAGCAGCAAACATTCAGTTTCATTGTTGCTTTCTCTGCTTCATTCTCGTGCCACATGTGCACCTCTGGATGCCACATGTACCAGACATGCCAAATCTCTCTGCAACTAAAAACGGGAGGATGAGCAGGGTTGCAACAGTTCCCCTTCCTAGCTCTGCCCAGGGAAAGGCAGGTTTCTCTAGTCACCTTCATGTCTCTCTGCCGTTTACTTTCTGCTCCTCCACGCTGCAACTTTTCAAAACCCTCTCCTCTTTCCCACCATCACTTTCCTTTTGCCAACAGAGACTAATTTCTAGTTTCAGGGAGAAGTGAAGATCACCATATTAGAATCACATCTCTTTAGAGCTGGATCCAGACCATGGAAAAGCTGCATCGCGTGCCAGCTGTGAATAAATGCATCATGGCTACGTTTGGCATCATTTCTGCCAACATCCCCATTAAAAACCTTCCTGCCAACTACAAAAATAGGCAGTAAACAAAACTGGTCAGGACTATACAATGAGGCAAGCCTCTTTGACGCAAAACATGCTGGGGATGAAAGTGCAGAAGAGTTTGGTGAGACAAGAATGAACAAGGTGGAGAAGTGAGCGAGGCAAGACAGGCAGGAGGCATAGCTGCCACGGAAGCAGCCCCGGCGCAGGCAGAGGCCAAGGAGAGCTGTGACGGAGCACCTGGGCTCTCACTCCAAGGCAGGTCAGTGGCTCAGGCCACCAGAGCGAAGCGAAGCAAGTCTGGGCCACGGCTCACCTCACGGCTTCCGTCCTTAGGCGTCAAAACCATCCCACCATGGAATTGCCGTGGGCTTCCCAAAAGGAGAGAGAAGAGCTGCTCCCAAAAGTCCCTCTTCAGGACTTTCTTGTGTGTTTCGGCCATTCTCCCCCTTCCTGGTGCAGCTTCAGCATCGCTTGTGCTCTTCCACGGGAGTCTGGCCACGTGAACGGCCCTTGCCCCTCATGTGGAGCTGAAATCAAGCCAACCAAGACTGGCTTCGTGGAGCATGCGAGCCCAGCCAGCACCAGCATGTCAAACCAAAGGCATCAGTCACGGTGATCTGCCAGACCAATCGTGTGGGCGCAGAGCTGAGGGTGTTTGCTGGGTTCAAACGACTCCCCCCCCCCAAAGCATCAACCAGAGGAGCATCTCCTGACCCCCCTTTTCTTCAGTCGGTCAAGAGTTTGGCCCGAAGAGAGGAACCTGCCCAAGGGCAGCTACCCCCTTAGATCAGCCGCCTTTAAAGCCACCCCCACCCCTGATCCAGGAGACACTGGGGCCTTTAGATGGTTTGAGGCAAGTGCCGTGTTCAAGATGCCCACCCTGGCATTGCTCCCCCACCGGAACTCCTCCCGCCTTCAGGGAAGGGCTGCAAAGCCCACACCCACTTGAGGTAGAATCCTCCCCACGTCTGAACCTGGCCTGATCTCCACCCTCCGCCATCTGTCTCGATAGGCATTCTTGCATTCTGCCATAGGAAAGGCTCCGGGGTGTCAATGTGCCCAGGCGCCTCCATGCAAACTGTGCTCTAAATCATGTGTCAAAAGCCCCCCTGTCCTGCCCCAGGGGGGTCTCTAAGCTCTGTGAGGCGCAAGGCAGGCTTCAGGGGCCTGGGCTGGGCGAGGAAGAAGGCAACCCTTCTTAAGGAAGCCCCTCCTGGCTGAGACAGCCTCACCCCCTCACCTGGAAGGGAAAGTCTCCTCCTCTAGGAGCCCCCAGGAAGGGGTCCTGCTCCCCGTATGGCCCACAGCCCACATCTCAGGAGCGGGGTGGATTGCTAGACTCCTCCTCCTGCCTTGCAGATCTTTTGGAGGAGCCAATTGCCGGGCAGGAGAATGCAGAGAAGAGCCAGAGAACAGGACAGGAGGGTCTGTTTGGGGTGGGGGTTCCTCTGCTGCTGCTGCTCCAAGCTGGGTGGGAGGCAGGTGCCACTTTCCCACCTGGCTGCGGATGAGGGCAGAGAGAAAGAGCGCAAGGGACAAGGTGGAAAACAGGTCCCAAAGCGGGTTTTGATAAGCGGGGCCTTGGGTGTGGTGGTCTAATAAAGGCATTTCATTCAGTCTCCTTCTAACCCAGATCCTGACCAGGTGTCCGTGAAGGGCACGGCAGCCTTTCGGCAGTTCTCCCAGCCTCCATTACGTTTCCCAGTCCTTTGCCAAGTTCGGGTCAACAGCTCAGCAGAGCGATCACAAAAACCGTGGCGCTGACCTATCGTTGGTGATGGTTCGACGAAGACGCACCCCACGGCGGATGGCTACCAGCATGTCTTCAGCGGGGGGCTCGCTGGAAGCGGCCGGGGGGAGGGTGGGGGTCTGCTCCTCAGGACCAGGGTCCGAGAACACTGTGGGGAAAGGGAACTGGCCATCTCCCAGAGCGTGAGCGCTGGCCACCAGTTCGCCAATCTTTTCCACCAGGCTATGGCGGTTGGCGGCCAGCTGCTGCTCCTCTTCTGTGGAAGGCTTCCCGGTCCCGGCATGCATGGAGACCTCCAGGGCATTGCCACCCCAGCTGGCGTTGGGCAGGCTCAGCCTCTTGGGGGAGGCTTTGGCGAAGTCCAGGCCATGCGGCGAGCAGGCATCATCGGTGTAGAAGACACATTCCTCGCTGCCCATCCGGAGGGGGCTGGCATGACTGGGTGAGTCAGGCACGGTGGGGGTCTTGACAGGGACGATGGGGGGTCTGATGGGAATTGGACCGGCGCTGGAGACGGTTCGACGAACTGTGGGCTTGGTGGAAGGGGTGCGACGGATGGTAGCCACACCTGGCGTCGTCCCAGTTGGCAAGGTGGTGCCAATGGGCAGACCGGCCGTTGAAGCTGGTCGCTTGGTCTGGATCATCCGCCGGTAATTTTGAGCAATATTGCTGTTGCGAGGGATGGTAGAGGATTTGTCTAATTCGTTCTGGTTGTCTCCCTCGATGTCCCCGTTCACTGAATAGCAGTCGTACTCTGAACCTGAGGAAGGGACAGGCAGACACATCAGCAGCAGGGACCAGCAAAGGACCACGGGTAAGAGGACGGCCTTGGCAGAAACGGGCCATGACCAAAACTTGGCTCCAGCGCAAAACAAGGAGGAGGGGAGAGCGGCACAGGCAGAGATCCCCCCTAATTCCTAGGGGCATGGGGGGAGGGGCGTAGGCAGAGCCACTTGCATTGCGGTTTATTTGTACGGTGGGCAAAGCTAACAGAAGCAGTTTGAGCCTCTCTGGAGTTGGTCACTGAGGCAGAGCAGGTGGGGGGCCATCCCCTCGCCAGCCGGGCCTGAGTCAGAATCCACCTCAGCACAAAGCTGCCTCAAGCGCATGTGGCTACATAAGGCCAGGCACATAATGGGGTGGGGCACACCGAGGCCGTCATGACTTGGCCTGCAACCTTCTAAGTCAAAGCGCAGAGCACATTTAACATCAACGACACCCAGGTGCCTGGAGCTTCTTTCCACTGTTGGGAGAAACGGAGAACTGGGAGAGGCCTTCAGCCAGCAACGGGGGTTGCTGAGGACAGGTGTGCCACGCCAAGCGATGTGGGGCTCCTGGAAGGCCAAGGAAGGTCCTGCCTGGCTGAGAGCAGCTGCTTCTGCCTCTTGGCCTTCCTGGGCTTCCTCTCCAGAGGAGGACCGTTTTCTGGCTATGAGGGATCTGCCATTGCCTGAAGTGGCTTGGGGAGGCCTGGCCATACACCCTACCCGCCCAGCCAGGTGCCGGCCTGCTACCTTGAGAGGGAATGGTGTCCTCAGAGCAGGATGGAGTGGTGTTCTGTGTGCTGTAGCCGCTGGAGAACTGCAGGCTATCCCGGCTGCTCTTCTGGTGCTCCAGGCTCAGGCCGTGGGTCAGCACCATGGCCAGGTCACTGGCTGCTGGCGACACCTCCTCCCCGTGCTGGTGAGAAGGGAAAGAGGGTCAGTGCCTCGGGCAAAGTGGCCCCTCTTGGAGGGAGATGGGCGGGGGAGGGGGGGAGAGAGAGCAGCGTCCCAAGGCCCCCCCACCAGCTCTAAGCAGGGCTCCTGTGCTCAGGCAGATGGACCTCCGAAGGAACGAACGGAGGCCAGCATTGCTTCCACTCTGGTTCCACCTGGGCACCTTGCCTGGGAGCAGGGAGGAGGGGGCTGCAGTCAGCAAGGCTCCTGAGGTGGGACTGGGAGCCAGAAAGACAAGCACAATTCTCATCACTCACACACACACACACACACACACACACACACACCAGTTCCTTGGCTACTTCTGCACCAACACAGCTTCAGGAATAGGTGCCAGGTTCAGAAGGCTGCATTTATTCTGGGATCTTTTATCTGGGGACCAGGATTGAATGGGGGACCCCTTTGCCCAGCCTCTCTTCTGCAGAGAGCAACTTGCTTCAGCCCCAGCTGACGAGGAAGGCAGAGGCCTCCCCCTTGGAAAATCTCTTGGGCAAACACTTTCAAATTGGGCCCATTGAAGGGGCAGGTCCCTCCCCAGTGTCTCCCTCAACTTCCCACTGTCTGTTTTGTCAACTGGAAGCGAGCAATTATCCAAACACCCAGAAGGAAAACCAGCTGCACGGGATCTCTGCCTCAAATCTTCCTGGATCTGGGATCACCGGCTGGGCAGGCCGTGGCCCAAACAGAGCCCCAAATGAGCCCCCAGACCAGCCGATGTGGCCCAAGGGCGCTTCCTGGGGCCCAGCCATACCTTGGCAGCAATGGAAGCGGGGGACAGGCGAGGCCGGGGACCGTCTTCCAAGCTGAGCCCTGGATAAATCAGGGAGGCCGAGCCTGGTTCTGCCACACGATCCTTTCTGCGCTGCAGAACACTTGCCCCCGCCGGCTGCTCATAGATGGGGAGCTTGGACCAATCCTGAAACACAAAGCTGGCCTCACTGGCAATCCCAGCGCTGTGAAAGAGGGGAAGGGAACTGGCGAGGCCACGGGAGGGGGCCAAAGCACCTCTTGAGCCTGTGAGACACCATCAAGGCACAAAGAGGCCATGCTGGCACCCAGAAGCCAAGTTGGCAGGACCACCCTGCTACGTCAGCGCCCTGGGCATCCCCTGGAACAGCATCCCTCTGTTCTGACCCAGACCGTAATTACGCACACGCTTATTTTAAAAACTAGTCTTGTTTTATTGCAATGCTGGGAATAATTTTCATTCCCAGCTGGTAAAGAATCTCAAGCAATCCCTCGAGATAAGCACCCACCTTTCTTCCCTGTGAAGTGCTGCCAATAACAGAAGTGTCAAATGAACTAGAAAAAAACCCAACTGAAGTACAAAGAGCTTCACGAATGAATCTGAACTGAACGACATTGCTTCCTGCGAAGGTGTCATCATTTTTTGCCTGTTCTTTATACCTTATGGGAGGGGCAATCACCTCCCAGCCTTACTCCCGAGTCGCCCCTTTTGTCTCAGCTGCTCTCGCCTTCTAACAGCTCTGCACATACACGCACTGGAAACAGGCTGCCCTCGTTCCTCTGCCTCACTGCTGCCAGACTCCGGAGGCTCCAGAGTCAGCACATAACTCCCAGATGGTTCTAGCTCATCTCTGCATTGGATGCAGGACCCTCATCCGAGTCCTCCCCAGACTTCCCCATTGTCCGATTCCACTGCCATCTGCACAGGCTGCCGGCAAACCACAACACCCTCTCAGATACTCTGCCCAGTTCCGCAAAGCAGAAATCTCCCAAACGGTTCTGGATAAGCAGGGGCCTTGTGTGTGGCTTAATAAAGGTGTCTGATTTATTCTCCCTTTAATCCAGGCGTTTGTGAAGGGCATGGCAGCCTTTGGCGGTTTCCATCGTGTTTCCCAGTCCTTTCCCGAGGCCCCTGAATATTTAGGAAAGGGCCCTGCACTTCCGGCGTCTTTGCAAAAGGTCCCCAAGACGGTGAGGGGCTGGAAGTCGATCCCCATGAAGGGCTGCCAAGCTTCCTCTGCCAAGAGTGGAAGGCTGGAAGGGGGGGCTGAGGGTGGCCTCAGAGGTGGGAGTGGACCTGGTCCTGGAAGGCCGGACCAGATCCAGGGAGACCAACTGCCAAGGAGGAAGGATGCTGTGGATCCCGTCTGCCAGAGTGGGATATCCTCCAAACTCTGCTGGCCTTCCAGAAAGGAGAGAAAACGTGGCTCTGCGGCCTGAAGCTCAGGGGAGCCCACAGCCGTAGGGCTGGTTAGCACATGGAAAAGCCACCTTTTCATTATTTTTTTAAACATTCCTTGCCTCTTTTATATACTGTTATTTTATATGGTGTGTTTATGCTTTTAATCTTTTGTTGTACACTATCCAGAGTCCCTCTGTGAGAGAGACGGGTGGTTCTTAAGAGTAATAAAACAATCAATAAGCCAACTGCTCCCTGGAGGTCTGCAGACGGATGGCCTCTAGCCCCCAAGGCCCCAGCATGGAGCACAGCCTGCACGGGGGGGGGGTGTTAGGCCAGGTCACCACTGGGATGCTGCTCCCTGAGGAAGAGGGACACGCAGAAGACTTGGTGACTGATCTGGTCCCGATGTCCAGTGCCAAAGGCCTCCTGCCATCCTTGACTACAGCTAAGGTCTTCCAGGCAAGTGAGCCTGGCCCTCTGCACATGCTCAACAACCAGTGATGTCCCCTTCGGACAGCAGGACGGCAGGGTGGCTGACTCTTCCTGGCCAATTCCCTCCTCCCCGCACTAGGAAGACATTAGGGAAAAATTCAGTGGCGTAACTGGGGTTCAGTCCCGTCGTGGATTAGTTCTACAGTCCATTTCCCTTCTTTTTTCACTCCCCTTTGAAATACTCCGGAGTGGCTGGATTGAAGGCAGAAGCAGCTCTAAAGACAGACAGGCTGGAAATATCCTTTTTCCCCCCTGCCAAGTTCCTGGGGTGGCAACCGAGGAAGGAGAACTGGTCCCTCCCAGGGCAGGGCAGGTCTGCTCAACGCAAGTGCCTGCTGGGTCCTTGGACAGGGACTGCACCCTCCCCATGGCAGGTAGGCTCTTCCCTGGCCTCCTGGGGGAATGACCTTGCTAGAGATGGGCCGGATCCCAAGCCCTCATGGAGACCGAGTTTCGGTCTCGTGGAAGTCAAGGAAGCCCCAGGAGGAGCTAACTCTGCCAAGGGTAGGGTGGACTCCCCGCCAGTTGAAGTCTACAAGGCTTCAGGCCCAGGGAGTCCAGGGTCAAAGCTGGTCATGGGGCTCCCTCAGCTGGTCAGCCAACAGGAAGCAAAAGCAACCAAACCAGCCTTGGGGCAGGAGGCCAAGGCCATTCAATGTGCCATGCATCAACTCTTTACCAGGTGCCGGTGGGCCCCAAAATAAAATAGGGGAGAGAAAGTATGTGGGGTGGGGGGGTGGACTCAAGCTTCACCTTTTGGCCATCTAAATACAGCCCACTGGCAGAGCCAGAAGTAACCGAGGTCGGGGAGTTGCATTCACTAACAGACTGGCAAGTTTCAGAGGCTTCAGACGATGCAGAGCTGGAGGACTTCTGGAGGCCCCAAGTGAGGTCGGTGGCAGGAGCAGCGGCAGCGGCAGCAGCAGCAGCAAAACAGGAGCAAACAGGAGCAAAAGAGGAGAGAAGAAGCGGTTAGGGAGGCTCAGGAGGATGGAGGCAGCGGCAGCGGCGGAGGCAGCAGCGGAGACAGACTACAGCTTGACTGACATGTGGGGTGGCAGCAGCTCCCCTCAGCTCCCCTCAGCATGCCACCCCGGGGCATTTCATTGGGGTTGGCCTGTCCTGAGGGTGGGAAGAGGACGGAGGAGACGGGACAAGACAGAGACAGGAATGAAAGGGGACAGACTCTCCTACAGGAGGAGGAGGAGGAAGTCCAAACCTTCACCAGGCCATCGAGAGCGGGAGGGAAACTCCCCCCTTCCACCTGCAGTGACAGAGATCTCCTGAGAGCTGGATTTTCCCTCCTCTTGACCTCCAGCTCCCAAACTGTGAGCCACCAGAGGAATCCTGAGAGCCCTCTGAAGCCAGAAGCCCCCCCAACCCACCCTGGGCTGATGTCCTCATGCCAGGGTCACCTTTTGAGAGCTGCTGGAGGCGTGCCAGCGTTAGCCCTTGAATTGGGCCAGGAGAGCCAGGGATGTCTTCTCCTTCCTCCAGTCCAAGAAGGGGCTCCAAAGAGGGTTCCAGCTCCTCCTCTCGGGGCTCGGGGTCCCTGACTCCCTCACTGCCCACCTTCTTCCTCAAAAGGGAACTGGTCCAATCCTTTCCCGAGGGACATAATGGAATCAACCCAGTGCAAATCAGGGACAAACCACACTCCATCCCCATTTCCAAGGGAAGGAGAGAACCTTGAATCGCTCACAGGAGAGGAGGGGTCTCAGGCTGCAACCAGCTTCTTTCAGGAGACGGCACTCGCCTGCCTTTATGGGGAGGGGTCACTGGAGCCATAATTCTGACCTGGACTTCCTTCTTTGTTCACCTTTAGCTCACCTGGCTGGTGATGTCCAAGGGCATCGGTGAAGGAGGCTTGGAGAACATTGCATCCTGCGAGATGAAGCCCGAGTCGTGGGATGAGACACTGGACAGGCGGGTGTTGGCAGGTTGTGCCACACTATGGGAGTAAAATGTGAAAACAGGTGAGATGCTGTGCATCTAGGGAGCCCCAGGGTTGCAGGAGTCAGAGGTTGCTCGAGGCAAGGTAAGCCCAACGGTCCTTTACATGCCCTGCTCACGCTGGCACAGTACCTCTGGGGGAAGGCAGCAAATACAAACTGAGTCAAGGACTACAAAAGAGCACCTCCTCCGCCATGAACAAGCCTTCCAGCTTCTCCTCTTCAGCTGGGATTAATAAAGTAGGCCGATCGGGGACTTATTATGCTGCAGGTTACACGAATTAATGTATTTTTTTTTCCTCAGCTAAAGGCAGAAGCACTTTTAATGTATATGAAGAATTTTGGGGCGAGATCAAGAGCAACATGTCTTAAAGATTGGGGCAGAACTTTTCCCAGCTACTCTCATTTGACAGATGTTACACCACCATCAAAGACAATGTTTTGCTTGACCTGACGGAGAGAACTGCCGTTGCTCAAGTTCATTCCCATTTCAGGCCAACGTTGGCCACAGTTGCTCAGGCCTGGTGCTCTTAGATTTTATTCCATGGCAACTCAGTTTGGGAAGTAATTGGTATGTCACAAGGACTCTGGCCATCAAGACGTGGTTACACTTGGGGTATCGTTGAACCTATTCAAGTTTCGTAAGCTCTGAGCCGACTTAACGGGGAAAAAGAAAGCCGACCCAAACATACCTACTGCACATGCTGGATTTGCGGGATCCTGAGCTGCTAGGGGAGGACGGAGGGGTTTGGTAAGACCAGCTGTAATCAGAGCCCTTCAGATCTTGGATCACCTGCAAGAAAAAGTCATTTTAGCCAGGTCCTTATGGCATTTCTGGCCCTAAGAGATTTTTCCATCCAAGCAGAGTCCGAGAGGCAACCACCCAAACCAAAGAGAGGCTCTGCCTGCCTTTGGCCAAGCCATATTCGCCCAGACAGCAGCCAAGACGCTGCCGGTGAAGGGTCAGAGCTTCCTTGTTCCACCAGGACTTTCTTAAAGCAAAGCCCAAGGCACATAGGGTGGACATCGGCCTGATTGTCTCTGTGGCTCCTTGCAGGCACCACTCCTGAACTGGGGGCCGGATAACACAAGCCTTCCGGCAAAATTTCCCTCAACCAACAACTCCCATAGAGTCACCCAGAGACCCAGTCTAGCTTCCTAAACTATTCCCATCCTTTGCTCTCCAATGTTGGGGCCCTTCGGTCCTTGGCTCCAAGGAAGAGGTGCCCCACTTGGAATTGATTCAGCAGCACCTTTTTCTCGGGTTGCTTTTCTGGTTGCCTGCCGTCTGCATTAATCCTGGCCGCCTTAAGTGTGACCAGAGCACAAAAGCCTGGAACTGACCTGCGATGACGACGACAAAGACAACGATGCTCTCCGTTCAGGAGTAGCTTTCTATGGAGGCAACCTTAGGTGGCACTCAGCCTTTGGAGTACTTCCGCTTCTGCTGCGGATTCATATTCAGACAGCTCTGAGCTTCTTTTCAGAAATACTGTTTCAAAACCAGCTGTATTGATGAGCCGCAGTGGTGAGAGTGCGGTACTGCAGGCTCCTCCTGCTGCCTGCTGGCTGCCTGCAATTTGGCAGTTCGAATCTCACCAGGCTCCAGGCTGACTCAGCCTTCCATCAAATCAAATCAACCTATATTGTCAGAGTACAACATGTGCACAATGAGATTGGCTGAGCCTCCCTTCGTGCATCCCCCCCAACACAACTCACAGTGAAGACAAAAAAGAAAAATCCCTAATCCAGTGAATCCTACTAACAAACACACTATCTATCTTATTGCATCATGTGAACTTATTGCCCAATGCACCGGCCCCGCAAGTCTATCATGCTATGTTGACATGAAGTGTTTTCCGTTCAGGAGTCTGACAGCCCACAGGTAGAAACTGTTCTTCAGCCTGTTGGTGCAGCTGGCTCTGCTTCTATGTCTCCTACCTGATGGGTGTGAGTCGTCCCTGAGGATTTTCCTCACTCTTCTAAGGCAGCGAGCCCTAGCGAGGTCATACTACTACCTAGCGAGGTAGTAGCATCAGGGAACAGCCTACGATGTTTTGTGCTGTGCTCACCACCCTCTGTAATGTCTTTCTATTTGCGGCTGTCAAGCCAGCATACCACACCGTCATGCAATATGTCAGGACGCTTTCTATAGTGGATTGGTAAAAGGAAGTCATCACTCGTTCTTCCACTTCGTTCTTTTGCAATTCTTTCCATCCTTCCGAGGTGAGTAAGATGAGGACCCAGATTGTTAGGGGCAATGTGCTGACTCTGTAAACAGCTTAGAGAGGGCTGGAAAGCACTATGAAGTGCATATAAGTCTAAGTGCTATTGCTATTTATCTGGTCATTTTGTTCCTTTTTTCCTGTCATAAAAAAGAACACGGTTGTCATTCTGCAAAGCTACGCATTGCAAGCTAACAGGCTGATGTCAGTAATAGGGGAAGGGAGCAGTGGGGGGTAGGGAGGCAGGAATCAAAACAAAGCCCTACCGTCCAGTGGGAAGCATTGGCCATCTCAAGGTCGCACCCCCAAAAATGCGGAGCTGGTGCAAGAAGACAGGCACCGTTTCCCAAACACCTGACTGAACCTTGACTGATAACCAGGGGGAAAACCCCGGATCCTGCTCTGCCTCTTCTCTGACCACTTTGGCTTTAGTAAAGTATTCCTTGGGCTAATCGTGGCCCAGGGGCCTTTCTTTTCTAACTGACCAGGCTGGGACAGTTGACATTAAGTTGGATCTGAGGTTTTTGCTAGATAAGATACCATTAACTTTCCTTTGGTCCCAACCAGCCTTCCTGGTTATTAGTATTTATTAAATTATATTGATTTTTTTTAATAACAATAGCCCTTAGACTTATATACCACTTCATAGTGCTTCACAGCCAGGGGTGGGATTCTACCAGTTCACACCTATTCGCTAGAACCGGTTGTTAACATTCTAAGCAGTTCAGAGAACCGGTTGTTAGAAGAAATTACAGGCCTAATCCTGTAAGGAAGGCAGGAAGAAAACATTCTGGTGTTGCTCACAGAAACTGCCTCTCCGTTAATCCTTATTACATTCTTTGCAGGACTAGACTTCCTGTCTCAGGAACTTCTCTGGAGTTTTTTCCCCTCCTTTGCTGGTACTTTGCTTGTGTGGAGTGACCATTCAAAGTTACAGTGGCACTGAAAAAAGTGACTTATGCCCGTTTTTCACACTTACGACTGTTGCAGCATCCCCACAGCCATGAGAGGCCAGGTGAGGAGATGCGTGCCTCGATGTGAGTGATATTGAGTTGGCCACATCCAGCCAATAACATGACCACCAAGCCATGCCCACCACCTGAGCCACGCCCACAGAACCGGTTGTTAAAAAATTTGAATCCCACCCCTGTTCACAGCCTTCTTTCAGTGGTTTACAGAGTCAGCCTCTTGCCCCCAACCATCTGGCTCCTCATTCTAACCCCCCTTGGAAGGACGGAAGGCTGAGTCGACCTGGAGCCTGGTGAGCAGAAGTAGCCTTTAGGACTGTGCTGCAGGACTGAGCACTGTGCCACCAGGGCTCACCTATCTGACCTAGAAGGTGACATATTAAAAGGCGACACACCTTTAATCAGCATCCCTCCCTTTTTGCCCAAACTGGTTTTTATTACAATTAGTCACACACTTATGGCGCTTGACTCATGACCACAGTGGGGACCAGAATTTCACTTGCTAAGCAATGTGGTCATTAAGCAAGTCATCACATGACCAGATCCAATTTTACAACCATTTTTACTGTGGTTATTAAGTGATTCACCACAATTGTTAAGCGGATCACATGGTCATAAGCAAATTCGATCCCCTCATTGACTTCGCTTGCCAGAAACTGCCTGGAACGTCGCTCATTGGGACCACAGGACTGCAGCAATCGTCGTTAAGTGTAAACTGGTTGTCAAGGGCCGAAATGATAATCCTGTGGCTACAGGGGATGGCAGGATGGTCACAACTTCAAGGTGGCTCGTGAGTCACTTTTTCAGAAGCCGTCATAACTTCATACTACTGTTAAATGGTCATAAATTACCACCATTCTGGATAACAGTCCTGCCTCTGTTCAAAGAAGCTACGAGCATGGAGGGTTCTTGATCTGGGTCTGATGGTTTAAGCCATCGGCAAACACAAAAGGCAAGTGAAGGCAGGAGAAGTCATTTCAAAAGATTGCACTCTGGGGAACTGGGTCCAGGAAGGCTCCCAGGAAAGCCCAGTGGAGTCACACAGTCACATGTTTGAACTTGTTCTTTCTCGGGAGTAGTTGAAGGTGACCAGGCTCTGGGTGGGCGTTCTGCTTTGCTATGACCACATCCCTGCCTGGCCCAGCAGAAACTCATCAATGCTGGCAGCTCTGCAGGCAATCTGGGCCTCGTGGCTCAGGCTGCCTGCAGAACTTCAGTCCTGAGTAAAGACATGAGGGGAAGGGAGGGACCCAGGTGTATTTTAAGTCCTCAAAGTGGACTGGAACCTGTTCTCTGAGCGCAGAGCATGGCACAGTCCGGAGTTTTAAGTCACCGACTCTGGAGGAAAGCGGAGGCTGCAACGCCGTGTCGATCCCCCTTCCACGCAAGGGGCATATGGACCACCATGAGACATGACTCTTGGGCTTCCCTACCTGCTCACTGGCTGTTGGCAGTTTATGTGGATCGGCTGTCAGCACCACTAGGTCATCAATGATGCCCTGAAGGTGGGTGATCTCTCCCAGCATGGTGATCTCTCCGTTCTGCAACAGGGTAAAGGAAAGAGTCAGCCTTGGCCGTGTGCAGGCAACAGCCCTGAATCAGCCCCAACACACCAGAGCTTGCTCTTTCCCTGGTCAAGGTGAGCCCCACTTTCTAGGCCAGGAAAGGTCGCAGTCCCTGAAGCCTTGTCACCCAATGTGCCTACTTCAGCTTCAGAACCCACAGTGTCCGGTAAAAGGGAGCAAAAGGGAGCCTCTCTTTGGCAGAGGCAACACCAGGTGGGTTGAGGACAAGGATGTTTCCTGTGACCCTTTGACCCTCTCATCTGATCTGGGGGCTTCCAAGCTTCTTTTTTTGTCAATTGCTTACAAGATAATAGTAAAAACGTTGTTATGAATAAATAGATACATATAAGAAAAAGAAAAAAAAAGAAAAAAGAAACAATGGGACAGGGACGGTAGGCACGTTGGTGCGCTTATGTACGCCCCATACAGACCTCTTAGAAAAGGGGTGAGGTCAATAGTAGACAGCCTAAGGTTAAAGTTTTTGGGGTTTGGGGAAAAAAACACAGAGTCAGGTAGAGGATTCCAGATATTGACCACTCTGTTGTTGAAGTCGTATTTCCTGCAATCAAGTTTGGTGTGGTTAACCTTGAGTTTGTATCTATTATTTGCTCTTGTGTTGTTATGGTTGAAGCTGAAGTATTCATTGACAGGTAGGACATTACAATGTATGATTTTATATACTATACTTAGATCGGACCAAAGGCGGTGTAGTTCTAGGTTTTCTAGGTCTAGAGTTTCAAGTCTGGTGGCATAAGGTATTCTGCAACGAGTAGAGGAGTGGAGAACTCTTCTTGTAAAATATTTCTGGACTTTCTCAACTGTGTTAATATCAGATACATAATGTGGGTTCCAGACTGATGAGCTGTATTCGAGTATTGGTCTAGCAAATGTTTTGTAGTTATTAGTGTAATATTACCAGAGAAAAAGCTACGTAAGATTAGGTTAACAACTCTTAATGCCTTTTTGGCTATGTAGTTACAGTGGGCTCTAGCACTTAGGTCATTAGAGATGAGTACTCCAAGATCCTTGACAGAGTTTGGATCATCAACAAGGTCTTGACTATTCAGCCTGTATTTTATTTTCTGATTTTTTTTGCCAATATGTAGGACAGAGCATTTATTTGTTGAGATTTGAAGTTGCCATTTGTTTGACCATTCTGATACATAGTCAAGGTCTTTTTGAAGGGTAGCAGTATTGTTGGTGGTGTTGAATAGCTTTACATCATCTGCGAAGAGAACGCAGTTGCTCTTGATATGATCACAGAGGTCATTTATGTAGAGTATGAAGAGAGTTGGTCCTAGAACTCTGCCTTGGGAGACGCCACTGTTGACAGGTACAGAATTTGATAGGACGCTCCCAATTTTGACCATTTGTTGTCTGTTTGACAGGAATGCTTCTATCCAGTAATGCCAGAGATACCGTAAGATTTTAGTTTTAGGAGCAGTTTGTTGTGTACCACTGAATCAAAGGCTTTACAGAAGTCTATGTAGATTGCGTCTATTGCTTTGACCTGATCGAGTTGTGTAGTCCATATGTTTTTGCAGTGTAAGAGTTGCAGATTACAGGATAGTTTTGAAACCAAATTGTTTATAAGAGAGCAGGTTGTTTGTTTCTAAGTGGGAGATGATGGATTGGTTAATAATTGATTCCATGACTTTACAGGTGACGCAGCATAAAGAGATTGGTCTAGTTGATGACTCTTTTGACTTCAAGTAAAAATATGTTGTAATGGTCTTCTACAGTATTGCATCCAGTGAATAGAAATTGCCAATCAAGGGATGAGAGATTGTTGTTTATAAGATCATAGTTGCCTTTTTTGAAGTTATAATTGGGGATTCCGTCATTGTGATGATTTTTGTTTGGACGTATGTTGAGACAAAAGTCAATCATGTTGTAGTCACTGTTGGAAAAGGGTTCTGTTGTGACTCCGAGACTTGAACCTGATCAGTCAGCAGATGTGAGTTCGAGTGAGGAAGACGATCTGGCACTGAAATTTGAGCCTGCATTATTAAGTGACTTGGAGGGGAGTCAGGTAGTGGGAGAGGAGTTGGATTCAAGATATGAGCCTGATTTATTGGAAGATTCAGAGGCCACTCTCTCCCCTGAAACTACTTCCCTAATTAAACCTCAGGTGTTAACTGTTAACCAGGAAAGTGTATCAGAGGATTCAAGCTGTGATGAAACTGCCGGATGCTGGCTGGATGCCAGAACTAGGAGAAGATTGAGACGTCAATCTCAATTAGAAAAGAGACGTCCAGCAAAGGATTAATTAATGAGACTGACACACTCTTTCTTACAGGATATAAGGGAGTGCATGACTTTGAAATCTTTGCTGGAATCTTTGCCTTGGAAAGACTTGCGTCTGATTTACTGCGTTGTGAGTTACGAACTTTACAGAATTGCCGGACAGATTCTAGGAGGATTGCCAAAGGACTGTGATAACAGAGCAATTGAATCTTCTGCCTCTGGTTTAGTTTATGTAAAGTATTTGAACTATATAACTTGAAGTTTCATCTGTGGATACAGGTGGGACAGAACAGGTTCTTTAATTTGTATTCCGTAAATTGAATTCAAACTATTGCAGAAGATGAGATCGAGGCAGTTGTTAAGTCTAGTGTTGTTGGTGACTAGTTGTTCTAGTCCCAGATTTGTTACTGCATTGTAGAAGGGTGCCTGTGTGGGTTCAGTTGTACATTCGTTAAGGGTCCAGTTAATGTGAGGTAGATTGAAGTCACCAAGAAAGATAAAAGCGTGTGGGCAGGATGCTGCCCATGTTAGTAGTATATTTAGCTTGTTTGCATGTTCGATGTCATAATCAGGGGCTCTGTAACATAGTAAGAACCAAAATGTGATATTTAAGGACAGTTCACAGACGATGATCTCAGGAATAGCAAGCTCCTGGGTAACTTGGATGTTTTTAGATGTAGGGACTTTTTTTATAGAAGATAGCACCACCACCTCCTCTACAGATTTCACAATCTGATCGGTAAACATGATAGTCTCTTACTGTGGAAAGGAGTCAGAGAGAGATGCATTGAGCCATGTTTCACAGACAAATATAATGTCCAATTTAGCCGTATTTAGTAAGAGGAGAAATTCAGGTATTTTATTTACAAGACTTCTTGCATTGAGTACCTTGCATTTAAGGCCAGTTGTGGTTGGAATAGAGGTAGTTAGGGGCATGCGTGCCTAGTTTTGAGTGATGTTGGATTGGATGGGGTGGGGTTGGATGCGGAGTTGTGGGTTGTGTGACTTTCTTTTGATGCAATCAGCTCAGTAGTCAATGTATAGGTCCTTTTCTCCATTGTCTGGATGGTTTTTGAGTTCTTCGTGGAGTTCACAGGAGTGGATTCTTTGCAGTATGGATAAGTCTGGCCTTGAGTGAAGTTTTTTGTGATTGGGATTGGTTTTTGCAATGGCGTTTATTGTATGAATGAATATGTGTTTGCTGGACTCAGTTTTGCATACAACTCTACAAAATCTTGGGGCCACAGAGCCGTCATTGTATTTGCACACAGGGCCATCTCTAGTTATTTCAATGATATCTTCAGGAGAGATGTTTGTTGTATTTAAGTTGCTTATGATATCTCAAACTTTGGTGATGTCGTCTGATTTGTTGGAGACCAAATAAGATGGCATTTGGACGTTTCTGTTCACGTTCCATGGTGTCTCTGATGAGTATGGAGATATTATTTGTGGAATTATTTGAAGGGGTAGTAATTGTTTGTGGCTGTGGTTTGGTGGTTATTTTTGGTTGTAGTTGTGATTGTAGTTGAGGTAATAGTTGTGGTTGTAGTGGGATTTGATTTTCTGCTTGCTCCTGATCTCTACTGAGCCTCTGAGTTCTGCTACTACATTTCAGCTGCACAATGCTACGGACAGTGCAGAAGCCACAAAGGGCTGGATCTGCCAGCTGAGGTTTTGTGTAATTTCAAAAATTAGAAATGTAATTCAGGTTAATACATGTGAAACCTGCTGGGATTACAGTTACATTACTGAAATTAAATTTAAAAAAAAAACATCATTCCAGGCAAACTTTCCTCCCTTTAGTCCAAAAACAAATATGAAAAAATTCAGAATTAAGAACAGTGGACAAAAAGGGCAATTTGGGTATTTGCCTACGCAATCTTATGGAGAACCACAAACACCTTAAATGTTTGTGCTCACATTCAAACCTTCAAAAAAGCTTAATGGCAAACGGGACTGGCACCAAAGGCCGCAACAGGTGCCAATATTGCTCTCCTGAGTGAGCTGCCAAACACCAAAGCTGGGGATGCTCCTTTGCCTCGTCTGCTTGGGCCAAGCGAAGCATCAGCTAGGAGAACAGCCACAAACCTGGTCTCGACTCAAAGTTCTTCAACCAGTGAGGGCACGTTTTCAGCCTCCTTCCTTGGTTGCGTCCTGGATGCCTAAGGTTTTCCTTCCTTCTGAATACTGCTGTTCCTCTCTGGGTGGGATAGGGCGGGTCAGCCCAATCCTGTGACTTGTTAACCCCAAAGTCTGTGTGCCCAGAGACCCAACCCAGAGGGGCCATCAAACGTCTCCAAGGGATGGCCTCCAAGGAGACTGGACACTTTTACGGAGGAGGAGGAGGGCTCAACCAAAGATTCGGTCTTATCTCTGGAGGGAGGGCACCTGGTCTCACAGTGATGCAAGAACAACAGTGGAAAGGAGGCTGGTGTTGGGTCCTGTTGACTGGCAGCCTAGCTGGACCCTGAGAGAAAGGAAACACTGGTCTGACCAGCAGGACCTTCTAGGAGGTCAGAGGATGATGGGAAAAGGAGAACTGGAGCCACATCAGCAGGGGTCTTACAGAGGCATGCCATTTTGTTTTGAATCTGGAATTTGGGGGGGGGCTGCTGCTACCACCAGACACTGTGTCCCCCTCGGTGCCCCAAAGAGCAGGGGTCTCCCAAGACCTCCTGAAACTTGTCCTGGCCCATTCCCGAGTCTCCATGTGGAGAATGGAGGCACATAAGGATCTGCCAACACACACCTGCCCCCCCCACTTATGCAGCCCCCTCCCCTTGTGGGCCCAGCCTGCTCATTTGGCTGCCACCTGCCACCCTTTGGCTCTCTCTGCTGCTCCCAGAATGGCTGGCAGGGTAGAGCAGCCAGAAGGACTCCCAAGGACAAATTCAACATGGAAAGCAACGGGGAAAAGGGAAAGCCCCCAAACCTCATAGGTTTTAACTTGCAGAGCATCTTCGAGGCAATAAATATTGATCCCAAAACTCATAGGTTAAAAAAAATTGGACAAAGGAGTCAAAGGAAAAGGTGAGATCAATTCTTAATTGGAATTTTCAAGAAACCTCCTACTTCGTCTCTAATTCCGCATTGCCTCGGATGCCACTCTGGGATGAACCAAAGAGGCCAGTCTAGGAAAGCCACCTCAGCTCCTCCACCTCAACTCCCACCAAAAGAGAAAGACCTGGACCCTCTGGGTTGGTACCTGGTACCCACACAGCCAAGAAGGTACCTTCCTCTTCTTCACATTCAGATTCTGGGTGCCAAGTTTGGCAAGGTAATTCATCCTTTCCGGCATTCCTGGGAGTAGCTCAATATGATGCCCTGGACATAAATTCTCTTTGTTGCAGAGACTATACTCTGCATGCCTGAAAGCAGGACACTGGACATGGGCAGGCACAAGCAGAACTGGACTGAGAGCAGCATTTTAAGTGGGCAACGAGAGCCAACGGTTTGTTCCAAGGCTTAAAAGCCAAGATCTGCCCAAGCAAAGGGAGGGGAACCCCTTGGACGGTTGCCCAGTCCCTACAAAAGCTGCGACCGACTCTGGAAATAAAGGCACCTACCACCACTGGCTGCAGGTATGCGATGAAGGTGCAGAACCGGCCCCGTTCCTCCACCAGGGCCCTGCGGACTGCCTGCTTCTCCGTCTCCTCCAGCAGGAGGTACAAGTCATTCACGTCCTGCAGGGCATTGTCCAGCTGAGGCTGGAGGTCCCCCCTGCCTGTAAACAACAGCAGATGAGACCATCATGGCTTCATTCCCCTGGCCCCGGGGCCAAGGCTCTCCTGGGGAGTAGCTCTGGCTTTCCACCTGCCACACACTAAACCAAACAAACTACCGCAGCAGGCTTACTTTTGCAGCAGGGATTAAAGGATTGGGAGCCAAACGACATATTATTATTACGATATAGCATATAGACAGGAGGCAAGATCAGAGTGGGATATGAAGGGTATGAAGTGCACACGGGAGAAGAAACAGGCATTTCTCAAGACTGAAAGTCAACCGTGTTCCATTGTACATACACGGAATTCAAATTTCTTTAGCATTTGCTTATCTCTAAAGCAGGGGTTCCCAACCTGGGGTGCTCGCACCCCCTGGAGGTGCGAGACGATATTCCAGGGGGTGCGAGAAAAGTCCAGGTAATTTTTATTTTATTTTATTATTTTTTTATTTTATTTTATTTATTCTTTTATTTTATTCTTTTATTCTTTTATTTTATTCATTTTATCTATCTATCTATCTATCTATCTATCTATCTATCTATCTATCTATCTAATTTATTTATTTATTTATTATGCAATGGATTAACTTTGTTTTCATTTTAAAGTATCCTTATTTAGTGGCCATCACATATATAGCTGAAAAGATTCAATCCTTCCATATATTTAACACGCTCAGTGGTTCCTAAAGTCTAAATTTCAGGGGGTGTGAGGTGCGAGTGAAATGTCTTTAGGGGTGCGGGGCGAAAAAAAGGTTGGGAACCACTGCTCTAAGGTATCATGAAGCACAATACAGTACAATACATGGATAGTTCCCAAGAACCAGTCATATAAGTTCCCAAATAATTTACGGAGCCAATATAAATCTAAACCTGGGGAAAAAAAGCACAATAACTGAGTCCCATTGCATGCTAAGTCCTTCCAAAGAAACCATAATGGTTTAACGTGATGACTTATTTCAGAGAACAGCCTAAGAAAATTGCTCGTTTCCCACTCTGCTTTGGGAAAATTGCTTTGACCCACTGCTGGTCAAACTTGTTAGACAAATGTAGCAAAGCTTGTCCACTGGCTTGTAAAACAAATGACAACTTACAAAACCTTATGGGAAACCTGGCCTGCCCCAGTCCTCAGAGCAGCACCTGCTGGTTGTAAAGTTATGACTCCATTTCCGGGAGGAGGGGAGGGAGGGGAAACTCCACTCACTGACTGGCACTCACTAAAATGTTGCCCAGTCAGAATAGACTCCATTCTTCTGCTTGGTGCCATCTTCAGGAGTGCAAAGAAGAGCAGGCAGCTCTCCTCTGTCTTTGAATTTGTTGGCGCACGTCTGGCTACTTTACATCCAGATGATCCCTCAGCTTCACCACCAGGCCGAGGAGGCCATGAAGAGCAAGGCAGAATGATCTGATGATCAAGTATCTAAGATATGTATGCAGCATAATTATTTATTTGTTTTGTTTATTTAGTTTATGTACTGTGCATTGGAGGTGGTGACCCTTTGAGAACTGTATGCGGGGGGAGGGGCTGATGTGCCAAAATGACGATTCTGGGGCTTCAGAACCAGCACCGATACTACCGCAGCTGGGGGGGTCCATTTGGATCAAAATCGTCCCGTAGAGACGGTGAACAAGAAGAGCGCAGCCTGCTGATCCCAGGGATATCGCAAAATCCCTGGTTGATCCAGGCGAAGCCATTCAAACCGGCTGCTGAAGGAAGCAGCCATTAAAGCTGCTGAAAGGATGGGACAGCTCCGGAACAGAAGAGAAGAACGGAAAGTGTGTCGGCTCTAGTGAGACTTTTAAATTTCTTTTTTTTTAAGAGAGAGCACCGTAGGAGGGAAAGACTTAAGAATATTGAAGACAGAAGAAGAACAAGCAGCAAAATTAAACCTGAAGTCAGAAGAATTGGTGCTATCTAAGTGATTTTTACTGATTTTTAACAAGAAACTTAAACTAACTGGCCTGGACTTTTGTTAAAATAATACAACTTTTAAATTTGATTTCAAAGAGAGACCTTACAATTATTATTATTCTTTTTGTGTTTTTGTTAGTTTTCTTATCCTCCCCAAAAGAAAACTTTTTATTTTAATCGGCCAGGACTTTTCTTTTTCTCTTTGTATAACACTAAAAAGTGCTGATAATTAAATACTTTAAGCAACATTGCCACCCAGAAGCCTTTAAAAAAAATCCCTATGGAAACTTTGGGGAAATGTTTTTACTACTCAACTGTTGTTTTTATTAAGATAAAGGGAAGAGCACTGGATGAATGTTTTTAACAGGTGTTCCTCCTGGAAAATAACTTTAGCAGTTGGAGATTGAAACTGAAAGAGTCAAGATTGGTGTGACCTTGGACTATACACTCACTGAATAGCACTGCAATTTGAAATTAGATATTAGGACTTCGACAGTGTGTGGTGGAAGTAATTTGTTTTATGACCTATTTTGGTCTGCAACTGGGAATTCTTAGTTATTAAATTATCAGCTTGATTTTGGTTTTGCTGTTGGATTATTTTTAAAAAAATCTCTTTTTTCAGGCCTGAGTCCTTGGCTCTCGGACTTAGTTTTATTTTTTTTCTCCTTTTTCTTTTTTGCATTTTTTCTTTTTTTCTTTGAGAATTTTTTTTACTATTTTTTAATTACCTTCGCTTATTGGATTAAGGTTTGGAGAACCTGAAGATAGCTTTTTTGTGCAACATTTTTGATTGGGATATTAATTAATTATTAATTAATGATGAAGAAATCAACCTCTTCGCTAAGCCCAAATTCCTAGCAGAACCTTCATGCTACGCTGCAGAAGGAGAAGGAGAAGGAGAAGGGGATGGAGATGACACTACAAATGATAGGGCAATTAATACAAGACCAAGGTAAATGTCTGGAAGACAGGATGGAAAGAATAGAAGAGAGAACAACGAAAACAGATGAGAGAGTTGAGAATATTCAGCAAATAATGATGAAATACGAAGAGAGATTTCAGAAAATAGAACAACATGGAGACCAGACTGATAAAAAAGTTGGAGAAATAGATAGTGGATTGACAATGGTGGAACAGGAAAAGGAAAAAGGAATGCTGGGCTGGGAGATCGAGAGCTGAATTCAACTTGAGATTCCAGAATACTGAAGAAGAAAGGGGAGAAAACTTAACAGGAATAATGGCAGAAATCTTGGCAGGAGCCCTGGAGATACCTGAAGAGGAAATGATGGATGGTATAGATGAGGTATTTTGAGTATTCACAAGATATGCTATGAGAAATAAATTACCAAGAGAAGTCCATGTGAGGTTCACTAAGAAAGCAATTAAAACGCAAATATTGCAGAGAGCCAGAGATGACCCATTGAGATACAACGGGAAAGAGATAATAGTTCTGAATCAAATACCAAGGAAAGTGAGAGAGTTGAGAAGAGAATATCAATTCTTGATGAAAATATTAATTAAAAAAGAAGTGAACTATAGATGGCTGGTACCAGAAGGCTTAACCTTTATCTGGCAAGAACAAGGACATAGATTAGATTCAACAGAGAAGGCAGAACTATTCTATGATGAATTCTTTAGAGGGAAAGAAGAGAAGAGAAAACGAGAGGAGGAGACAGATAAATCCCAAAGGGGGATAGTGGAGTTAAGAGATAAAGAAAAAAGATGAAATATTATAAGAAGAAGGAGCAGTTAGTGGAAGAGAGGAGCTTAGAGAACCTAGAAAGATCAATGAGAGTAATACATCCTATATATAAAGCATAAACAATGGAAGAAAAGAAATTGATTTCAATTAATATAAATGGATTAAACTCACCCATCAAAAGGAAAAAGATACTCCACAAATTAGAAAAATTAAAATTAGATATAGTCTGCCTGCAAGAAGTCCACATCAAACAACAACATATCCAAATGCTGAAGTATCCAAGAATTGGTGATTTATATACCTCATTGGCTCAACATAATAAAAGAGGAATGGTACTATACATAAAGAATACAATTAAGACTAAATTAATCTATACGAGATGAAGAAGGAAGAATCTTGATGGTGGAAATAATGGACAATAATTTGAAAATGCTTCTAGTAGCAATTTATGCACCAAATTAATAACAAGAAGAATTTTACAAAAAGTTGCATGAGAAGACAGCAGAATTGGAATATGATAATATTTGCATGTTGGGAGATTTTAATGCTGTAGTAGACACAAAAATGGACTATAAAACACAGAAACTTAATAAAAAGAGTAGAAAGACACTTCCAAAATCCTTTTTTAAGATGGTGGAGGAACTTAAGAATAGAAGCGTTTGGAGAGAAATGAAATCTCAAGATAGACAATATACATTTTATTCTAATAGACATTTATCTTGGTCGAGAATTGGCATGATCTGGATGTCATTGGAAATAATTTCTAATATACAAGAAATTAATATTGAAGCAAGTACTTGAGCGGACCACAACTCAATATGGGTCAAATGGCAAGGACAAAGGAAAAGATCAAGATGGGCTTTAAATAATGTAATTTTGAAAGAAAAAGAATTCTTGCAGAAAATGGAAGAAGAATTGGTGTTCTTCTTTAAGGAGAATCAAAAGGAGGAAACTTCAATGCAGAACTTATGGGACACCATGAAGGCCTATACTAGAGGTTTGATTATAGATTATACAAGAAGAAGAAATGTTAAGAAAAGACAGAATCAACAGATATTAGAGGGTGAATACAGGAAACTTGAGAAAGAATTGCAAAAATATCCACAAAAAATGATCATCAAAAAACAAATGGAGGTTATTAAGCACAAGATAGAGTTGACAGAAAAAGAAGAATTAGCTCAAAAAATTAGAAGTGCCAAACAAAATTTATTTGAAAATGCGAATAAACCTGGTAGATGGTTGGCATAGAAACTGAAAAAAGAGAGAGAAGTGAAAAAGATAATATAGCTGATTGATGATCAAGGTGTGAGTCACAATGGAAATGAGGGAAAGAAAGAGATAATACAGAAGTATTATGAGACATTGTATAAGCAAGAGAATATTGAGGAAGAAAAAGTTAAACAATATTTACAAGAAGCAGAGTTACTTCAAATACCTGAAGATATTAAGATAATGCTAGAAGGGAAAATAACAATGATGGAACTGACAGAAGCATTAAATAGACAAAATATTGGGAAGACTCTGGGCCCGGATGGTCTCCCAGCTGAATTTTATAAGACCTTACAGAAACCGTTGAGTAATAATGCTTGAAGTGATGAATGAAGTTTTACTGAAAGCTAAAATACCTGATTCATGGACAGAAGCATATATTACTCTGAATATATATTACAAAAGAAGACACTGATTTTCAACAGATTAAAAATTATAGACCTATTTCCCTGTTAAATGCAGGTTATAAAATTTTTGCTTCAATAATGGCAGAAAGACTTAAACGATACCTGAATAACTTAATACATGTTGATCAAATGGATTTCTGCCGAAGAGACAGATTAAAGACAACATAAGAATAATTTTGGACACTCTGGAATATTATGAAACTCACTCAGAGAAGCAAATGGCCTTGATATTCTTAGATGCGCAAAAAGCTTTTGATAATGTAAATTGGCAGTTTATGATACTACAAATGGGTCAGACGGGCTTTGGAGAAAGATTCATAAAAACAGTTGAGGCAATATATCAAAAACAATCTGCTAAAGTGATGATTAATGGAGATTTGATGAAAAATATTAATATTGAAAAAGGAACTAGACAAGGATGTCCTTTATCGCCATTATTGTTTGTATTGACTTTGGAGATATTAAATAGAAATATTAGAGACAATAGGGAAATAAAGGGAATGAAAATAAAAAAGGAGGAATACAAGCTACAAGCCTTTGCGAATGACTTGGTTTTTATATTGGAGGAACCATTGAAATCAACGCCTAAATTGTTCGAAAACATTGAAGAACATGGACAGGTGGCAGGATTGAAAATAAATAAGGATAAAACCAAGATATTAGTTAAGAATATGACAGGAAAAAAAAAGGCTGTTTTGATGGAAGGACTGAACATTCAGATTACAAACAAAGTAAAATACCTAGGAATATATTTAACTGCAAGATGTGGAACTTTGAAAGAAGACAATTATGTTAAACTTAAAAAACAGATTGTAATAGATCTAAAAAACTGGTAGAATCCACAATTATCTTTGATAGGGAGAATATCTACAATTAAGATGAATATATTACCAAGGTTACTATATCTGTTCCAGACTATTCCAATTAAATTAGGGAAATAATTTTTTTATGGATTTAAATAAAATAATATTGAAATACATGTGGCAGGGAAAGAAGGCAAGAATTAAACTTAAGTTGTTACAAGATGCTACAATAAGAGGAGGATTTGGCTTATCTAACTGGGAATTATATTATCAGGCAGCAGCATTGATATGGGTCAAAGAATGGGTTTTGTTAAGGAATGTTAGATTATTAACATTAGAAGGTCATGATCTATTACTGGGATGGCATGCTTTTTTATGGTATAAAGGAAGTAAAACTCATGGTTATTTTAAGAGACGTTATATATGAGATTCTTTATTGTTGATATGGGAAAAAATAAGAAAGCAACATTATATGAAAATTCCAGTCTGGTTGTCAACTACAGAAGCATCTGCATTCCCAGTTGTTTATAGAATGGAACACATGGTTAGGTATGGTGAAATTTTAAATGAAAAGGGTGAACTCAAATCTAAACAAGAACTAGAGGAGCAAGAAATCAAGATGAATTGGTAAACATATATGCAAATACATTCAAGGTATGACAAAGACTGTAAAACAGAGGGATTTTATAATGAACTTACAGAACTGGATGAAATTTTAGCAGGTACCGATGAGAAAATGATTAAAAAATTTTATGGTTACTTACTTGGAATTAAATTGGAGGAAGAACAAGTTAAAGAAACAATGATTGCCTGGGGGAGGAATTTTGGACATGGGATAGATTTAGATAAATGGCAAAACTATGGTCTCGAAATTATAAATTGACAATGTTGGTAGTGCATAAAGAGAATTTGTACAAGATGTTTTACAGGTGGCATTTACCCCCAGCACAAATAGCAAGGATGTTCAAGAACAAATCGGAGATGTTGGAAGTGTCATCAGATACTTGGTTCATATTATCATACGTGGTGGACTTGTGTGGAAGCTAAGAGATACTGGACTAAGATTCATACATGGCTTGAAAAAAATGATAAAACAGCATATAGACTTGAAACCAGAGATACTTTTATTGGTATCTTGCCTGAAGGATACAGTAGAGAATTGACGTATTTGATTATAAATGTGTTAATGGCAGCTAGAATTGTATTTGCTAGAAATTGGAAGTGCGAAAAAATTCCAATAGAGGAAGAGATGATTAAGAAAATGATGGAATGTGCAGAAATGAGTAAATTGACATTAGCAATCAGAGAGCAAGAAGATAAAGAATATGTCAGCCTTCAAGATTTTCTCCCTTTGCTTTGCATCTTTCGGCTGTCATAAGTAACGGGGGGAGGAGGGGGGAATGGTTATGGGAAGTGAGCTGGAGGTGTTATAAACCAGAACTGTATAAGCTGGTGGGGAAGGAGATTCTCGCTTAGGTTTCTGTCCTATGCTATGCGCAGCTGCAACTCTTTATCAAAATATGTCAAGGTAAACAGACAGAGGCCTCATCACCACCTGGAGATGCCCACATGATGATATACACAACTTTTAATTGGAAGAGCCAATTGAACTCTTGGGGGTGGGAACGTTGCCATCACTTTGTATAGGTGATTTACGCACCCATTTTCTCAGATTCAGAATTCTTTTGTTGCTACCACTTGATTTCCAGTAAAAGATATCTTTTCTCTGATTAAAGGAGTCTAAGTATTTCTTTCTTGGATTTTGAATGGAGCACCAGCTGACAGAATATTATAAAATTTGGGATTTATTTCATCAATGGCTAGATAAGAAAATAGAGAAGTAAACCATGTTATGGAAAGGAATAGTATAATATGTAAGATAATATGACGTAACTATGTTATATAACTGAATATAAGGAAATGAATTGTATGATCCCAAGTTTGTTAAAATAGAGATTTGCTCGATACATATTTAGTTGGGTCTAACAACAATACAATAATAATACAATATAACATAATATAATATGTATAGTTGACTTATGTAATATGAATGTATGTTTGGAAGGAAAGACCGTTAATATCGTGACATTGCACGAAAGAAATGTACCAACCGATACACTGTATTTTGGAAGAGGGCTTTATGTTGATGTTTTATGTTTGTGTTCGTTAGTGTTTGTCTTTTTTTTTAAATAAAAAGTTCATTAAAAAAAAGACAATTGTATGCAACAAAATTTCATTTTACTATATGCCAATTCAATGTATATGTACATTCAAACTGACAGTGAAGTTATTCAAATATATATGCATTTTCTATTTAGATATAAATAAAGATGGGAAATTAACGAGAAGACCATTTGACAAACTTAGCCCTCCAAATATCTTGGAATTGATTCCTTGGGCCTCAAGAGCCTGCAGGCCCAAAACCAATTTCCAATAGAGGAGGCCGGTCTTCAGAGGTGGTATTCAGCAGGTTCTGACCAGTTCTGGAGAACCAGTAGTGGAAATTCTGAGTAGTTTGGAGAATCGGCAAATCCCACCTCTGACTGGAGATTTTACAGTATCCTTCCCCTGCCACGCCCACCAAGCCACGCCCACAGAACCAGTAGTAAAAAACTTTGAATCCCACCACTGCCGGTCTCCATCTTAAAGCTCTTCCACAAGAGGCAGCACTTCCATATCAGGTGGGCTGAAAGCATTTGAGGCAAAAGAGGAGAGGGCTGCTCTTTTACAGCTTCCAAACGCTAGAAAGTAAGGGACACTTTTCCTGGCCCAAACTCAGTCTTTTGGGCTGCAACGATTCTGCCAAGTGCCGAAAGCCTCATCACTTTCATCTGGTTCCCAAGCAGTTTGGTGGCTTTGAGCCCCCAAGATGGAATTTGGCCTCCTTGATGGAAATCCCTTTTGCCCTTCCTCAGGCAGTGGGCACCATCACCCACCCATGGACGAAGGTCCAGCAGGCCAGAGAGACTGGCTGACCGGAGGTTTTTGGCTCCCTCTTGCTTCATCCCAGGGACGCCAGATAAAAGGATGGCACCCCAAAATGCAGAAGAGCTTCCACATTCATCGGCTCTTCTGCAGAGTTTGTCGCGGTCCTCCAGAACAGCCTCTCCACCACCCCTGTGGACAGGGGGAATAAACCCAGCTGCCACAGGGCCTCTTTTGCAGAATCACAGTGTGTGTGTGTGTCTTTCTCCCCGTTTATAGCACAAGAGCCAACCAGGTCTGAGAACAGCTGCTCCGGCACAATATTCGCTGGGCTCACACCCGGTCACAGCAAAAGCGGCAGGTGGATCCTGTTCCCCTTCAAAGAATCTTCCCACCACGACTGCCAGCAGCCAACATGCATGGGAGGCGGGGGGAGCGGGGAGAATCAGGGAAGTCTGGAAACAGCCAAGCAGAGGCCAAGGATTTGGGGAGCGAAGGCTGAGATCCTGACATCCTGCTTGGCGGCAAAAATACTGATGCCAACGAATAGGCAATTTCACACAGAAAGGACTTTTGTCAGCCAAGTTCAGACCAACTCAGAGGTAAGCTGAGTAAATAGCTGGAAATCAGCTGGTTTGTTTTGCCCTTTCAGAAGGGTGGAAGTGCCCTCTTGAAAATGGGGCTCTTCGCACATCCCATGGGCTTGGCCCCTTCTGCATCCATTGGCCCTCTTGGGGATCCCAGAGGCGCTGCTGCCTCTGGGATCAGAGGGTGGATCTCAGCATTGGTTCCCAGACTGATATCCCCAGAGAGGAGAGCTGGACCAGACAGAAAGAGGAGGAGGAGGAGGAGGAGGCAGGAGAGGGGCTGGTGAGGATTTTGCACAGGCCCAAAATGAAACCCAGCCTGGATCCTTTTATTATGTGTGTCTTATTAGTCGTACAAGAATACACACTTTTCTGAGATACTGAATGCTGACCATATAGAGCCACGATAGCTCCCTCGCACTGGTCGAGTCGAACTGCAGAAAAAGTTCCCAGGGGAGACCCGCACTGACGTTCCTGTTTGCAAAGGAACCGGCCTCCCTGGAGAAGCCACTGCCGTCTGAGGCTGTCCCCGGCCTGCAATGCGGAGGCCCCGGTTCTCCCAAGAGACAACTAGGGACAAGAGGCCGCCTCTTGGCAGCCAAGGAGCCTCTGAGGGGGGAAACCAGCCTCCACGCAAGAAGAGCCAAGAGTCTGGAGCTGCGCCCTCCAGAAGACAGGTAGAGACAGGTAGTCCTTGACTTACAACCATTCATTTAGTGACCTCTGAAGTTATAACTGCACTGAAAAAAGTGACTCCAACCACTTTCCACAACCATGGCGCGCACGCGCACACACACACACACACGGTCACAGGACCAAAATCAAGTAGATTCTCTAGACCCCGTTTGGCAGAGCTGTAGGAAACAGGCGGACGGGAGGAGACCGAAAAGAACCAAGCTTAGGAAACAGATACAGGATGCTGGGTAGCCAGTTTGGGCAGTAATACCTGTGAAAAGGTTTTTAACTGAACCTCACCTGATTGACTACATACTGAAAGCTGTTTTCTTGGAATGCTCAGAGGTAAAAGGAAATGAGGTGGCCAAAACCCCACAAGGCTTACACCGTATTAGAATCGATCCCAGCTGGACATAAAACAGCTGAAAGAAGCCTCACAACACTGGAAAATGTAAAGAGAGCTGGTCCATGAAACCGCTGAGATTCAGACCCAACTGAACAGAAAGCATCGCTATGAACTGGATAGGGAGCAGCAGCGCGATATGGTTGCAAAACTACACACCAGGATTCGGAAAAACTGGAACAGGTTTCAGTGCAGCTAGGAAGATTGGGGCCTAGAAACAAATTCCCTTGACGAGAGACTGAAGGAGCTGCAAAACAGGGGACCAAGAGGGATGTTGTAGACAGTCCAAGGTTGTTTCTTTATCATTCCAGAGTGCAGCACATAAAGCAATGCATTTAAGTTACCAGAAAGACAGATTCCAACTGCACATTAATAAAAGCTTCCTTCTGGTGGGTGCTGTGGAGCCAAGGGCCAAAGCTTGTTCGCTGACAGGAAAAGTCAAGGTCATTTGTTGGTGTTGGCCTTGGTCATCATCGCTTTCCTTCAAGCTTGCTGCCAACTGCTATGGAAACGGGGGAGGGAGGGAGCAATGGGCGTTTGGGAGGGGAAGCATGCAAGTGGCGTGAGAGTAGATGGGGAGTTTGGACTCCGAGAGGCCAGCTCGGGTTGTTTAAGGCCGTCTTGGGAACAGCCTGCACAACAGCGGCATGGAGCACCTGGACCTGAGACGTTCCCAAAACATCTTCCTGGCCAATGATTGGACTCTGTCTGCCTGACCACTGGGGGTGGGGCCGAGTTTCAGTGTGTCTTTTTCACACCTGTTTGCTTCAGGCCTCGCCTGACTTTTGCTGCATTCGTTCTTAGTAAAAGTACCTTTTCTCTGAATCTATGGAGTCCAGGGTTTTCTTTCCTAGGAACCGATCTGAGACAACCCCGACAGTTGGATACTTCCAGTGGGACAGAATCCCGTATGTCCCAACTCCAAGCCTCCCACTGGCCAGGGCAAAAGGTGACGCAAATGCATGTGACAACTTGCAGCCCCTGAAAGTGACTAAGAACCCCCTGTGCTGCCATGTACCTGATGAGCCCACCTGAAAAGTAGGTTTGGGCTATCTACTTCTGAGCAACTTCTCCTAAGTATGTGCAGATGTGCTCCTCCCAAAGACAGCCAGTGTGGCCTAGTGCTAGGGGCACCAGGCTAGAAACCAGGAGGCAGTGAGCTCTAGTCCCACCTTGGGCCCAAAGCCAGCAGGGTAGCCTTGGGCTGATCCCTCCCCCTCAGGCTCCGGAAGGAGATCACGGCAAACCACCTCTGAGAAGCCTTGCTAAGAAGACTGCTGGGACCTGTCCAGTCGGCCACCAGGAGAGATTGGCCATCCCAGCCCAGAAAAAGCCTTCCCAAGAGAAGCAAAACCTTCCCAATGACAATGACAGAAGCGGGGCAGGAATATTGGAAATATCTGGCATCTCAAAAGATGACTCTATTCAGTCTGCAGCCTTCAGCTGCACCAACAAGAGTGTATCTTCCAAACCAGAAGTCAGGGATCCATTTCATTTTGCTTTGGTTAGATCCACTTTCTGCAGGAAATCCAGTTCTGAGCACCACACTTCAAGAAGGATTTAAGCAAAATTGATGGGGATAGAGAAGGGCAAGGATGGTGTCCACCAAATAAGAAGCCAGATCCTATGAAGAGAGCTTGAGAGGAGGAGGGCCCTCTTTAATGTCCTGAAAGGATATCACACAAGTTCAAGACTGGTTCTATCTTGTATCAAGAGGGCAAGACCCAGAATAACAGGTTTGAGTAATAAGGAGGCAGATTTCAAGTTAAAATTTACCATATAAGTGGCCTTGAGTTGTGATGGATTATGGCAATACAGAAATGTTTTAATCTGCATGTATAAAAGTAAATAAAGATTTTAAAATTCCCAATAAAGACTGTGGACCCAGAGAACTGGCGGGCTCTTGTTCACAGAGATCCAGCTGTCAGGAAGTCTGGATTTCTGGGCTCAGTCTTGTGTCTGGCTTGATGGTTCCTTTGATCTACAGTCCTATAATGCTGTATTTACGTCAATGAAGTGAGTGGATTTACTAGATTTGCCAGCAGGGCAGAAAAGAAGCAATTTATACAAACGGGGCTCTTGAAGCAGCTCTCTCTCCTTTGCTCGTGCGGCCTCTACAATGTAAGATCTGAAGAATCGTTTAGGTGATTTCATCAGGCTTCCTGGGAGGGAATCCCTGGGGAGAGGAGAAAGCAAGGGCTTCCTTCTGAAGGAGAACCAAGGTGGAACTCGAGTCCGGTCCCTGGGAACTTCAAGGGATCCAGCTACGGTGGCCTAGGAGGTTTTCTTTCATTTCAGGCCCAGCTGGGTGGGATGGTGAAGGAAGAGGGCAAAAAGCGAAGGCCATGGAGGAGGGAGGGAGGGAGGGTGGGAGCTGGGTTGGCAGCATTGGACTTACCAAGTAGCTCTACAGAAGAATGTGGGAAGGAGAAAAAGAGGAGAAAGACAAGAATGTGTGAAAGAAGGCAGGTACACCGATTCCGCGCCCCCCCCCGCCCAAACTCCTTTGCCTCTTTCCCCCAGGGAGGCACCCCTCCCCCTTCCTGCGATTAGCTTTTCCATCACACCTGGATGGAGCAAGAGGCTCCCTTGAGCAAGGGCCTTGCAGGAGGGCAGAGCGAAATCGGAGAACGCCCCAAAGCTGCCACCTGGAGCACATTTCAGGTCCCACACAATCTTCAACGGAAGCTGCCTCCTCCTCCTCCCCCCCCTCCCTTCCTCCTCTGCAGAAAGTACCAGGTGCAGAACCTTCTGGAAACATCTGCCTCTTTCCACCCCATCCAGGGAAAGCCAGCGGACAGGTGCTCAGGTGCCGCTTGCTCTCCTGCCAGCTGGGTCTCGTAGCTCCTTCCAAAGGGCCGTGGCCAGGAAGGCCAACGAGAAACCCTGGGAAGGGGGAAGGGGCCTTCGAGGCAGCCGCCTTTCTTTCTGGCATCCCAGATGTCAGCTGCTGCTGCCACCTTTCAAGCCTGGAGAGCAACAGCAGCTGAAATCTCTCAAGGAGGCAAGTTCCAATTAAGGCGCCCTTCCCTTTTCCTGTCCTGAGGAGGAGACTGTCCACTTCTACCAGCCTGGCCGCTGTCCCTGCAATCACCTCGTCTCTTCCTTCCCACACCCTCAGATCCTCACCTTTGCGGGCTTTCTTCTGGAGCTTCAGTGTGTCAGAAGACTTCTTCTTTATCTCGTGGCGGGCTCGCTTGTACTCTGAAGAGGCAGGAAAGAGGCCACCGTGAAGCTCCCCCACAGCTATAGGTTTTCCCAGGGGCAGAAGACAAGCACTGAGGGCCATGGCCCACCGCTTTCTCCCATTTCCAGTCACCCCAGGTGCCCGCACACCCTGCCAGCTCCTTCCCTGCATGGCCCCCGGCTCCAAGGGGCAGCTGCTCTACCTTTCGCGTGGTCCTTGTCAAGCTGGTTGGCGGTCTTCTTCCAGTCCTCGATCCTCTCCTGCAGCGGGTTGATCAGGCTCTCCATGAGGGCACTGCAGCCGTAGAGAAAGAAGAGGTGAGCTTCCTCTGAGGCCGAGAAGAGCAGCGGAGCAGCTACCCCTTCTCTGGAAGCAGCCCCGGGGCCTCCAGCCAGCGAGAGCCACCTTCCTCTTTTTTTGCCCTAAACAAAGCGGCCTGGAAATGGGATCCCTTTTGAACAGTCTGTGTGTGTGCGTGCGTGTGTGTGAGAGAGAGAGAGAGAAACACACGCAGAAAATGCTGCCTTGCCAAGTGACGCCTTCTGGAACCAAGCGCAGCCCCCATACCCCTCAGCCCCAGCTCCTCCTGCTTCCACTGGGCAGGAAGCCCTTCCGGGCGCAGGGATAAAGGGAAGGGTTCCGAATGGGCCCAGTGAAGGCTTTCTAGAGCCAGCATGCCCTGCATTTGCCAATCGGGCTACTGAGCAGTCCAGTGGATCCCCCCAACTCCCCAGGTTGCAGGTTTTGTGGGCACCTCTGCTCTGCATGTCAGAAAAATGCCCGGGTCTCCCAACCTCAGGGGGAGGGAGACCAGCCTGGAGTGCGAGAAAGGCCCCCCTGGCCTGAGGGAATTGGCCACCGAGCAGAGGGAGCAAGACTGGTCCAGGAAGTGGCCGCCTGCTCCAGAAGGCCCTCCTCCCCCCGTCCAAGTCCTTTGCTCCCCCATTATTTCTGGGAGGGAAATGTCTCTTGGCAATGGAGCTGCACAAGAGAATCAGCACACTTACTTGGTGAAGTACCTCAGCTTGGTCTCAATGCTGCGGTGGCGCATGCACATCCGGGTCAGTGCCGAGCCGATATCCCTTGTGGCTCCTGGAGAGAAAAGAGGCTCCTCTGTGATTAACTGGCAAAGGCGGGGAGCAAAAGGTCAGCCCACTGGGGAAAAGACTGAAGAGACAGACCGGCAAAGCCATCATGGACTAGGTCAGCCCACCCGGGGGCTCTTGGAGGGCATGGGCCAAAGGTTTCCACAGGAGGCAGGCTGGAGACATCTCCCAGAGCGCCCCCCCCGCGCGCAAGGACGACCATCGGTTAAGGGTCGTGATGTCCTCTGGCAGTGGCACAATGAAGCAGCCGCCATCTTACCTTCAAGGATTTTGTTCTCTGGTCAGTTCCACAATCCAACCCTACCCAACCATATCTGGTCCATGCTGTAAGTTCCCTCCCCCACCCCACCCCCCAGGAAAAACAGCCAGTTGGAAGTCTTCACCTTGGGCAACAGCAGCAGAGTCGTGCCACAAGGAGGCCCAGGGGCCAGGAAGCACGAGACGGGAGGAAGCGCCCCCTTCCCTGGATTCTGGTGGAGGCCTCCCTCCAGGCTGTTGCAAAGCCCAGCAGAACCCATCACTGCTCTGGCCCCTGCCCCCAGCCCCATGGAAGCCAGAGCCTCTCTGGGGTGCCATCCATAAAGCAGATTCTGAGCGTTCCCCTCAGGAAAGAAAAGAGGAGGAGAAAGGGGGAGAAAGGGCCAGCCACCCCATATCGCTTTGGAATCGTTGGGGCCTGTTTCTGTGGGGCAGGCTGCTTTGGGAGCTGGTGGCTTGTTCAGAGCCTGTGTGCTGTCCCAGCCAGTCTATGGGAATTGGATAGTTACTTAGGAATTATGAGCTGTCCCCTTAAGGGAATGCTTCATGGGAAATGTAGTTAAAGGTATCCTGGGAAATGTAGTTCATGTCACGCGGCCACATCTGTAATCCTGATTGGTCACTAAATTGACCCTCAAAGGGTTGGGGGAGTTTTCCTCACTTTTGCCTGAATTCCCTAACTTATGGCAGCTGCTTTCTATCGCTACGATATGTGTTAGGAGATAACCATCTTTTACTATAAAGCAGATATGCAAAGGATTGGTCATTAAAGAAGAACTTCGTCACAAACGTGGGTTATGAGGATACCTGATGAACTAATAAATGTAACTTGTTATGGACATCTTGTTGAGTTGTCTATCTGCATCTGTACAGCTTCAAATCCACCTCTGTGCAGAAGGCAGAAAAGTAACCCATCTTGTAGCGATAGAAAGAAGCTGCCATGAGTTAGAGTTCAGGCAAGAGTGAAGAAACCTCCCCCAACCCTTTGAGGGTCAATTTAGTGACCAATCAGGATTACAGATGTGGCCGTGTGACATGAGCTACATTTCCCAGGATACCTTTAACTACATTTCCCATGAAGCATTCCCTTAAGGGGACAGCTCATAATTCCTAAGTAACTATCCAATTCCCATAGACTAGCTGGGACAGCACAGCCAGAGAATCAGAAGTAGCTGGAAAACCCTGGACTGTCCAAGTTTTCTCTTCAAAAAGAATCGGCTAGGAATTAAAACCGGAAAAAGACTCTGAGGTAAACCTGGCTCTAAAATCAAAGGTTGCCAACACTTTTTCTCAACCTCCTTCTATTCACTTTCAACAAATCTCCTTAAAGAAACTCACCAAGGTTCTAATTCACTTCCCCACATTGAGGCCGCCTCTCCTTCAGACTACCTGGCCATCTGGAGAGCCCTTCGAGCCCCCATGGCCGCCTCGGATTTCATGAATTCCTCCATAGGAAACTTCACCCAGGTAGAATTTCCTCACTAGGAGCCCCTCACAAACAAGAGTGGGTGGGGGGACCTTGGGGGGGTCAAAGTGAGGGAGAGACAGAGTTGGCTAAAAGCGGTGGGAGAAGGTGGGATGGGCAAGGCGGGCATCCTCTCTCTCCAGGCTAACTGGAGGATTTCAGCGGCTACCCTCCTCCCCCAGGGGGGCACCTGGGAGGAGTTTCTCTGGGCCTCCCCCCCCCCCCGCACAGAGACTTGCCACCCTCAGGTGACCCAACGCCACCCTCGCTCTGAGACCGGCTCCCTCCCTGGTTTCTTGAAGGGTCTCCTGGAGTAGTTCAAGATGCCCACCTACCCCAAAGGGAGGTTTTGCCACCAGAAGTGCAACCGGGCTCTTCTTGGGGTGGCTTTTTCTCCCCACCCCTCTTGCCCTTCTGCCCTCTCTTCCAAAGGGCTGCAGCCCTCCCAGCCCTCTCCTAGATCCCCTGGCAGAGAAGCCCCCAAAACCAGGGTGATTCAAACCTACCATGGACACAGTTATTAAACACGCACTGGTTTGGCTAATAATCGCGATTTTAAAAACTGGAGAGCAGGGGCGTTAAAGGAAACATATGGAGGGGATATATGTGAAAATACCCCCCCCGCCCCCCCGTTTAAGAATCTTTCTCTTGTTGACGCAAAGGCCTTTTTAAAAGCATCCTTGCATTCAACCTCCTTTCTGGCTAAGGCCAGAGGAATACATGCAAACACACACACACACACACACACACACACACAGAGTGCCTGTTTAGAGCATCGTGTTTTACACACACAATATGTTCATTGGTGCAAGACATCTGTGCGTGAGGAGGGGAGGGACAAATCCTGCAGCAGAAATCCACTCTCTGCCCAGAGTCACTGATGCTCCTCAGAGTCTCCGATTCCTCCTCCCTAGCCAATCTGCGATCCAGACTGAAATTCACCAGCAACCAACCCTTTCTGAGCATGCCAATTCTCTCCGCTCTGAAGCTTCAAACAGGAAAAAAAATGCTCTGAAATGTTCCATTTTCAGGCTGACTCTTCTCCGGGAACCAAAGGACCAGACCAAAAATAAAAACAGGAATGTGCGTGCTTCTCATACCAGGAACCCCATCCACACAAGGGATGGACCAAACGGGAGGGTAAGAGCCCCAATTAAAAGGGGGGGGGAGTTGCTCACTCCCTCTTTGGAAGATGACCTTCCCGGCCCCAGGCCCAAGTTCATGGGGTGGTGCCAGAAGGAGAGGGATTCCCAGAACTGGGCCAATGAAACCCCCCCTCCAAGCCCTGGAAGGGCCTTCCCAGGCGGTACACCATTTTGCCTCCCCAAAGCTCCCCATATCTCCTTACCTCTGGTGTTGGTGGCCATGTCTGCCACTCTCTGGAAGGCCTCCAGGAAAGCCACTGCAGCCAATATGGTGGTCCTAGGAAGAAAGAGGGGCTCAGGTTGAGAGGGGGGCTTTTGTGGGAGAGTGGAGTGACAAGACACAGTAGCCTCAGATGGGGGAAGCTGCAGGGCGTGAGGAAGGCAACCTTGGCAGAGACAGACAGAGCAAAAGGGGGCTGGAGCTTTTTGAAGTCTGGAGCAGGGAAATAACCTTTGGAAGGAACTCAGGCAGACCCCCCCCCCCAACTGTCTGGGACAGAAGAAGGGAAAGGGGGCAGTGTGAAGTTCCTTTATTTTTAGCCAATCTCAATGCAATGAGATTTACACTACCTGCCAAGTTGATTTCCTGCCTGGGCTTGCTCCTCTCACCAACCCAAACACCTACTGAACTGCCTTCAACCGGACTCTCCCTAGTAGAAAAATCAAATGTGTCTGCTGGTCTGGAAAGGCTCCTCCTTACATCAAAAGGGTACAGAACCTCAGCATGACACAAACCAAGGCAACACACAATTGGGTCGAGTGAAACAAGAAGACCCGGCTTATGGCAAAAGGGCTTTCCCCAACCTTCTTCCTTTCTCTAGGATGGCAGAAGAGGCGGCCAGCCTAGGCAACTCCAGCTATTGAGACCTTCCAGTCCAAAGCAGCCCCTTGCGCTCAGCTGGAGCAGAGATGGGGTGTCCTCTGCATACGAATGACTCCTTAGCCAATCAGGCCCAGATGGCTATTTAGATGGATGCATCCAAAAACACGGAATTATAAACACCACCAAGTTCTCTTGCACTTCCTTCCCATCTTCAATACGTGTTATCTGAAAGAGAAGCTGACCAGGAGCTCTTCTGCAGACAAATTCCTGGCAGGCAACCCCTCTTACAAGCAGAGGCATCTTTCTAGCACGCACTCGTTGTTCTACTCTTGTTTTCTTCGTTGTGCAACTGCTTTAGTGCAGGGACAGACGGGTGGAGGCAGCATTTGGAGCAACCAATCATCCCAAAGGATGCAGCTGCTTTAATGCTTCTTTAATGCTAGGAGAGGTGCTTCTTTTTCACACCAATGTACTTCACAATGCACCTTCTTTGAAAGCTCTGCACAGCCTTAGCAGACAGGCTGCTGTGTCGTCTTCTTCCTTTCTTAGGAGGGAAAGGTAAGACAAAAAGCACGTTGTTGACTTTGAGGGGAAGTTTGTTACAAGCTGCTCCTTAAAATTCTCTGCCAAAGTGCAGTCAGCCCTTTGTTCACTTTTCTGTTCCCTGGAAACTGGCTACTTTATATTCGTCCCTACATCAGGCTCTGAGAAAAAGCACTCACTGAAAGGCTCTTAGGATTGTAGGATCCTAAGAGCCTTTGAATACAAGGATCCCTTGTATTCAAGACATCCCCCTTCTACCCCACGCAACATATTGAAGGGGATAGTAATAAATAAATAAATAAATAAATGTAGCAAAATATATTATAGCATTAAGTAGAGAGTAGGCATTTGTTATCTTGCTGTTGTAAAATAGATTTCCTTAACCTTTCACTTGTTTTAAAACAATTATAAACACATGCCTGCAATCAGTTATATTCCTGTAAGCAATGGACTTTTTCCCCTTCAACCAAAAAAAGAATGAACTTCTGAAAGCCAGGCACTTCAAAAGGAACTCTTTAAAAAAAAAACTTTATTGATTACAAAACCAAAATATCAAAAAAACACAACACACAGAAGAAACAAAAGAAATAGAAAAAAAGAAAATGATTTAAAAACTAACAATTCTACTATCGACAGTCTATGGTTCCTTGTTTGTTATCAATATTGGTGATACATTTACAAATACATCTTATTACGAATATATAATTATGATTTACATTTTACATTATTTATTAATATATTTTCTATTTTTGTACTATCCAGTCATACCAGCATTCCCAGCTTCTGGGATATTCTGATGTTTCTTTGTCCTTAAGTGCTAAGGTTAACTTGTCCATCTCTGCACAGGCTGTTATCTTCTGTATAACTATCTCCTCTGTTGGAATATCTACTTGTTTCCAACACTGTGCAAAGGTTATTCTGGCCGCAGTAAGACTATGCAGTGTTATATATTTGACATTTTTAGGAATTTGTCTATTAAATATCACCAATAGGAAGAATTCTGGTTTTAATTCAATTTGCTCCGCCGTTATTTTCTCTAACTACTTTTTTATTCTATGCCAGTATCTTTGGGCTTCAGTGCAGGACTACCACATATGAAAAAAGGTTCCCTGTTTCTTTTTACATTTCCAGCAATTCGGATTCATGTTAGGAGACATTTTCGCTATTCTCAAGGGTGAAAGATGCCATCTATAAAACATTTTATAGGCATTTTCTTTATATGCTGCTGATCTTGTAATTTTATTATTCCTTGTCCAAACCTTTTCCTATTCTAATGTAATGCTACATCCTATGTTTCTGCTCCAAGCTATCATGTTGCCTTTCACTACTTCCTCTTCTAATTCCGTCTCTAGTAAATAATTATAAAATTTAGTTATATTTTTTTTATTTGGACCTAATAAAATTTTATCTATTTGTTGTGCCTTAGTATAAATTCCAAAATTTTTCTTGTCCTGGCTATATCTACTTTGAATTTGCAAGGAAGCCCACCGGTCTACTTGTAGCCCCTGTTCTTGGAGATCTTGCATGATTTTAAAGTTCCTTGTGCATCAAGAAGGTCTTTGTATTTTATCATTTTATTAAGATCTAGATTATTTGGATGTATCATCGCCTCCATCATTGAGATCCAAATTGGGATTTTTAAATAATGTTTTTTTATTTTGTTCCAATTAGCCAATAAGGAATCTCAAATTATATGTCTGTGGAAATACTTCTGCTTAACTTTCCCAATGTCCCGTAAAAATGCATGCCATCCCCTCATGGCCTTCTAAAAATAAGATCCTTTTATTCGACAGATTTACTCACTCTTTCAACCAGAGTAAGGAGGCTGCACTATAGTGTAATTCCCAATTTGGGAGTGCCATACCTCCCCTGCTCTTCATATCTTGCATTTGCCTTTAGGTTTTTCCTCAGTTTTTCCCCTTGGCAAATAAATTTGGTGATTATCTTGTTAAGTTCCACGAAGTAATTTTTATGTATTTTTATTAGTATTGTTTGGAATAAGTAAATTAATTTGGGCAGAATATTCATTTTTATAGTGGTAATCCTCCCTAATAAGGAGATTTGCAATTTAACCCATATCTCTAAATCTTTTTTAACTTGCTGTAATAATTTATTATAATTATTTTCCATTAGAGTTTTGCATTGAGCTGTCAACCAAATTCCTAGGTATTTAACTTTTTTTACTATTTGTAATCCCATTATCCTTTCCAATTTTAGTTTTTGTTTTTCTGTTAAATTTTTAGTTATTAATTTCATTTTTTCCCTATTAAGTCCTGTAACTTCCCCAAATTGAGCTAACTCTTTCAGTAATTCTTGACCTGTTTCAATTGGTTCCTCTATGAAAAATACCATATCATCTGCAAATGACTGGAGTTTATATTCTTTTTTAATTTTTAGTCCTTTTATTCCTGGGTTCTGTCTAATTCATGTAAGCAATGTTTCCAAAGATAATATGAAGAGCAGGGGGGATAAAGGACATCCCTGCCTAACTCCTTTCTCTATTTTTATTGAGCGCGTGTACTCTTCATTAATTATAATATTTGCCTTTTGTGAATCATAAATTGTAGTCACGATGTTTTCAAACTTAGTGCCTAGATTCATATTGTAAATTTGTTGAATTAGGAATTGCCAATTTAAATTGTCAAAGGCCTTCTGTGCATCCAAGAATACAAGGGCTATTTGTTTTTCAGGGTGGGCTTCGTAGTATTCCAAAACATTTAATACTATCCTTAAATTATTCCTGATTTGTCTATTAGGAAGAAATCCATTTTGATCTTTATGTATATATTCATTCAATATTTTTTTCAGTCTATTTGCTATAATTGTAGTAAATATTTTATAATCAGTATTTAACAGGGAAATTGGTCTATAGTTTTGTATATGTCGTGAATCTGCTTTCGGAATCAACGATATCAATGTCTCTTTCCATGAATCCAGCATTCTTGCTGCTAGTAGGACCTCATTATATACTTCCACCATAAGGTCTTATTTGTTCTCCTATTTTTTTATAAAGTTCCCTGGGTATCCCGTCGGGTCCTGGGGTTTTATTGTTCTTTTGGTTTTCTATTGCTGCTTTTAACTCAGGCCATGTAATATGTTTAATTAACATTTCCTTCATCTCCTCGATTATTTTATCTTTAGTGATATCCAAATAGTTTCTTATATCCTCATCTACCTCCTTCTTTTTATAAAGATCTTCAAAAAATTTACATGCAATTTCTTTTTTCTGTTCTATCCCTTGTTGAGCATCCCTGTTCTCATCTATTAATTGGTAGATTATTCTTTTTTGTTTTTCTTTTTTAAGTTTATAGGACAACCGCCTTCCTGGTTTATTGGCCTGTTCAAAAAATATCTGTCTGGCTGTATTTAATTCTGAGACCATTCCTTCTTGTTCGATTAAGTTTAATTTATGTTTAGTTATTATAATCTGTTTTTTCAATTTGCAATCTTTTGGAGTGTTTTGCAGCTGAATTTCTAATTCTTTGATTCTTTGTTCTAATTTATTTTGTTGGGCATATTTTTCTTTATTTCTTTTAGCAGTATATGATATCGTTATGCCTCTTATTATTGCCTTCATTGTATCCCAAATATTCTGTTTCGTAGTTGCCTCATTATTATTTTCTTTTTCAAAATAGTCTAATTCCTCGTCAAGTTTATTCATAAATTCTTTCTCTTTAATTGTGTATTTAAGGTCCACCTTTTCCTTGGTTTCTTCCTGCCTTTCCACATTATCTGAATCGGGTTGTGATCTGCCCATTCATTTGCTAAGATTTCAATCTCTTTTAATTCATTTACTAATTCACCATTCATCCACACCATATCGATTCGTGTCCATGATTGGTGAGGGTTGGAGTAAAATGTAAATTGCTTTTTCTCAGGGTTTAATTTCCTCCACATGTCTATCAAATTTAGTTCAATAATCATTTCTTCACATGTTTTTGGTAGTTCTCTTTTTTTCTTCTTTTCCCTCCACTACCATGATCTTTCTGGTGGTCCACAATAGCACTGAAATCTCCCAAGATACAAATATTCCTTTTATCTAATTCCACTAATTTCTCATGTAATTGTTTGAAAAATTCCTTTTGGTTATCGTTAGGGGCATAGATTACCACTAGTAGAATTAGAATTGATTTAATCCAAATTTGTAACATCAGAATTCTTCCATTGGGGTCTATCCAAATTGGCTTTGCTTTCATATCGTCTTTCACATATACTGCTATCCCTTTCTTTTTCCTAAAATCTGCTGGCGACGTATACAAATTCCTAGCTTAGGGCATTCTAAATATTTTTCTTCTTCCTTCCTTATGAGTTTCCTTTAAACATATTATATCTGCATTTTGTTTAATTAATTTGGTTAATATTCTTTTCCTTTTTATCCTAGAGTTTAGTATTTTTTCTTTCTTCATCCATCACCTAATTGACTCTTGCTCTTTGTCTTGTAGTTACTCCTGTCTCTCTTTGTGGCTGATTGTGCATCTTCGGTTCTTCTCTCTCTTAATGTTGTTTATTTTTTGAATTCCTACAATTCCCATCTCTATTTTTTTGGTAGTCTTGGTCGTCTTGCGAATTCATTTCTAACTAGTCTCTACTACTTGATTCTTCATGGCCTATCAATCGTTCATAGAATTCTTGGGCTTTTTCCATGGAGTATAATTTTTCTTTCTTCCCAAGTGATTAGCATTCCCTCTGGGATTAGTCATCTAAATATGATACCTTTTTGGTTTAATTAGTTCACCAAGAATTTGTAATCTCGCCTCTGCTCTCTCACTCTTCTTGGGATTTGTTTAAGCACCAAGATTTCTTTCCCTTTGTATGTAATTGTTTCTTCTCTTGAAATTTTGTATATAATATCTCAAACTTTCCTTCTGGCAAATCTCACATGGACCTCTTTTGGATGTTTATGTCGTCTTGCATAATTTGTGCTCACTCTATATACTTCGTCTGTTTCAGAATATTGTCCTTATCTTTTTCCAATAGGTCTGCTAATATTCCTGCCATCACTTGTTCTAAGTCTGCTTCTTTAGATTCCAATATATTTTGGAATCTTAGATATGCTGCGGCTTTATCCATTTCCAAATATACCAAGGAGTTGTCCATTTCTTTACTCACATTTCTTAATTGCTGACCAACCATTTCCAGCTTCTATTCCGTTTTTTCCATTTTCTCAACCTCCTTTATTGTTGATTCATTCCTTTCTAGTGCTTGCTATATTGTTTCAATTTTTTGATCCAGCTTTAGGATGTCTAGTTTCATTTCTTTCTGCCTTTAAGTTTCCCATCTCTTCATTTGTGTCAGCTCTTGATTCAATATCACTTTTTACCACTATTTCCTGAAGCTTCTGCATGGACTTTTGTAAAGTAAGAAGGGTCGATTGAATATTGGCATTCGTGATGATAGGTTGTTTTTCTCCAGATAAAGTTTCTTCAATTGTCTTTTGTGCCATCACTGAGGTTGATGGCACTGAAGTTGTTTGTATTGAAGAAATCTTTCCAGTTTTAAGCATTGTATTAGTGACAGAGGTCATTTCTTGTAAAATTTGTTTTTGTATTATATTAAATACGTTGTCCCAAATTAACATTCACTATTAAGAAATATCAACTATAAATGGCCACTACGCTAAATAATATGATATGTTACAGGATTAACCTCTCTTATCAATATATATATATATTTTCCAGAGCACTTTTACAGCTAATTTCTAAATCAAATATCTGGATTTGTAATTCTTAATAATATATCAAATTCCTCTATTTAAATTTAAATAATATTAACCTGTATATCTATAAATGCTATAGAATCCCAAATCTCAAAATAGTGTTATAAAATAATATTTCAAATACTTACAAATCTAAATATATCAACTTTACTATACAATAATTAATTAGTTAATCTATAATAATCACAATTAATCACAATTAATTATTTAATTATCTAATCAACACCTATAATCAAATATCTATGCCTAAATAATTATCACCTCCTTTTTTATGTGTGTTATAACCAAATATAAACTACAATATTACTAATGTATCAATTAAATATATATAAATTACATTTACCACATTCAAAAATCAGTTAAGTTGGAGTCAAGAAATAATTGTTGCAATCCGCAAATTTAAAAGCTTAAAGTGTCTTAATATAATTGTTCAGTTCTTCAAGATTCCTTCACCGAGTGCACCGGAAGTACAGAGTTGCTGAGTAATGTCTCTGATTTCACTATCTCACCACACTTTCCGCTGTAGTCGTTTCTCCTTTCGTTTGAAAGTTTAACACATCAATTTTTAGATTCAAATAGTCTCTTTCTTTAATAAATCTTCTCCAATTACTACAGCTCCAGTCCAATAATCCAAAAGGAGACTAGTAAATTATTCAGTTTCGTTCTTGGAATATTTAAAGTTGTAATTTAATTCCTTACTTCAAGTCTCCCCCCATCTCAAGTTCATCCTTCCAATTTTCCCCAAAGTCCACAATTCAAATCCTTTAAAGTTCCCTTAAATTAAATTATTGTTCTTTCTTTCTTTTTTTCTCTCCCCCAATTATTATCAGTCTCTCAGATCCCTCCGATTCTCTTATCGTCTCTGTCCGATCGCTTGCGTCCTTACTCTCTTCCGTCTCACAAGCCCTTTTGCTTTTGCCGCTGCTCGTATCTGCTTTGGCCACTGTTTTCGGGCTTCGCTCCGACTAAGTTACTCCAATATTTAATGCTCAATCAGGATCGCAAATTCTTTCACTCGCACTCTTCGTTCGCCAGTCTGTCACTCGCTTCCTCTTGTATGCAACGGTCAAGGGTTTAGGACCGCCATTGCTGACAGTCTCTTGTTGTCAGTCTCCACAGAGTTTCTCTACGTCGCGATGAGAATCGCCTTTTCCACACCACAATTTGTCTCCCCACACTGGCACACTTCTCTACAAGATGCATGCACCCCTAAGGGTCACTCCAACAGCAATAGGACATAGCATGAAACCCAGAGCGAGCTTCAGCACCTCCGTTCACCCATATCTCGTCACTGGAAGTCCCAAAAGGAATTCTTTATTGAAAGGAAATGATTCCAATACTACTCAAAGCAGAATCTAAGATGTTTCCAGGCATACAGTAACAGATAAAGGGAGTTAGAACCCCTCCCCTTATTTAGAGGTGGATTTTGTCAAACAAAGAACCAACATGTTAATTCCCTCCTCCCTTTTTCTGGGAACGTATCTTAGAAGAGTTTCCCAGGGATTATCTTCTAGAGCTGGAATTTTTATGGTCCCTTCTCCTCTTGCTATCTCTCCAGAGGTGACAAGTTTCTAGCCATCTGGCTCCAGCCCTCCAGCTGTATATCGTGTGCAAGTTATACAGATTTAATATATTCAGTTTACATCAAAAAGGATTACTTATACCAACTCCCTGCCTTCTTCCTCCATTGAAGAATGGCAGATACATGGATCCGACAATCCGTCTTCTATTAAGACACATGATTTTCCCATCTAAATCAATCTGAATCCATCTGATACATTTCAACCTGGCATCACCCTTGGGAAGGTAACGTAGCTCTCTGGGATTGTATCTACCTCCATTGGGAGGAATCCACACCTTTGAAGTACGCTGTTAATAGCCTCCTAAAGTGGTCAATTGTGATCAACTAGGAGGACAATAGGAGAAGAGATAATGAAAGGTAAACATTGAGAGGAATCTATCTGTTGCAGGAAGATGTAAATTTTAGTTAGATTGCATGACTAGAGTTTTACAGCTAATTAGATTACATGACTACAGATTTACAAGGTAATTAGAGAACTAAGAACAAAGACTTTTTTGTGTATAAGAAGGACAGGGCATCTTTCTATATTTTGTAGAATTTTCCACCTATGTCTTTTGTGATGTGCTAGGAAGTTCTTACCCAGATCTTTAACTTTGATCGAAGAATAAAGTCTGCTTTCTTTGATTTGCAATTCTCCATTTAAGTATTTGTTTTGGTTCATTTTTGGCTTAAGTGTATTGTCAGAATTTACAATATGAAATCCCTCAAAATGTACAGATCTTCTGGTAAATGTCTTCTCTTCCACCTGACAGCCAAACCCCTGTTAGCAGACACAGCATGGAAGGCAACCTTCCCTCATGCAAATGGCCTTGGACGGAAAAGATAATTGGCCAGCAGCAGTGACTGTGAACACTTCAGAGTGAAGATCTGAACCGCCTCAAAAAAATGCAGAAGTTGATTTTTAAGGCATTGATTTGTTAATTTAATTTGCCACCTATCTTGTGGTGGGGCTACTTCAAGCAGATTACAACAGTAAAAAGCGGGGGAAAGAGAAGTAAAATAACAATGATCATGCTTGAAGGTATTAAAAAGTAGCTCCAGGCCAGGCCAGATTGAAGAGGTTACAAACAACCAGTTTCACCAACTTGATCCAAAGAAGACCTTCAGCCACCCAATGCTTTTGTAGCTGAGGGCTTGTTGACTTTTCCTGAGGAGGCGCCAGGCCCCCTGCAGCCTGCCCACCTTCATTTCTCCCCCTCCCCAACATAGGGACTCAGGTTAGGCTACAAGACCACCATGGCTCAAGCTGACCCAGGCTCAACTGAAGATGAGCTGAACCTGGAACTCCTTAGCACTGATGAGGTTACCTTGTTCAGGTCGGCACTTTTGTCTATTGAAGAGAAGCAACAACTTAAAGCCACCATGGAGCACTATACAGCTGCTAGACAACATGGCATTAAAACTAACCGTGGTGAGGCAGTTTTGTGGCCAGAACCCCTGGCTCTTTTTATCCCCAGCGATGAGGTTGACCCCAACACAGATCAAGGCTCCCTCATTCTCCAGAGAGCCAGGGATTCCATCCTTCAGGGACTAAGCCTGGGCATCCCCAAAACAGTAAATTTTCACCATGTTCATCAGATCCTTCAAAATCCCAAGGAATCCCCCACTGACCTTCTGAATCGTTTTAAGGATGGGTTCCGGAGGTTTACTGACTTCGATCCTAACAGTCCAGCCAATAGTGTTTTGCTAAAAATGACTTTTGTGGACCAATGAGCCCATGACATAAGAAGGAAGTTGCAAAAACTGGAATCCCGACTGCTAAGGACTTAGAGACCCTTGTTCAGACAGCCTTCACTGTTTATGCCCAGAGAGAAGGAAGAGGAAGAAAAGAAAGAGGACAGGAGGATGAGAAAGCAAGCTGCTCTTTTAGCAGCAGCACTGAGTCCCCAAAGAAGAGGGAGGGGAACTTCAGCTAATCCCAGGAGTAACTCCATCCAGAGAGACCAGTGTGCACGGTGTGATAAATTTAGGCACTGGAGAAGAGAATGTCCCCTTGAACAACAACAGCCCAGTCGGGGACGTGGACAAACGGGGCAGGGAAGCTTCAGGCCAGAAACTCCACAGACGCCCTCACCTCTCATGTCAGTTCAGACTCCTGAGTTTTATCTGGACAATTACTGACTGGGCTCTGGAGGGCCAATTGCTTCCTCCTTTCATCAGATCCTCTGATGGAGCTAAAAGTGTGGAACAAATCTTACTCCTTATTGATTGACACAGGGGCTACTTTTAGTGTCCTAAATGATGGATAAATCCCCTGCCTTTCTTCCAAAACCACACTCATCGTTGGAGCAACCGGGACGTGAGAGAATACCCCAATCAGTCTCCCAATGGTTGTTGAGTCATTCCTTTCTAATATTGCCACAATGTCCCATTAACCTTTTGGGAAGGGCCCAAAAGGAAAATTGGGGACAGTTATACAATGCACCCAGCAATGAGTTTCCCTTAAAATTCCCCCAGAAAAGGCTTACCTTTGTTTCCTGGAAAAGGGAATGATCCTTAACGGCCCAGACTCTAACAAGATAAACCTCCAGGTGTGGTACCAAGGAACTCCTGGATTTGCAAAATTTGCCACACCCCATATGGCTCAGCTCCTCCCAGACGCTCAACCAATTGCAATCCACCAGTATCCCATCAGATGGGAGCTAGGCTTGGCATTAAGCCTCAGATTGAACTTTTCCTGAAAACTGGTCTCTTTGTTCCCACACAATCATATTGGTCAGCGCCAATTTTTCCTGTCCCCAAACCTGATGGGTCTTGGGGAATGGTTCACGATCTGAGGGAAGCCTACATTAGGCACCACCCACTCCACCCCCATCATGGCTAATCCTTATACTTTGCTGACTACGTTTTCTAGCAACCAGAGTTGGCATACGGCCATAGATTTAAAAGATGCCTTCTTCTGTATCCCCCTGGCTAAAGAGGGTCAATCATATTTCGCTTCTGAGTGGGGAAGCCCTTCAGATGGTTCCAAGTGCCAGCTAACTTGGACTCGCCTGCCACGGGGCTATTATAACAGTCCAACAGCTTTTGCTGCAGCACTTGCCCAGGATCTTAAAGACTTTGACACCCAACAAGCTTTCCTTTTGCAATATGGGGATGATTTATTGATAATGGGGAAAAAACAGAAGGATGTTGAAAGTACTTCAATCGCCCTCCTCAATCACTTGGCTGAAAAGGGATACACAGTATCTAGGAGGAAAGTCCAATGGGCCACTCAAGAAGTATAGGACCTGGATTTTGCTCTGAGCAAAGACTGCCGTTTACTCCATGAGAGCCGCCTGCAAGCCATCTCAGCCCTGCCTGTGCCAACTAATGTTAAGCAGCTGCAAACTTTTTGGGCATCACTGTCTATGCACGATTGTGGATTCCGATGTATTCTGTTATTGCACCCCTTTATCAATTGACCCAAAAGGACATGGCCTGGGATTGGACAGGAGAACACCAGAAAGCATGGCAGGGCTTGAAAGATGCACTAGCTCTGGCTTTGGCTTTGGCTTTGGCTTTGCCTGACCAGAGGACAGGCTTTGAACTTTCTGACTCTGAAATGAAGGGATATGCCCTTGGCGTTTTACTGCCAGGACCGGGTCCTGAAAGGGTTCCTGTCGCTTGCCTATCTAAAGGACTGGATCCAGTAGCTAGAGGATGGCCAGCCTGTCTCCAATCTGTTGCAGCCACAGCCATTCTCATCCAAGAGACACAAAATAACTTGGGGGGCACCCCTTAACGTCGATATGCCTCGTTCAATTCAGACTCTCCATGAGCAGAAACACCCAGCATGGGCCACCTCATGCCGGCTCTCTAAGCATGCAAGGCAGATTTAGAATCACAGATTCACAGATATGAGAGGCTAAACCCAGCCACCCTCCTGCCTCCCCCCTCCCCCCACCCGAGGATGGTCCCAAGCACGACTGTTTAACTGTTTTGGAATCTGTGGTGGGCATTCATGCAGATCTTAGGACTGAGCCTTTTGACAATCCCGAGTCTCAACTCTGGACTGATAGCTCCTCATTTGTCAAAAATGGAAAAAGATGCACAGGACTGGCTATAGTTTCCAAAGATGGGCCCCTTCTCCTACGACAGCTCCCCTCTCACTGGTCTGCTCAAGCGGCTGAGCTCCTAGCTCTGACTGAAGCAGGCCATTTGTCTGCGCACCAACATTTATACTGATAGTCGTTATGCATTTTTGGCTGCACACACCCATACAGCTCTGTGGAAAGCCCGTGGCTTTACAGGCACTGAGGGGAAAAGTTTAAAGATGAAGCCTTTGCTAGAAAAATGGCTGTCAGAAAACCATCTCAGTTAGCCATCACTCACTGCCCAGGCAGGCCATAGTGAGATTTCCCAAGGAAACAGGGCACCTGATTATTGGGCCCACCAAGCCGTTGAATCGGGCCCTGCTCTCCATTCCGAAGAATCCAGCCTCTTAGCTTTGCTTCCCTGTGATCCCAAACTATATGGTGTTAAGTATCAACTGCACCCTGACAGAAAGTGGTGTGATGGGCATTGTTGTTGTCCAAAACAGAATCCTGCTTTACAGTCCCTCTCTGAGTGGCTTACAAATGTCAGCCTCTTGCCCCCAACAATCTAGGTCCTCATTTTACCAGCCTCTTTTCTATTCTCTCCTGGTCTGTCTACCTGAGAGGGACAGTCCTGCAAACAGACTAGGGGAGGATGTTTGACCCGGATGGCATTGCGCTAAGCATTCAAAAGGGAGCTTTATAGTCAATAACAAATAACATTAAAAACACATGAGCCGATTAGGATTTTTCCACAAAACTAGAAGAGCATGCTGTTTCTGGGCAACAGCTGAATTTAACCCTGTCAGCCAACTGGTCCCACGTCCTCCAAAGCAGTTTGCCCAACAAGCCCTTTTCCAGCCCCTTTTCACCCCAGCAGGATAAAGAACATAAGAAAATCCTGAGCCTCTTTTGGCAAGCAAGGGCTGGAAACGAGCCCTCCATTTCTCTGTAGTTCTTAGAAATGCAGTGAGAACATATTCTTTCTTCTTTAGAGTCAAGTGTGATTGGGCCCACAAGGACCCACAAGGAATTTGTCTCGAGTGCATAAGCTCTCACTGTACATACAAACAACTGTTATAAATCATAAGATACAAACAACAGAGTGATAAAAGAAGACACCAATAGGAGAGGGTAATAGAAGGACAATCTTTGGAAATCTTTGGAGAGCTGAGCTCCAAACCACCAGGCCCTCCACTTAACCAAGCACAGAGAGTATCTTAGCTGCTGCCATGCCGTCCGCTGCTCACCAGATCAAAATGCCCCCACCCTCAGATTCACCTCCCCAGGGCAGCCCTCTAAGCAGAACAGACTGGAAAATCAACTCAACAGGTAGCCTGAAGCTGTTTCTATTTTGATGGCGTAGAAGAACAGAATCCTGCAAACATGACTGTGCTCCTCCTCATGGTTCAGTGAATGAGGGCTTCCGAATATGATCGCGTGGACTTCTGGATTTTAAAAATGCTTCAACCCTTTTGCCTTGCAAGGGATCACCGTCAAGCTTGCCCTCTCTGCTTTCCACACCTGCTCTGTGTCCCCACCACCACCACCCAGAACCAGGCACACCAGAGGGGCCCTTCGTGGCGTATCTTGGGGGCCCTGTCCCCGCCGAGTAACAGCAGGCACCACCACCACAATCTTCCCTGGAGCCAACTTTTTCTGCACCTCTTTGAGCAGATGGTCACTTTCCATGTTCTCATTCTCTCATTTCAAGGAGGCCAACCATTGGCACTGCCCACCTCTTATGTGGCCCAGCTTCTTCTCTGTGATTGGCATCTTTGGGCAGCATGTCCCACGCATTTCCATTCTTTTCTCCTGCCTCTTTCCTTCTTCCATCCAGTGCTATATGTTCTCCAATGGATTTTTCCAGCATTATTGCAGCCCTCCCTCCTCCCTTGAGCCACCTCTGAGCTAAGGACCCTCACGCTGAGCAGGGCTGTGCAATTTCATCATCTCAACGCGGCAACAACAGCAACTCAACCCCATGACAGCACCTCCTTAAGGGGACCCACAGACTCCAGGGGAATGGAGCAGCAAAAAAGTTGGGCAGCCGGAGGGCCAGAAAAGGCATATTCCCCTCAACTACTGGAATCACAAAGCAATTGGGCCACCAGGTTTGCCCTACCATTATAAGGTCTGGCTTGGAAGGGGCTTTGGAGGCCTTCTAGTCAAACCTCCTGCCCAGGCCAGGAAATCCTCACAATATCCCAGACAGGGGCCCTGTCTGGCTTGAGAAACCCCAGAGATAGAGCACCCACAACTAAGAAGGCTGCTTCATAATGGTCATTGTCGGAAAATCTCTCCTTCCTTTGAGTTTGGCCCTCCCTACCTAACCTGCTCCGGTGAGCCCCCATCCAGCAGCCCTCAGAAGCCTTGCAGAAGAGCCCCCCAGGTTCTCCTCCTCAGGCATTTCAGTGCTCTCTGAGGATCCCCCTCCCCTCCAGGGAGATCCCAGGGCATTTGCCCAGCATGGCCCAGAGTGGAAGGGCTGCCCTTCCTGGTCCTCCCTCCTTTGAGGCAGCCTGGCTGCACTGGCCCAACTGAGCGTTGGCAGAATCAGTGGTGCCTCGTCTCTGGCTCAGCCAGCTATCTGACACCTCTGTGCACCTGCCTTTCCCTACCTGTGGCGGGCCTTCACTTCTCACTATTACACAACCTGTGCTTAGCTATGACCCAGGGTTCAAGTCTCTCAAGATCCTTGGGAGTCTCGAGCTGCTTCCTGATGGATTAGCAATCTCTCTCTCCCCGCCACCACGACCACCTGTGCCTGTGCCTTTTTTCATCTGCGTCAAAGACGCCTGCTGGGGATTCCTATGCAGGGAGAGTTTAAGGGTCAGAAAGAGGGAAGAAGCCCCCAAACTGCAGGGGAGCCCATTCTGAGGGGGCTTCTCAGCTCCCGTGCTCAGCCTTCCTTTTCTGCAGTGTCAGCAAAGACAGGGAGGGTCATTAAACTCAATTAAAACATTTAATCTCCCTTTCCACTCAAAGAGCAGCTTAATGCCTGGGGCTACCCCAGAAGCCACATACCTGACTCGTCCCCCTTCCTGGATATGCCAAGAGTCCCTCCCAGAATTCCTTGGTCATTTTTAAATAACATTGATCAAATTTCTATTTGGAAAGGAAAGCTCATGTGGGGGGATTGTTACTTAGATGGGCAGGTTATAAACAATTCCAGCCAATAAAGGCATCAAGAAAGTGGGTTCAGCCCAGCTGCCTTTCTCCTCCACCCGGCCCCAGCCTGGGATGCGGGGGGGGGGGGGAGGGGGGGCAAGGCCATCCAGGACTTACATCCAGTGCAGAAAGATTGCATGAGGCTGCTGGAAACATTTCTGGACGTTGCCATTGGAACTGCAACTGCAAATCTCTGGCAAGGAAAAGTCGCGTGTGGTTGGCCCTGAAACATCTCCGCCAGCCGCTAGCTGCTGGCCAGGCACAATTGAAGGTGCTGCCTTTGAAGCCTGAAACAGCTGGGTTGGGCAGGTGGCGGTTCCAGCTGTTCAGAGGAGCAGCAGCCTCCCCCACCCACCACAGTTCTCCAGAAACATCAACAACGGGGTGTCAGAGGGACTGGCTTCTCTTAATCTACTTGGATTTTTTGACAAACCCCACAGCAAAACCTCCCTGCACATTTAACGGAGCGGAGACAGCCTGACTGGGCCGGAGATGCTCAGCAGGTCGGGTTGCCTGGGCAGAAATCCAGAGGTCCTGCCTACCAGCGTCTGCTTGCAAAACCAGACTCCCAGCTCTCTGACCAGCTGTCCAAGTAACCAGCCCACTTTACAACAAGCACCAAAATAAAGTACCAGAGGCACCAAGACCACAACTGTTTCTTCAAAAAAGGAGCGATCCGCTTCCCTGGGCAGGGAAGCCAACGGCAGCTGCTCTGCAGGAGAACTCACCGCAGCTGGGAGTGGAGCTTCGTGGCTTTTGAGTTGAAGTCTTCCCAGACAGGGTAGGAGCTCTGGAAGACAAGGAGAAAAGAGGTTGAGTACCCCCGGCCGGGACGCCTCTCCGTTCCCTGGGTAACAGCAGAGACCTGTAAGGCAGGAGGGGGGAAAGGCTGCTCCTTTCCCTGGGTGCCAGAAAGGTCCTGCTGGAGCCAACGCCTTCCCCCAAGTCAGAAGCTGAAATTTGCAGATAATACCAAGCTGGCAGGAATAGCTAACACCCTAGAACAGTGGCCCCCAACCATTTTTTGTGCCACAGCCCAGTACCGGCATCACAAAATGATCCGCAGCCCGGTACCAGCATCAGCACGCATGACAAGGCAAGGCAAGCTGAGCAACCAGCCAGCCAGCTGTCCCCCGCTTCTCCCCACCACCTTCAACTCCTCCTATGTACCTTTTTTGTGCTTTTTTGTGCTTTCTTAATCTCCTCCGCCATCAGGACGGCTCTTCGTTCAAAGCCGCCCCCCCCTTCGATGAAACTAAGGCGCGAGGATTCCTTCAGGACCCAAACACCGCTTTCTAACCGGAAAAGCTCACCCGGAAGCACTTTCTCGTCGAAACAAGATGGTGGCACCCAGCAAACCGGCAGCCCAGTAGAAAATGATCCACGGACCGCTACCGGTCCGGGGCCCGGTGGTTGGGGACCCCTGCCCTAGAAGATAGGCTTGGACTAGAACACTGGGCCATATCTAACAAAATGAAATTCAATGCAGAGAAAAGTAAAGTCTTACAATTAAGCAAGAAAAACCAAAAGGACACATATAGACTGGGTGAAACCAGGCTCAATAGCAATAACTGTGAGAGGGATCTTGGAGTCTTAGTGGACAACCAGTTAAATAGGAGCCAGGAGTGTGCAGCAGCAGCAGCCCAAAAGCCAATGCAATCCTAAGTTGTATTAACAGAGGGATACAATCAAGAATAAGGGAGGTGCTAATACCACTCTGTAAAGCCTTAGTAAGACCACACCTAGAGTACTGCATCCAGTTTTGGTCACCACACTATAAAAAAGACGTTGAGACTCTAGAAAAAGTACAGAGAAGAGCAACCAGGATGATTGTGGACTGGAGGCTAAAACACATGATGACCAGTTGCAGAGACTGGGCCTGGCTAGTCTAGTGAAGAGAAGGACTAGGGGAGACAGGATAGCAGTCTTCCAATATCTGAGGAGTTGCCACGGAGAGGAGGAAGGGGTCAAGCTATTTTCGAAAGCACTCAGAATAATGGCTGGAAACTGATCAAGGAGAGATTTAACCTGGAAATAAGGAGAAACTTTCTGACAGTAAGAACAATCAACCAATGGAACAGAAGTTGCCCTCGGAGGTTGTGGGAGGTTCATCTCTTGAGACCTTCAAGAAGAGCTTGGACTCTCATTTGTCAGAAATGGTGTAGGGTCTCCTGCTTGGGAGGGGGTGTCCCTTCAAACTCTGTTAGTCTGTAAATCTGCGTTTGGTGTCCATTGGCTTCCATGTCTACTTATTAACTATTATTACGGGCTGTTATTTACTTTCTTTAAAGTAAATCCATGAATAGCTGGCATGCTGTGAAGGACAGCTATTGGGAGCCTGCCTGACAAGCCCACTGCAAAGCAAAAGCTTTAGTGGAAACACTTGTCTGGACCCAGAGCAGGGGGCAGGGCCTGCCCAAAGCCCCTGCCTGCTCTTGGCCTGGCTGTGAAGAGGCCAAAGACGAAGACTCATCGTCCCAACAGGCCGGACATGGAAGATGTTGCCAGGAGCAGATTTCGCCTGATCTTAGAAGAAAGGGGCTAATCCCCCGATCCCTCTGAGTGACTGGTGGGGAGGGCTGCCTGAGCTGGGCTCTGATGCCCCTTTCTGCTCGAAAGCTCTCCGTGGGGATCAGCACCTCATCTGGGCCTGGGCCACTTGCGCCTCCCTCTGGGGCCGCTCCTTTGGGCTCCAGTATGGGGAGGATTCTCGCCCTGGGCTTTGCGTGACCTGAATTGCCTGCATTGGCAGCATGGCAATCCACAGGCGCCCAAGTCAGTGGGGGCGAATGGAGGAGTGAAGCAGCCCAGCCTCTCTCTGGCTGCGCCCTTCCCCAGGACCCGAGGTGCTGCTCTGCCTGCAAAGCCAGGAGCCTCCTCCTCCTCCTCCTCCTCCACCTAGCAGCCCTCATTTCAGCAGGGCAGGGGGAGAAGTGCTGAAGTGCCCCCTCCCCAGGCCTGAGCTTCTTTTAGTGTTCCTGTGGAAGAATGCTGAGCACTTCCAAAAGCCAGCAGACGCAAGGTTTTTCCAAGACTGGATCCAAAGCAGAGATGGGGCTCTAAACTCAGGAGTTCCCGTTCGGCCCCTCTCCTTCTGCCCACTCCCAGCAGGAGGAAAGCCCCCGGCCCCAAGCTGATGAGAAACACCTGATCTCCTCCCTTCACACACAAAAAGGTGGCAGAATATCAAGACCCCCCACTTTCAACAACTAACTGGGCTTTTTAGTTTGCCTGAAATGAGCCTCCCAGCAAGTTGAGTCTCCTTCCCTTCCCAGCTGCTCTTCACCTGGGTGGCTGCGAAAGACGGACCCCTGACGGGACTGAGTGGGGAATGCTGAGGAGCCAGGCAGGGGGAGAGGTCAGAAGGAGCCTCCTTCCTTGCCATCAGGCATGCCGTCTCCTCCTCTACCCAAAACTTTCCATTATTGGAACAAAGAAATGAATAATGCTGCAATCATCGCATTCCTGGCAGGCTGTTATGCCAAGAAAGAGCATCGAGCTCTTTTGTGGGGATGCTGGAATACAGAGCAGGTTTCCTCGGGGGGGGGGGGGGGGGAGGGGCTGCATTGCTGCCTTTGGATTGGTGCTGGGTTGGTCCCCACAAACAACACCTCGGAGTTGAGTCCAGTTGAAGCAGAACCCGTGTCGTCACATCAATCCGGCTGCCCTGTCTCTGCATGAAGCAGGGGATGGATAACTATCCATGGGAGATGAAATCAATGAGACCCACTCAGCCAGACAATGCTGTGGAAAAGGCAGGCAACATCTGGGAAGCCACAAGAACGAGGACATCCGAGCATTTCCCCAAGCGATGGATGGTCCCTGGAGGCCCTGATCCTCCTCCTGTGGAAAAGGACCCATCAATGGGAGCAGAGTCTTAAGGTGGACTGGCTAGACCCAGCCAGAAACTGTAAGGACAGCCAGAGCCTTCCCATGGACCAAGGTGCCTGGTTCTGGTTCTGGTTCTGGTTCCAAAACAGAAACATAATTTGGCCAGACAGATTTCAAGTTCGGTAATATGAATGGGAGTGAAATAATGGTTTTACTTCAGAAAATGGCAAATCTATCAAAGACGGAAAGTTACGTTTGCTTCTTTGAATAAATACACGCAAAGATTAGGACCAATGGTGCTATGAAAATGTTCATATTTATTTCTTAGATTTACAGGCTGTGGAATCGGACCAACTCATACAACCTTCCGTTTACTTTTAAGGAGAGGAAGAATGTTTGTTTAAAAGAGAAGACACAAATTACTGAAAGATGTGCAAAGATCGGGATGGGGTGGAAAGATATTTTACTGATAAAAGAGACACGGAGAACAGAGGAGAGGAACCAGGGATGCACCAGCAGTTTCAAAGGAGGAAACGTATGAGAAATCGGGCCAGGGGGCCGGTCTAAACTGCCATGAAGGAGAAACCATCTTGCAAGCTGCTCAGGAGTCAGAGAGGCGAGATGGACAAATGCAGGAAGAGGGATTCTTGTTGAGCAGCCAGGCCCAACCTGGGCGTCCTGAGCAGGGGATGGAAAGCTGTGGGGGGCCTGGGCAAATGGGGGGATTCTGGCACAGGGGCCCAAGCAGACAAACAGCTCAAGGGGAAAAGTCTTGCAAGAAGAGCCTCCTGCAGCCCAACGGCTGCCCAAGAACACGGACGTGGGCTAGAAGCGGGTAGCCCAAGCGAGGGCTGCTTGGCAGAGAGTTGGGAAGCTCCTAGGAGTGGGCTGGGGAACTGCGCCCTGGAGGCAGAGCGCGTTGGGACCCACTTCTCAGCCTGCCGATTCCAGGGCCGCCAGAGCATCGGGCAGAGAGGCAAGAGCTGGGGGGCCTGGGGGAATCGAGCCCTCCCTCATCATGGAACTTAGGGCCTTGGAGCTGCTTCGGGCTTTGCAATCGGGCTGGTGCAAAGTGAACCGTGGGAGAGCGTCAACACACCCTGGAAGATGGCAGCTAGGAGGGCTCCACCCGAAACTCCTGGGACCGGGGGGGGGGCGGGTAAGCTGGGAGCAATTGGGAAGCGGGGGGGTAGGGGGAGGACGAGCACACAGAGTAATTGGGAGATTTGCCAAGACTCCAAAGACAAGCCAAGTTACCTGTAGGCGCGCTCTCTCTCTCTCCCCCATCTCTCTCTCTCTCTCTCACACACACAGAGGAAAATGACAGTGCAGGGAAGGAGGAGCACGAGGAGAAGGAGCTTCACGGAAAACCACTCTGCCAGCCTCTCATGCAGGTGCAGGGAAGGCAGGCCTGGAGACCAGAGAGAAAAACCTTCTGGGGCAGCAGAGGGTCTGCATGGCCATCCATCCAGGCTGGAAGGGGCCAAGTCGGGGGAGCAAGTGAGGGCAGGGGGCCTGCAAGAACCTGCAGGGACAGGGACGACCAGGAGGGAGCTGGACTGGCTGAACAGAGACATTTTGCCCCTAGGCCTTCTGAAAACAATTGGGAAACCAGGACATGGGAAATGGGGAGACTTTTAGAACTGTGATGACGAACCTATGGCATGCCAGAAGTGCCAGAAGTGGCATGCAGAGCCATCTCTCCAGACATGCCAGTCGTCGCTGTTGTTCTTCCAGGTTCTGGCGTGCGCATGCCAGCTGGTCTTTGCGCGCAGGGAGTGCTGGAAACTGGGAGGGCAACTCCCTGAGCTGCTCTTTTAGTTTCCGGTGCACTCCCGTTTCGGCACTCGGTGCTGAAAAGGTTCGCCAACTGCTTTAGAACCCCCCCTTCAGTAGGTAAAACCCCAACTCATGTTTGTGTAAGGACAGAGAGAAGGGAGCCAAGGGAGCCTCTGGTTCCAAATGCGGCCTCCTTGCAGGGCCAGAGGTGCAAGCTCAGCCAGGACAAGAGAGGACACCCAGTTGCAGAAGGAGCCTCAGTACAGCTGGAAGGTCAGGCAAGAAGGGAGCCTCCCATTGAGCTGGGCTGAAGAAGAGCTTGCATCCAACCAGGGACGGGCCCAACCCGTAGAGGAAGCCATACTCGAGTTCTGCATTTGTCTCCTCCAGGCAGAGCACTCGAGAGCCGGCAGGCGCCACCCATCCGTGTGTAATGGCGGCCTGCAGCCTGACAGGTGAGAAGGCTCCATCTGAACTCAGCAGAGAAAATGAGGCCCCGCTGAGTCCACACGCAGCCACCCTCTGTTTGAGGGTAAAGTGCCAGGCCATGGCACTGCCCAGACGCTTTCGTGCCCCTTCCACAGCCCAAGGAAGAGCCCTCCCCTGGGAGAAGAACCAAAGTCTCTCCTCCTTCGACCCCAGTGGGGCCCCCCAGCAGTTCCCAAAATCCACGATCTTGCTTTGGGTGACCTGACACTGCTATCCTCGGGTCAACTGCCAGGATACCAAGCAATCCAGGAACGGCTGCTCACATTGACACGGCCTGATGGACAAATACATCGTTGCACGAATGTTTACAGCAAGGAGCAGAATGGAAGGATGCTGGGTTCCCCTGGAAGCATGAGATAAACAGCCGCCGCCCAGGAGACACGAGAGTACTCCAACAACACCACCTACACAATTTTACAATGTGTTGCTCAGGCGGCCTTTCCAAACATATGCTCAAACAGAGAAACTCTGCTGCCCTCCCCCCCACCCCATATGCCACATGCAAGATAAATATGGGACTATTTTGTGCTGCTCTTGAAGGAGGGCCAGCCTAACGAGGGAACTCTTGCCAGATCTGAGAGTCACCTTAGACTATCACCTACTTAGACACCTTAGATGAGTGGCACATAAAATTTAATAATTAAATGAAGGAAGCCGCCTGCAACTACATGTGCAATACCGGAAGGGGTTATGCTGGGGAGAGGGACCAAGACCTCCTTTCTTGTGCTTGTGACTCCTCAGAGCTGGGAGGTTGAGCTCTTAAGGCTCTAGGGAAGATCTAGAAATTGGTGAAATCACAATGATACAGTTGGAAGGGGCTTTGGTGGTCTAGTCCAACAGCCTGCCCAAGGCAGGAAACCCGATTCCGTTCTAGACAAATGGTTGTCCAATCTTTTCTTGAAAAGTTCCAGTGATGCAGCACTCACAACTTCTGAAGGCAAACCACTCCTCTGATTATTTGTTCTCACTGTCAGGAAATTCCTCATTTCTGTACTGATTTTTTTCCCCACAGCTTCTTGTCTTGCCCTTAGGAAGGTCATTGCTGGAGATTCCAAATTTTGGAAGCATGGTCTTCTAATTCTTGTCCATGATTTTGAACCTCTGAATAATTAGTGTGCCTCAGAGAGAAGAACCCATCAGTGAACCTCTAGCTTCCATGGTTGCTATGGCCCCACCATTCCTGGGTGGCTTCCTTTTTCCTCCTCTGACAGGAGGCATGGTCCCCCTCATGAGACAGAGAGAGGAAGAAAAGGGGCAATCCTAACTCTATGGCCAGTATGAAAACTCTATGGCAGTTTTCAAGGTGCCTGTGCCTGTGGCTTCCTTAGCCATAGATAAATGCTTAAGTCATATATGATGCTTATGTCTGGAAGAAGCTCTCGGCATCTGTTAAATTTCACCCCCTTCGCAATACCATTAGAGAGAATGATAAAGTCCCATTTTAGCAACTTTCTGAGGATGAGGTTCCCTCCTTTCATAGGAATCTCACACAGTAACTAAGACTACAGGAGAGGTCCTTCTCTCTCAGCCTCCACTGCATTATCTCCACCTCCCCCCCAATATCTAAAGTAGACTTTCCTGGGAAAGTTCTCCTTTTCTCCTTTCGAGTAGCAATTCCTACATAATTGGACATAATTCCTACAATGCCAGACTTAGAAGTGGCTCTTGAGGCAGAGAGGCCAATCCCTGCCCAAGGAAAGAATCAAAATTGGAGCACCCCCAAAGTCGGGAGTCTGCTTGGGCCCGTCGAATAAAGAAACTTCCACTGGCTACTGATTCCCCATCCATCTGTTTTTACTTTTGGTCTCTGGAAACTGCTCCCTGTACTGCTCAAGGTGCTTCCAGATTTCTGACCTGCTCTGCAGGTACCAGCATGTGACGGCCTCGCTCATAAAGCCCTGTCCTTTTAAAAGTCAGAGACAACCACCTGCTCTCCAATAATCAACTGGTCTCTAGAATCTGTTCTGGTTAACAGGTCAAGGTTCCCTCAGCACACCGGAAAACAGTTCTTCTTGCCCTGGAGAAGTGAGTCAAAGTAAATAAGCCTCCCTTAGCCACACCGCTTGGAAGCCGAAATGGTGCTGGTCACCTGGAAGAGCTCCGATCGCTTCTCCCACTCAGAACAGTTGCTTCTCTGACATACCCAGGCCTTTCCTTTCCTTAGTGACCTGGGCTTCTTTCGATCTTTTGAGTGTCGATGCTCAATCCTCCATGACTTTTTCCTTTTTACTCATTGGAATTATGCATTATTTCCCAACTGCACCAGACTCGTTTTTCCATTAGCATCTTCAGCCTTGCTTATTTAACTAAAATCCACATCTTTGCAGTCTAAGATAAAATTAAACATGTTTAATTTTGACTATTAAATGTCTTTAGTTTCCCTTAAGATCAAGGTTTCCAAAGTTTACTTAGCATTCCTGCAACTCTCTGAATAATCTTATCCTTCAAACAGAAAAGCCAAGATGAACAAGGGTTCTCATAAATACTAGATATCCTTTTCCATATCACTTCCAGATTCATGCTTAGTTTTATATATATCCCACCTTTTCATGGAGAATTCAGTAAGATTACTTAACCTTGATCACAATTCCCAGCTTCTTCTAGCCAGGATTCCTTTATAATCTGAACCCAGGTTATCTCCTGGCAGCTGCTAAAAAGGGTCAGGCCAACTGTCCCTCTTCTATAGCAACATCTCTTTTCTCCTCTGGACTTCTCAAGAATTTCACCTCTTCCCAAGTGGAGAGGCAGGGAAAGCCTGGCCTCCCCATCCTTCTTCCTTTGCGACGTGTGGGCGAAGCACTGAAGCCTCTCTATCAACCTGTCACATCAACTGAAGCTGCTCTACAGATGCCTTTGAAGGTAAATCACTTTAAAAGGATCTTCATCATTTAAAAATCTGAGCCAAACAAAAATTTTGCAGGCCTAATTTATGTATTTAGGAACAAAAAGAAAACATAGTGACTTGGAAAAAACAGGTGTGAAAAGGATTAAGGCATCTTAAAATAATCAGATGCTGAACATGAGCTAAAAAGGCTATCAGTGTATTAGCACAAGAATGCTGCTTTCAGATCTGGGCACCATATTTTAAGAAGAATTTTGAGAAATTAGTCAGAGGACTTAAAACCAAGAGCTGAAGAAGATGGGAGTATGTGGCTGAAATGGAGATTAAGAGAAGTCTTCAAAAAAGCAGAAAGTCTGTTATGTCAAAGATGAAGAGAGAAAACTTTTCTATTGCTCTGGAGTTCTGGATGAGAAGCAAGGGGTGGAGACTGCAGAGAAGCAGACGTTGGCTAAACAGCAGGAAACATCTCTAGTAAAGAGAAAGGACTTGGGCAGAGGCGAGAGAGCTGGGACCCTGGAGCAACCACCAGGACAGTGAGGCAAGCAAACAGCCATCCGGAAGCTCTTCTGCCACATTCTCAGCCCCCTGATTCCTTGAAAGGCTGTCGCACTGTGAACTTTGATCACACAGCACCCAAGGCTGGGAGAAGAGCTAATGGGTAGAAATTTATCGGGGAGATCCAAACTGGAAATACATGAATATTTCCTGACTACAGAAGCTACCGAGCAGCGGCCCCACCTGCTCCCGGGATCATGGGAACCTTAAAGCATTTTGGGGGGGATGTTCAGGATTCCTGCCCTTAGCAGGAAGTTGGACTAGAAGGACTCCAAGTCCCTTCCAAACTTAGGATGCTATCAGTCAAGAACTGCCACCAGAATATAGTAAGAATAGAAACATTTGTAAATTGATCAACTGGACACTTGAAAGCCAAGGACCAGCCCCAGATGTCTGGGCCAAGGAAGCACCATCTGCAAAGCTCCAAAGGCCCAGGTCGACCAGGTTTCCAGGGAAAGCTCATGAGGTCCTTGCCTCCCCTGGAGCTGCTATTAGTTACACATCCTGAGCCAATGGCTGAGCTGGAAGGGCCCTCATGGCCTTGCGTGTGCCAAAAGTGCTGGTGGTCCACTGAGTGACCGGAACGCCTAAACATCAGCCTGGCTCCTTCTCTGGAGCTGGAGCTGAATGGCCTACCACACGGGAGTGGGAAGGGAGGATGAACAATTAGCACAGATGCTGACCCTGCCCTGAGAGACAGCAGCAGCAGCTGAACAGGATGGACCACAGCGGAGGGCAATCAGGCAGACCCCAACCCTCTTCCTTCACGGTTAGTCACAGGAATCCCAAAACAAATCCCTAGAAGAGGAAGCATTCTCAAACCAAACACTCCAGAAGGAAGCTTATTAGCCTTGAAGCACAATCGTCAGTAAAGACGAATACACTGGTTGTAGTAATCCGCAAAAACCAATGAAATAAACCAGCTGAATTTTGAAATGCCATAAGATTTTATCATAAAGTCCTCATAAATGTTTTCCCTAAAACTGGGAGGGGGGGGGTTAATAACCCTTCCCCAAACTGAATGTGGCTCTGAGTGTTCAGTTGTTCACCTGATCTACATAACTTAAGATATGCAAATTAGTAGGGGTTTCATACTGTGGATTTTTAAAGTGGTAAGGCACCGGAGTCACCATGTGCAAGTGGGGTAGTCACAGAAATTTGTTTAATAAACAAACTTGCTTTACTTGCCCTGTATAACGTCTTCTGCCTTGTCCTCCCCACCCTATCATAATCCATTTAAGACTTCGGTACAAGAGCAAACCAGCCCCCAAAGTGAGCTGTGTTCAGAACTCCAGATTCATCCTAAACTGCTCCAGATGTTCTCATCTCTTGCTTAGCAGACTTCCTGCTACAAGTCCAGACTGGAGCTAGGAAGATAACAAACCACATACGGTGGTTGGCAGAACCACCAAAGACTGCGGACTTCAATTTGCATCACCCGCTCAGCTTATGGGATCCGGCCCATTTGGTCCCTTTCAAGCGTCATGTAAACGCAGTATCAGTTCAGTCATCAAGTAAGGCATTGGGGGGGGGGGCTACACAGCCAGACCATGGTTACTCCCCCCAGCAAAAGAAGAGCAGGCAAAGCAGCTCAAGGGAACTTCCGGTGAATCCCCTGGCAGAGTCCAACTGCTGGGAATCCTGGGTGGGTCTCAAGAGCTCAATCTCAGCACAACAGAACAGTTATGAGGCCTTCCCTGCATTTTCCATGGGTAGATTCTTGGCCAGGTTTTATTTTACTTAGAATCTATGAAAAGAAACACCATCAAAATACTGATAAATAAAGCAGATTTTACATCTTAAAAATGTTATTTTAAAAGACACTTCAGTGAGAATCCTGGGACTGGAGAAAAACTTCCACGCTGAAAAGCAGCTCAGGGCCATCTTCGTTCCCTTTCTCCCTCTTCTTCGTGTTTTGGGGGGGGGGGGGTTGTAACTTGGCCACCTGCAGCCACATTGGAAGACAACACTTTTTGAGAAAGGGACCTTCATTTGGAGACCAGGTGAGGCTCCTAAGAAGATGCAGAGAAACCCTCAGAAGCAGTGGTGGGATTCCAAAACTTTTACCACTGGTTTGGTGGGCGTGGCTTGGAGATGCACTTTGTGCATGTGCACATACTTTGCGTGTACACGTGCACCAAACACAAACTTTGCACAGGCAGAGGCGTTCCAACTCACCTCCTGCAAGCCTGCACTCTCCTGGTCGCCTTAGGAGCTGCCGTGCAGCAGCAAAGCAGCTGCACTTGAAAAGAGGGGAATAAAGGTCAGTAGGGGAGCCTGGGCAGGCAGGTGGGCCCAACCGCAGAGCAGTGGAGAGAACTGGTTCTGTCTCTGCTGCTCATCGCTGCTACTGGCTCTGCAGAACTGGGCTGAACCAGTAGCATACCACCACTGCTCAGAAGTGAACTGGAGCAGCCTTAGAGACCCCATGCTGCACTTGTAATCATTTAGCCTGGGCCAAAATTGACCCAGAGTAGCCATTCTGGAGAGGCTGTGGCGGGGCTCTCCAATTACAGCCCACGTTGGACAGCAGAACCTGGCTCCAGCTCCCTGGGCCCCTTTTTTGGCCTGATCTGGGCAGTTTTGAGTAATCCAGGGTAGGAAATACATTGCACCCAGCAGTTCCTCTCGTCTTGTAGGAGGAAACATATAGGTATATTGACCCAGGCATTACATTGATTACTCATGTAAGTTAAGGAAAAATGTATACGTAAAACTTACCTATATGAAAGAAGGGAAAGCCTAGGCCAGAATTTCTGAACCGCCCGCTCCCTCAGAGTTATCCCAGGATGGCCCTGGGCATCCAGCAGAGAACAGCTGGCCAACCTGGGAGGGGCAGCTCTCCGCTCCGGTGGCAGCAAGAGAACTGAGCCCTTCCCAAGGACCAGCCGGCCTGCTTGGCCTGCTGGAGGCCCTCACGCGCCTCACCTCCCGCCCCGGGAAGAGGCATCCACCACTGACCGCTTTGGGTCCTTGCCTTCTTGCCCTCCTGGGCGGAGGGGCCCACAACTCATCAACTGCGCCGGCTGCCGAGGGGCAACAACTCGGGCCAACTGCCCGCTATTGGGGCCTCTCAAGGGAGGCAGTTTGGGGCAGGGAAGAGACGCGCGCGTGCGGGAAAGGGGGCAAGAAGGCCCAGCGCCGAGCCGGAGCAGCAGCCCGCCAGGGCCCCCAGCGCGGTCTCTGCACCGGGCAGCGCGCCAGCAGGCCGCAGCCCCAAAGCCAAGGCGGCGGCGGAGGTCGCGGGAGTCCCCGGCGGAGCCCCTCGCAGGAACAGGGAAGGCAGCGCGGCCTCCCTCGGCCGGCCCAGGGCGCAGATGCTCTGCGGCGAAGGCGACACTGTAGCGCTGCCCCCCACCAGCAAAGGGCCCGGCGGGCGAGCGCGGGGAAGCCCCCAGCGGGGGTCCGGCCCCTCCCAGCCCCCGGCGCCGCCCCAACATCCCCGCTCCCGGCCGCACCTGTGCAGGGCGGGCGGGGGGGCTCCGGCGAGGCGAACCCCCTGGGCCAGGGCGGCGGCGGCGGCGGCGGCGGCGGGAGGGCCCGAGAGCCGTCCCGAGGCCGGGCGCGGCGTCTGCGGCTCCTTCAGGCAAGCGGCAGCCCACCCCCCGCCCGGGTACGAGGGGCTCCGGAGCGCCCCCGGCTCGAGAAGGCGCTGCCCGCGGTGACCAGGGCTCTCTGCCCCGCCCAGCACCGGGAAACGGGACCGGCGCCTCCCCGCAAGCTGCGAGCCGGGCCGCCCCGAAGCCCTGGCTGCGTCGGCCAGAGGGGCGGCGGCGGCAGGGCGAGTCCGGACGGGGGCGCCCAAGACCCGCAGAGCCCGCCGCCCCGCCGCCCGCCACGCTCCCCTCAAGCTGCCCCTCCCCAGAGGCGCCCTCGCTGCGCGCCGCTCACCTTCATGTCGTTGACGATGGCCTGGAAGAGGCCGCCCAGCGCCCCGCATTCCTTCTCCGCCGCCTCCATGGCCGCCCGCCCGTCCGTCCGCCCGCCCGCCCGCCCGCTTGCTCCGTTCCGCTGCGCTGCTGCGACGCGGCGGGCGAGGCTCTGCGGCGGCGGCGGCGGCGGCGCGCCCGCTCGGTCACTTCCCGGCCGGGGCGGCTGGCGGCGGCGGCGGG
>NW_020769377.1:5068986-5294354 GCF_900518735.1 Pseudonaja textilis
TGCCTAGATACTTCGAATCTTACGCGGGAGAAAACCCGAACAACCAATGATCCATATATATATATATATGTATGTATATGTATATATATGTATACATATGTATATATGTATATAAGTTAATAAATACATAAGTACACGGAGATAGACGGAGCTGGGACCAGCTGGGCAAGAGCTGAGATGCCGTCTCCCAGGAGCCTTCTGCTCACTTTTGCACCCAGCTGCCTGCCAGACCCATCCTGGGAGTCCAAAAAGCAGCTGAGGCGCTCCAAGAAGGGCCTGGTGGGGCCTTGGCTTGGAAGATGCCCGAGGGCCCTTCAAGGGGGTGGGGGCCATGCCCTCTGCAAGGGCTGCAGGGTCACAGGGCAGGTGGGGAAGCCCTTAGAGGTGCTGAGGAGGCACTTTGCCTGCGCTGAATAAGAGCGTGGTTACTTTGGGCACGGCTCCGTTTGTCCAGAAAGCACCCCAAAGGCTAAAGAGGGTGCAGTCTTGGAAGAGAGCAGGTGGCTGGAGGTAGCCAGGCCTTCCAAGGCGGGGAACAGGCCACTTCCTTCCTCGGGAGGGCTCCCCATTCAGCCCCTGCTGCCCCTTTGGAAAGTGGGGAGGGGAGAGCTTTGGTCAGGGCATCCCAGATTTGGCCCAGGTGCAACTTACACTGTTTGCATGAGTTCCGGGTTGGGGACGCACTGCAGCCGGTGGGAAAGGAGCTGGAAAGCGTTGCTCTGGGGCAGGAGCATCAGCAGCCCGTAGAGAGCCTTGAGGAGGTACGGGTTGCTTTTCACATCCAGCAGCTGCAGGCGGAGATCTGGAAGAAAGCCAGGGCTGCCATGACCCAGGTGGCCAGGCCAGAGGCTGCAGCCAGGAGGTCGGAGCTGCTTCTGAAACCTGGAATCCAGTGACAAGGAGCCAGCTGGTAGGTGGGCTACTAAAAAAAAAAGGGCCGCTTGAGCCCAAGGCCTGGCAGAGTCCGAAGCGCAGGAGGGCATCAGCCCACCCTGGGTCAAGGCCCAGGAAGCGGAAGGGAAGGGGAGCATTTGGGTGGGAGAGCCAGCAGGACGAGAAGACTTGCGGGGGCGGGGGGGGCAGAGCCAGGACAGAGCTCCTAAGGAACCCCCTTCTAGACCAGGCGCAGGAGAGCGCTAAGGACAAACTGGAGTTAACGACAGCCACAGAATGGGTGCTTTATAGCCGAAAAAGCATTTTTAGCCCTCACATTTTAGCCCTCACAAAATGTTGCACAACCACCACAGCCCTGCTGTCACAGGACACGATCATGCTTGGCAACTGTTTGCATTTCAATCCAGTTTCCCCAGACTGAATCACACACTCACAGCTCCCGTGGAAACCTGTTCCTGGACCAGGAGTCGCTTCCAGTTTGGATTACTGCGATGCACTCTCGATAGGGCTGCCCTTGAAGACTACTCAGAAACTACAATTGGTCCAGAATTTGGCAGCGTGCACAGTTCAGGGTGTCCCAGTTCTGTGTGAACTGCATTGGTTCCCAGTTTCTTTTGGTTGGCATCTGAGAGGCCACTTATTCTCTTCAAAGCCTCACAGGACACAGAACCAGGTTATCTGTGGGGCTGCCCCTCTCTATGGACATCTGCCTGCCCCACCAGATCAAATAGGCTCCTAGTCCCCTCTCTTAAAAGCTGCCATGGTCTGGTGACCAGGAAGCCCTACGGAAGACTTTCCCCCCACGCCGGTTTAGGGTGAGAGTGATGAGGTGAATTTGCTATGGGCTGCAAGTGAAAGTTTACCGATGGTGCCTGGCTTTGATTTGGTTTTAATACTTGTAGTTTTAACATTTTCTGTTGTACACAGAGATTTTTAATCTGTTGCTTTTGGATTGCCCAGTGCTGGTTCAAGATGGGTGCCTATATAAGTTAATACATAAGTACATGAAGACACACAGGCTGCCACAACACTTAACATATTGCAAAAAGGATCAGAGAGGAAGAAAACTCACAGGTAAAGATCGGGCATTCAATCAACTGGACCAACTTGTCAACCTCAATCAGGAAATCGACTGTAACCTCCAGGTCTCCACTGGATCAGCAGTCAAGGCATTTAAACACAAACAGGCTCCCCAGGCAGTTTCAAGGCTCACACAGAGGGTTCCACTGCAGGGGAGCCCCCAAATCCAGCATGGCTCTTTATGAGTAACCTTCAAAAGGGGGGGGGGGGTGATCCATAGAAAACAGGTGTGGGAAGAAAGAATTGGGGTGTTCTTGAAAGCCCCCTGCCCCAACTGAAAATGGCAGCAAATCACCAGAAAGCAGGGGCTCCTGTAGCAATAGCTCTTAGATTTATATACCACGTCGTAGTGCTTCACAGCCCTCTCTAAGCTGTTTACCAAGTCAGCCTCTTGCTCCCAACCACCTGGGTCCTCATTTTACCCATCTTGGAAGGATGGAAGGCTGAGTCAACCTTGAGCCTGGTGAGAGTCGAACTGCCAAACTGCAGTCAGTCAGCAGAAGTAGCCTGCAGTCCTCCATTCTAACCACTGCAGCTCTCATTGTAGCTGCCCTCATCTGAAGAACACAAGGCGCAGGCAATGATCTGCATCTAGCATAGCACGACAGAGGTTTATTCCTGAAACTGCATTGCTAAGTTTCTGAAATCTTGCATCTTTTCAAGAACGTTAAGCCACGCATCCTCAGGGTAGGACGACGACAGGAGTGGGGAGCCATTTCCACAGAGGGTTTGCAAAGAAATGCAGCCTGCCTCAATGCCCTGAGACCTGCCCGTCAGTCTGGCTGAAGAACCACTGGACAGAAAAGCTCCTGCTGGCGTCCACTGCTCCTGCAAAAACTCCTGCAGGGAGTGAATCAAAGGGCTCTGGAGTGCCAATCTGAAATAGAAACTGCCCTCAGTTGGCCTTCTGCCAAATCCTCTGACTCCTGGTCATCGGGACCTCCAGGCCGGGGGTCTCACTTCCCTGAATCACCTACAGTGGTCCATGAAAGTTCCTCTCCTGGTGGAATGAGGCCCTAGGCAAGCACTGGAGGAAGCAGCCGCCCTTGTGGGGGGGAGAAAAGCAAGCCTCCCAGCCCCCTTCCTTCCCGACGCTTCCCATGGAAGCCTTTTCTACCCCTCCTCCAAAGGCAGAGCCCCCTCCTCTCCACCCCGAGAAGCATCCTGAGGCAGGGAGCCATGCAGACCCCTGGAAGGATACAACTTCTGGATGAGGTCGTAGGCGTGCTTGTAATTCTGAGTGAGGAAGCACAGCGAGACGGTGGTGACTGGATTGTGGCACCAGGAGCGGTAGAGGCAGCAGAAGAGGTTGCGGCTTTCCTGGGGAAACAAGGGGGGGAAAAGTCACTTGCAGCTCAAGTCTACTTGGTTTTGTGTTTTCTGAACGTTTCAGTCCCAAATGGAATAAACAGCTTGCCAGACAAAGTGGAGGGCGAAACAGTGTAGAAAAAGGCACAGGGGGGGTTATGTAGATTCACACTTTTAACACTTCCATAAACTGATACCGAAACAGAATTGAGCAAATGTTTACCTTCAAAACTGTGAAAACTGTAGGAAGGAAAAAGAAAAATTGCCCAGCAGCGAAGGCATCCGTCTCTGCCAGGGAATTAGCCGCCCGGTTGGGCGCCTGGCCTGCTGGGCTCTGTCAGCCTGGCTGAAGGGCAGCCGCGCAGAAGAAGCCGCCCAGGGCCACAAGCCCAGAGGGGGTCTGTGACAGTGGCACAACACTCCCCATTGCAAAGACGGGCCCCTTGCTGGCCACTCCCCAGGTGCCCCCTGCAGGGCCTTCTCCTCAACGCCCTTCTCCGGGAGATTCCTGGGACCGAAAGGGTGGGAGACGGGTAGGATTGGAGGGAAGCAATTTTCACTGCTGACCTCGGCTTAGGTTGGTCCAAATCGGACTCGCTCAGGGTTCATGGAGGAGACTGTGGGCCCAAGAGGCTCCTTGGCCGGGCAGAATGAGCTTCTGGCTGTGGAAACGCTCGTGCCCCCTCCCTCCCTCCCTCCCACAGCACAATCTGGGGGCGTGGGGGGGGGGAAACGCACCTCTCCATTTGAAGACGGGGGTGCCACCTAGGAAGCCAAGCTTGGAGGGCTGGGAGGGAGCCCAGGAGAGCCTGCCTCCAACCTACCGGGCTCTTCAGATCCTTGAGCTGGTTCCTCAGCTGGAAGAGCTCAGAAGACGTCAGGAGGATGGTGTTGAGGGTGTGGACCATGGTGGAAGCGAAGCGGAGGTCCTCCTCCCGCAGGAGGATGTCTGCCATGGAGTGGAAGATGTTCTCTGCGTTCAAGAGGAGGCAGAGCTGCCTGCGCGACACCAAGCAACACAGCGCCCAGCTTGAAAGGCTGCAGCGCAGAGGGAGGGCGCCCTGCAACCTCCCCCTCCCCCGAGATGGCCCAGGGAAGCACAAGGCAGGGGGCTCCTTTGCACCCGGTGTGCAGGCGTGTGTCTTCAGAGCCCCTTCCTGCTTTTGCCCCTCTGGCTGGGAATTGCCCTGAAGCCTCATTCAGGAGAATCCCCCTCGGGCCCTTCCTGAGCCTCCCCTCTGGGACGCCCCACGGCTGCTGCCACCTTGCAGTTCTCCCACCTGCCCTCCTTGCATGTGCTCCAAAGGGAGCAAAGGCGGCCAATCGGGAGGAAAACCAGCCTGGCAGAACCACCACCCCCCCCCCCGCACCATTAACGGCCTCCCCGGCTCCTCCTGGCCTTGTGTGGGGTGCACGGCCCCCTCGGAGAAAAGGAAAAGGTGCCCAGGGAGGGAAATCCGGGGCGGGGTCCCTGGATGGCTCACTCCAAGCCCTCCTCCGATGATGTTTGTCAAGAGGCAGCCAAGGCTTTCTTTGGGGGAGGGGGCCATTCCTGGGCAGGCTCCCTATCCTGCTGCTCTCCAGAGGCTGAAGAGAGGGGGCTCTGCACTCCCTAACCTCAAGGGCAGCCAGGAAAGGGGTCTCCTCTGTCAGATCTCCCCGAGCCCTTGGCCCAGGCCCTCACCAGAGGCCCTCACTCTTGCCTTCCACCAAGCCCCAATGACAGAGAAGCCCTCCCTCCCTCCCTCGATCAGCAACACAAGAGACTGGACAGCCATTTGTCCAATATAGTACAAGGTCTCCCGCTTGAGCAGGGGGTTGGTCTAGAAAACCTCCAAGGTCCCTCCCAACTCTGTTATTTTGTTCATGGGCGATGTTAATCCCCGGGCGATGTTGAAAACCAAGACAAAAGGGGCAAGGAAAACACCCCAGAAGAACTATACATCCATAATCCAAAAAACGTTGACGACACACCCTGCTCAGAATGGAGCAAACTTATTCAGATGCCCTCCTGGCAGCCTGAGCTGTTCTTCCCATCATCCTTTCCATATACCAACCACTTGAAATCCCCAAACTGAGACCAGAAACATGGCCAGTCATGAATGAACACCCCTCACCATCCTTTCTGGCCTCCTTTCTCCCTCTGTGCTCATGCAGTTGGGTGGAACAGTCTATGGTCAATTGGGAAAGGCAAAGCGTCTCTTGGCAGTCACCTACTACAGCACCAAGCCTCCTCAGATGCCTCCTCCCAGTGCCAATCTGGGGCCCGGCTGAACCTGGCAATGATGCCCAAACCTCTTGGACCTCACCAGTCGTTGCTTGAACCAAACCTCTGGAACCGTCCCAGTTTTCTCTCAGCCCTGGTCAAAATCTGCTAGGCATGAATGTAAACTTTGTTTTCACAGGAATTACTGCCTTTTCTTTAATGTCTTTTTAAGAGATGGGGGGAATCGGAGACCAAACTCGGTTTAATGTTTGATTCTAATTCCTGAGTGTTTTTTAAATTTGCTACCATTCATTTCCATTAAGAAACCTGCGATGACCCAGGGTGGGATACAAAAGCAACAAAGTCACAAAAACAGGTGAAGTCCCTTTAATTCCTTCAGCTTGCCTTCAAAGGTCCAATTATCATTGACTGGAGAGAAAACTCCCCCACAAACAGTTGTGAAAAGGAAGAACTTCCGTTCAAACTCCAGATACATATAAATTAGAAATAGGAAAAAACAACACAAACCACAATCAAGCAATTAATGAGACAAGGCAGGATAAGGGCTTGAAGATGTCCACAGATGTCGAAATACACACCCTGGGAAGGACGCCAAAACTCAGATAAGAACTGACAGACTGGAAATATTTCCACACTTTGCTTCCAGCATTGGGCCATGCACAGTTTGTCCTTTTAAACAGTCCTCACAGCTGTAGCCCATGAAGGGGATCAAGGCCCTTTCCTCCCCTGTAGACCACACCATTCAGGTTTCTCCCTTATCTGCTCCTCCCTGCGTGCCCTAGGATGAAGAGGGGATGGGCCTGGTCTTCTCTGAATGCCCAGCCTGCCTGTGCCCTTCCCAAGTTTCCTCCACAACCTCCAGAGCCACACTCCCTGTCAGCTGTTCCTCCTCTCTCTCCGAATCAGATTCTAACAGGGCATGACTAAACCTCTAACTTCTCAGAGCTCACCTCTGGTGACCAGAGTTGCCTCTGAGGGGACCACCCTATATTTTCGAACCAAGTCATATTTTATTGTGACCAAAGAGCAGTGCAGAATAAACAATGAGATCCTGTGATGCCAGGTGGGAGCCCAAAGACCAGCCTAGAAACCAGGAGGCGGTGAGTTCTATTCCATCCCTAGGTTCAAAGGTAGCTGGCGGTTGCTGCGCTCCCCCTCGGTCCTAGGAGGAAAGAAGCAACAAACACCCCCGGGGCTCCAAGTGGGGGGCAAGAGAAGGACCAGGCTCATCCTGGCAGTGGCCAAGAGCAAGACTGACTGGAGGACCACAAACAAGGGGAGGAAGGGCAAGCACACAAGCTGCCCTCAGATAATCAAGACTGCCACAAGGACAGGAGAACCACTTTCATAGAATATACAAAAGGCAAACCAACCTAAGTAGAAATAAGACAAAAAAAGAACGGATAAATGTAAAACCGTTTTAAAATTATCTTGGATGAATGATACTAAGCATTCTGAGGAGAGAAAGTCATTCCAACCTTTTGTGGGGGGCCAGTATCTTCCCCATCTTATATCTGACACACCAGAGGACGAACAAGGTAGTCGCTGGGATCAACCGGGTGGCCCACCAGGGCTGACGACCCGTGGGGGGGGGGGGCTGATGGAGCCCCTGTAAAGCCCCGCGGGTGTCCAGGCTTTGTTCCTAAGAGAAGTGATCTCAAGCGGAGGCAGACTCGGGACTCCCAGGCAGCCACAAGGCTTTCGGGGAGGGAGGTGAGTTTCAGCTGCCAGATGTGTATCTGGTCCTCCAAATTGCCTCCTCCTGGCTGACAGGTGAGACTTTCAGAGGAGGAGACCCCAGGCAAGCAGTAGCCACACTGGTCTAAATCGAATTTGCTGGAAATTCAGCTGCTTTTTCTTCTCCTGTTTCTCAGCAGGTAATCTCTATAGCTGGACCCCTTGTTTTGGCCCAATGGGGACCCCAGACCCAAGCCAATCTAGGATGAGGTTAGTCCGCCAAAGAATGACATCTCTCCAGTGTTTGTGGAGATGAACTGAAAACAGGGCCTGGAAGACAATTAATTTGGAAAAGGCCAGAGGAATTTACCTCAGGATAATTCCAGATTTCAAAATGGTCAGCTGCTGAAGAGCATTCCAAAACACAGGCATATAATTTTAGCAAATGCTGGCAATTTTTTCCCTTCCTTGAGGACCAAACAGTACTTGTGCCACTTGATGGTCAGGAGGTTGTTCTTTCTGGCCCCATCTCCAGAAAAGGACCAGAGCCCAGAGCCTATCATGCAGCTGGCAGAAGGCTCCAATCATGGCAACCCATGAAGGACAAACTATTCAGAGGCAGGAGAAGGCGTAGCCTGGGCTCACCTGATAATGAAAGCTCCCCGGATCTCCAGCAGCTTCCGCTCACTGCTGAACCTCTTGAGTAAGTTGATCATGAACTGGTAGAAGTAGGAATTCATGGTGGGAGTAGAGGGAGAGCACCCCATGCTCTTGGCCCCTGGAAGGAAAACAGAGGAGGAGGAATGGAGACCCCGCCTGTTCTGCAGACAACAAAGGAATTTGCAGAGCATTGTCAGTGAGGGCTCCTGAACCGAAGGAGTCTGTTCCCCCTGCAGGTCCTCGGTAGAAGGAAAAAATGGTCAAATGTTTCTGGAGTTCCTGCAACAAGTGAGCCAGGCACGTCCTTCTGAGGATGCAGAGACAACCCTGCCCAACACAATATCTCAGAGAAGCTGGCTGAGGAGACAATTATTCACTTGTCACAATAAATATTTTCAATAGTTTATTTTAAAAGCTCATCTGAATGTCTAGCAGTTCCATGAGAAGTTGACAATGGAAATCTCCTGGCAAGACAAAACATCTTGTTTAATTGCTCAGAACTAACCTCCCAAAATCCATCACCAGATTGTTTCCCAAAGAAACTGGATAAACAGGACAAACAGTCCCAAGGCCAGGCCTGCACACAGCTTTCCTTCACTGCCCCTTTTGGCCCCATTTAAGGGAAGGACCACCTCCCTTTGATGTGAATCTGAAAAAATTTCCCAGAGGTGCTTCTCATTTTCTGGATCTCTCTAATTTTCTCTCACAGGCTCCCAAACCAGGTTGTTCTTCACCCGGTGAGGACTTTGTCCCAGAAATCCTCCCCATTGCCAAGACTTCTGTAGGCTGAATTGCCTATCTGAAGATTGAAAGCCTTGGTTCATTTCATCTAATGCTTCTTCATGAGCATTAATGGTTGGAAAAGACAGATAAGTGCAGTCAAACATGGAAAAATATCCTTTCCTATCTAGGTATACAGACGGCCATGAACGCCAGAATGAACTGAGAGAACCTCCAGCAGAGTCACCCACAAGGGCCAGGCATGGTTTAGGTTGGACAATGGAGCAGAACTGCCTGGTGCCAGAGAATACGCTCAGCAGACTTTTGCTCCAAAACAGGAATTTAGAGTCTGCTCAGATCTTCAGGGAAGAAAGGGCTCCTTGCAAAATGACAACCTTTTGTAAAACCCAACAGCCAAACATACTATATGTAGCTGAATTCTTTATTGGCCAAGTGTGATTGGACACACAAGGAATTTGTCTTTGGTGCATATACTCTCAGTGTACAAAAAGGAACAAAATACATTCATCAAGAATCATAAAACAACACTTAGTCATAGTCATAGGTTATTAATAAGCAATCAAATCATACTAGGAAAGAAATAAAAGGCTGGTCACCACCCACCCAGCTCAATTTCAAGCCCCGCCCCCCACCTGCAATGGTCAACTCAATGGAGGCTTCCAGACCAACCACCGCCTCTTCCGTGCTACCACAAGGGCAAGGCAGCCTCAGCGGACTTCCCAGCCCTATGGGGCAGTCTTCGCAGAACTAACAGCCTTGCAGTACCCTCTCCTGGCATCCCTCAGCTACTTTTTACAGAGACCACTCTTCACTTTGTCCGGCTCCGGTTTGGCATGCAGGGACAAGGCCAAGCAGTTGGCTTTAAGATGAGGTGAAGAGAAAGCCAAGATTTTGATTCCATTACAATACCATTGGCACAAAAGAAATCCTGTCCTTACAAGCATCACAATGCATCCTGGAAAGGCCTTGCTCCGTTCCCCGAAACCCCCAGCAGCAAAACCCGCCAGGAGAACCTCGCATCTGAAGCAGAAGGCTTTGCTCTTCCACCAAAAGTTGAGAAGCAACTTTTATCCATACATGGCCACCCTTGGAATGAGAAGCCAAAGGCCAGGGCTGCTCAGAACCTGCTCCCTTTGCCAGGGAGCGGCTGGCGATGAAGCACTTACCGGAGGAGGAGAAAGCTTGGCTACTTTTGCCTGAAGTGGGTACAGGCAAGTCCAGTTGTTCCAACCGGAGCCCGGGGCCCTCCTGCAGCCCTTGGCCTTCCATCTGGCCAGCCGGGGAGGAGGCAATCTCTGCCAAGACTTCAAGGTCCTTGAGAATAACCTGAGATCAGCAAGAGAGAAAATGGCTGATAGAGGCCACCAGGAAATGGGCAGCCAAGTCTTGCAAGGGCATCTGCAGGGAATTTGGTCCTCTTGACCCTGAGGAAGTGGGCAGGTCTCTTGCAGCCCCCCCCCTTAAATCTTGCCCCTCTGGTTGGTTAAGGCTGCCAAGGAGGGGACCTGTGATTGGTCAGGGCAGTTGTTAATAATTGAGGGATGTTAATAATTGAGGGAGAGCGTGGTTCCTTAAGGGCAATTTTTTGTCTAAGTCTCCAACTGCCCACTTTTGGAGAAGGTTGAGGAGAAAACTGTCACGTGGGAGCTGCAGAGGATCCTGAAGGGGATTATTTGGACCGCTTTCAATCAGGGTTCAGGCTGGGTTCCAGGACCGAGATCATGCTCTTAGGTGATCTCTGGCATGAGTGGGATGGGGATAATGGGCCACCTATGCGCCAGTGGTGGGATTCAAATTTTTATACTACCAGTTTTGAGGGTGTGGCTTGGTGGACATGGTTGGGGAAGGATTTTGTAAAATCTCCCGTCAGAGGTGGGATTTGCCGATTCTCCGAACTACTCAAAATTTCGGCTACCAGTTCTCCAGAACTGGTCAGAACCTACTGAATGCCACCTCTGCTATGCACTTCTTGGTCTCTCTCAAGAGCCTTTGAGGTCATCAATCATGGGATCCTTCTGGGCCAGCATGGAGAGTTGGAGGTGGGCAACAATGTGTTGTGTTGGTTTTGCTCCATCTTTTGGGTTGGCTCCAATCCAGTGGTGGGATTCAAATATTTTTACCACTGGTTTGGTGGGTGTGGCTTGGTGGGTGCGCTTTGCGTGCGTGCACAACTTTGTGTGCGTGCATGCAGCAAACACGAAATTTGTGCAGGCGCAGAGGCGTTCTAACTCACCTCCTGCAAGCCTGCATGATCCCGGTTGCTTCAGCAGCTGCCGTGTAGCACTCTTACGTGCCGCGCAAAGCAGCTGCGCTTCAAATCCAGAGGATAAAGGTGAGTCTGGGAGCCCAGGCGGGCAGGGGGGCCCAACAGTAGAGTGGTGGAGAGAGCCGCTGTTCCGCTGCTACCGGCTCGGTAGAACTGGGCCAAACCAGTAGTATACCACCGCTGGTCCTATCAGTGTTGATGGGGGAGGGAAAGAGCCAGCCCAAGGGCCCTATTTTGTGAGGGGCTCCAGGGCTCAGGGCTCTCTTCTCTGTTTAAAATCTGCATAGCACCACTGGGTGAAGTGACCTGATGGATTGGTGTGGGCTATCATCAATATGCTGACAACGCCACCTTTTATCTCTGAGTTGTGTGAGTGATGCTGTGGATTCCTGTCCTAGTGCCTGGAGGGTCTGGATGGGGTGCAATAGGTTTGGACTCCAACCGTCAGCCTGGGCATGATCACTTCCTTTCAAACTTTCTGCCAGCTGCCATGGAAATGGGGGGGGGGGGGGAAACTGGGTATTTGGAAGGAGAAGTGTGCAGGAAGTGAAACTGGAATCTCTGAGAAGCGATGGAGAGGCCTGGACTCAGAGAGGCCAGCTTGGGTTGTTTAATATCTTCAAGGCCAACCGTCCTGGGATTGGCATGAGAGATACACCTGGACCAGAGACATTCCCAAAACATCTTCTTGGCCAATGATTGAACTCTGGCTGCCTGGCTACTGAGGGGCTGGGCTCTGGGGTTAGTTTCAATGTATTATAATTTATTTCTTTGCACACCTTGCCCGACTTTTGTTGCAATCAGTTCTTTCCTAGTAAAAGTACTACTTTTTCTCTGAATCTATGGAGTCAAGGGTTTTCTTTCCTAGGAATTGAGCCGAGGCAGTCCTGAACACCAACCAAGCAAGATTGAGCAGTTTTGGAATTTGGGCCTTCTGGTGACAACATTTTTCTACTATTGTGTTGGGGAAAACCAGGTTGGTAACAAGCAGCAAGCAATTAGCCCTGAATCATTGTGCAGCCACAATGATTCAAGATCCATGGCTGACCTATCCTAAGCTCCATCCTGTCTGTCCCCAGGAGAAGGCAGGCAGTCTGGGTGTCAGGATACCAGCGATCGCCCTAATTAAATTATAAGCCTCGGGCCAAACTTCAAAAAACTTCAATGCTGTAAGGCCTTTGCACACCTTAATTGCACCAGTTACTGGATCGGAGGCTTTACTCATAGTTCCTCATGCTCTTGTGACCCCTCATCTGGATTACTACGACACATTCTACATGAGACTGCCCTTGAAGAGCAGAGCTTGATGTGGTGCAGAATGTGACGGCAAGAAGAATAGATGTTCAAAGCACATAGCACCACGGTACTACATTGGCTTCCAGTGTGCTTCTGGGTACAATCCAAGGTGCTTGTCACCTTTAAAGCCCTTCCTCCCTTGGGACTTGGAAGAGCCGGTCATGTGCCTGAGCCCGAGTTTCTTAAGGAACCCATTCTTTGGCTATATTAACATCCCTAGTAATAGTTTCACTTGGCAAGCATATATATTTATTTTGTATTGCTTTACTTGTGTTGTATTTATGATGTACCCCACCCAAGTCACATGTTGAGAAGGATGGAATGAAATAAAATAAAAATAAACAAATGCAGCAATTAGTTGATTGTTTACATCAAATTTAAAGCTTATGCGTGAAGGTGTCATTTTGTGGAAGAATATTGAGTAAGGACTGGAAAGAAACACAAATAATTCAGCAAGAAAATAAACAAATGCAAAGCACAATAATTACTATTTTAGGGGCTGACCCCCAAGGCCACTGCAATGCTTCCTGTTTGAGTGGACTGGTGACATTTCTTGGGGGAAACTCAGACCACCTAGAACACAAATCAGGGTTGAACAAATCAACCCAGAAAGCTCATTGCTGAGACAGGAGGCACGCCTTCCCTCCTGGCCACGAGGGCTCTTTCCACCATGCACTCAGGATGCAAACAACCCACTAAAACTATCCCGTGTCAGGCAGGAAGAGTAGACTCAGCTCTTTGGAGAATGCTCTGATGCTGGGAAAAGAGGAAGGGAAGGGAAGAAGAGGACAACTGGCAACAAAGACTCAGATGCGGGGGGGGGGGGGCAGTGTTGAAAGACATAAAAGACCGAGTTAAGGGGACCCCATCATGGAGATCCACCTATGTGGTTGCTAAGAGTCGATGTCAACTTGATGGATCACCATCACCATCATACTACTGAAGATGATTCTTGTAATTCTGGGTTTTTCCACCCTTCCCACTCCTTAAATTCAACCGTGAAAACGGAGAGAGGAAAAGACAGCAATCCACAGGCAACGTGCTGCCCCTGAATACAGTTCTGTTCGCGGCTCTCCACGGCTCCTCCTGGTGCAGGCTATCAGGCTGCACTTGAGCCAGCAGATCCAGCCGCTGGCCCGCCTGGCTGCTTCCTGAAGAGCAGCAGCAGCTGCTGCCCCACAGACCGACCCAGAAGGCAAACATCCCGAGAGCAGAGACTGAATCCTCCTTCATCCCAGAATTCACGAGGTCACCTGAGAGCTGGGACTTGTATTCAGCCTCTCCTCGTAGGTGTCCTTTGTCCCTCTTCCCCACCATGCCTGGGATCCTTTCAAGATGCACCTTGGGACTTTCAAAAGGTAAGATTGGGCTCACTCCTGGCACACGCTAGTAAGCGGGTCGCTCTCCGTTTCAGGAGAGAAACTTGTTGGACAAGGACAGAGGAGATTCAAATTCAGGCCCCCAACGGGGAACTTCACTCAGCCCAAGTATCTCATGAGGCGCCCCAGGTTCCTCCTTGAGTCCCTGATGGAAAGGGAAGAGTAGAAATCCCGCACGTGAAGCCAACAGCCACAGTGTTTGTGCAAAAGCCAACCAGCACATCCTATGAAGATTCACCCTGGGCAACCAAGCGCCTAACAGAAGGCAACAAGGGTCAGTCGCCCTCTGCTGATCTCAAGGAGACCCTGGAGGCTGCCAAAAGCAGACCTGGAGACCCAGTGAAGAGGCAGCTTTGGAAGCCTGCCAAGGAGTCTATCACAGCAGCAGGTGAAGCACGGGGGGAAATCATGCAGAAATGGGACATGCCTATCAATATATATTCCTGGTCTTTAGTATTATTTTATTGTTTTAATCTATTGTTAGCCACCCAGAGCCACTTTTGCAGGCTGGGTATAGGGAAGGGAAAGGGAGAGGAAAAAGGGAAAGGAAAGAAAGGAGGAAAAGAGTGAAATGTCCCTGGTGAAGACTAGCCACGGCCTACCATCTCTCCCAGGTCCTGGTTTTAATCTCACTGAGAGGATGAAGCGACGTGAGAGGGTTCAGCCCCCGAGAAGGGGGGCATCTCTGCCACTCTCTTCTCCTTGACTCTCTTTCCTGCTTCCCCATTATATGGGTTTCCATCCTGGAAGGGATGAAAGGACTTTTGTCTCATTTGGAAATCCTCTAAGAAGCCAAGAAGCCCCTCCCCGGCTCTAGAAGCCCAGCGTTCCCTTCCCCCCCCCTGTTGCCCTGGGAACACACCACCGGGCGGTCCCTCCCCCAAGAGCCGACCCCCCTTGGGGACACCCGCTGGGGGTGGGGGAAGGGGGAGGGCAGCTGTTCACATGCAGGACACGTCTCTCCAGGGAGCCCACCCCAGGCAGCCCTTCTCTCGGTGTGGTGTGAGCTACGGGAGAAGCTGGCAAGGGGCAAGGAAAGCCACATCCTGCCAGGGCAGCAATGCCCAGCACTGCCATGGCAACAGGGCCGGTGCCAGCGGAGCTATCAGCTGCTCCTTCCTCAGCAGCCCCTCCAGCTCCCAGCCCTGGCAGAACCCCTCCCCTCCCCCCCCAGCAGATGGGCCTCCCCCCACTCTCTGCAACTGCAGAAGCCCCTCGGAAGGAGCACCTGGGCCTCTTTCGGGCACCCTGGGAGCCTGGCTCAACTCTCCAAGGAAACATGGATGGTGGGAAAAATGGCAGCGAACAGGCATGCTGGGGGGGGGGGGAATTTACATTGTGAACAAGGGCCCCTTTGTTCTCCTTGGCATCCCATGAAGATGATAGGAGGCAGCTGGTATTCATCTTCCACCCCCCCCCCCCCCCCCCCCCGTGTCCAGATGACTTTCTGCTGATTGGCAGAGAGAGACGGAGGCCAAGGATTTGGGGGACATGCAGGGGGCCTTTGCGCTGGGCTGGGCTGGCTCAGAGGGGACTTAGATCATCCCAAGGGAAGCAGCTGACTTTGCCCCACCGCAAGAGATCTTGGCTGCAACCCCAGGCACAGGCCTGCTCTCCCAAGCTCTGCAAGCATTTCCTCCCGCGGCTCAAAGGCAGGCTTACCTGCACACACCTACAGATGTGTGCACGGACACACACATACTCACACCCTCCCCCACTGCTCTGTCACCCTGAGAGGACTGAGGCAGGGAGGTCTGCAGCGGAGTTAGGTCCAGTTTGCCTGAAATCTACAGCATTAAATGCTGCCAGAGCTCAGGACGCCCGTGGGGCAAAGTGGCCAGGATCCCACAGTGGGCTACCAGGGTGTCTCTGCTGCACAGAGGAAGGCCGTGGGGGGAGGTTGGGGTCTCCAGAACTGATGTAAGCCATCCTGCGCAGAAAGACGAAGGGGAGGCGGGGTGGAGGACACCTCTGTCCCTGACTGCCCCATGGAAATGCCGCAGAGCTGGCTTGAGAGAGGCCCTTCAGAGGCCAAGACCCTCTTCAGACTTCAATGTCCAGGCTCACCCAAGAGCTGCACAGCTGCCACAGAAGAGACATGGCCATTTCATGAAGTCTCCTTCCAGGTGGGAGCATACCTGGGAGCTGCACTCTGCCTGAGCAGCAATCCAAGGACAGACCCTCTCCCCACAGCCCAAGCGGCCCTTCAAGGGCCCCCTCCCGGACAACCGACTCATGCCACGGGCCGGACGGGGCTCGGAGGCTTGCCAAGGGTGCACAGCGCAGGCCAGGCAGAGCCTCTGCCCACCAGAGCAAACCACTGGCCCTTTGAAAACTCTCAGGAGCCTCCATGCCAGCGAAAGGAGCAGAGCTACCCCAGAGACCACCTGGGCGATTCCACCACTAGCTTTCTCTCCCAAGCAGAAATGGGAAGTTCTTTCCTTGGGCCTGATTTAGTGGTTTAAATGTATAAAAGTGTAGAGCATCCACATAGTCCCACCCAGGCCTCAGTTTCCCCTTGCAAGTGGACAGCCTCAAGTCTCCCGGCCGCTTCCTCCAGTCATGCCCACTTTGGGCTCAGGAAACGACGGGATGAACAAAGGCTCTTCCAAGGCCACAGAGACGCTTCTCCCTGAGGAGTCCAAGCACCCTCGGGGACATCCGCCCTTGCGAGAGACCAACCTCTGGCAATCCCAGCAGAGGAGGAGTTAACGAGGGGCAAAGGCCACCAATCAGCACCAACAAGCGCACAACCCAAGAAAGGCAGCGGTTTCTGGTTTATTTCAGCCAACTTAATATCAAGTGGAAAGATCTGAGTCATTAGAAACCATCACCTTAAGAGGCTCCTTCCAAGAGCCAGAAAGAAGGGCGGGGGGGGGGAAGTGGGGGGAGAGAACCCCAGAAGATCATGGCTTGGGGAACCACACAGACATAGCGATCTTGTTTTCTTGGCAGAATCACAGAAGGAGAGGAACTAAATTTCACATTTTGCACTGTCAAAGCTAAATGGATATATAATTAAGAACACACAAAGGAGCTGTCTCCTCTGAGAGAGAGAAACTAAAGAGAAAGGGTGGAAATAGGCCTGCATCTCTGCACAAAAGCTGGGACCCATCCCAGAGGAAGGAATCCCTGGTTGGATCCAAAGTCCAGAGAGGCCCTTCCCTGCCTGGGAAGCCCAGAGCTCACTGGGAGGAACCAGCTCTCCAAAGCTGACTCTTTTCCCAGCGAGAAAGAATTCCTTCGTTCAGCATCCAAGGCTGAGCAAAACTGCCCAACTCTGGGCAATTCCCAGAAAGTTAAACAGGTAATAGCGATCAATGAGAGTGAATAGTGAAAATGGCCATGGTGGGGAAACAAAATTAAACAAAAACAGGGGTCACACAAATTCATTTTATTGATGCAGGGGCCAAAGGACGGGACATTTCAAAAACGCGGCAGTAGATGCAGTCAGAGTCATGCAAAAAGGGTTCGGAAATCTCTGCCTCCCTGAGACAGAGGAACTGCGACACCCGCGGGCAGGATGAAGCAGCCCTGCAGAGTGAAGAATGAAACAGCAGAGAAACTCCCCTTACCTCGTCAGAATCATCAGACAACGTCTTCAATAAGATTGGGAACAAGCTGTCCGTGTGCCGGAACATCTGAAAAGCAGAGAAACCTTCAAGGTCAAAAAGCATCACGGAATGTTTTATTTATTTATATATCACATTTCACACCTGCCCACCTCCCTCACACTCTATCGCTGCCTTCTGATGCTCCCCCCCCCCGCCCTTTGAGGCCGCTCCCCTTGCCTGTGGAGGGGTAACGCCTGGCAACCATCATGGCCTACAATCTCAAAAAGAGTTTACCGCATGGTCATGCTAACAAAAATTGTTCTGCTTATGCTTGCAGAAAATCAGGAATAAAACAAAACTTTAAAACTAAAAAAGATGGTGTGAGACATCTGAGCGGTCTAATAGACTGTTCTAATTTTGGTAAAATCGTGAAACCAAAGAGGACATTGAGGCTGTGGGGCCCAACTTCTCTCTCTTTTTTTAAGCAAATTTTATTGATTTTAAAAACAAACAAACAAGACAAAACATCACTGGCTTGTTTACAGTTGTTCTCATCTGGTCTTCCTCCGAGATTTTATTAATTCTCAATTAAACACACACACATAAAACACAAAGAACATAAAACTTTCTTTTAGAAAGTAACTTGGCCCCAGATTACCTCTTTTTGTATGAACTTCAATTAAATTCATGCTCTTCTTATATACCATTACCTATCTTGTTTACCATTCTATATATGCTATATAACTCCTCCCCACTTTTCCCTCTTCTTAATTCTATTTTATATATTTCATCTTGCTTTAAAACAATATTTTTATATCTTTGGCCCATTTTTCTATTTACATCTATCTCATTCCCAATATAAAAAAAGGATAGTTTCCCTGAAATCACTAATCAGAGTATGATGCCTTTCTATCATTCCCCTAAACTGAAGTTTGAAATAGCACCTAAATCCCAATCTGATTCTGCTTAGTACATTCTTTCAAAAACAAATACTACAATAATAAGTCTATAATAATCAACACATTGGCCCATTAAACTCTATATTTAAACTAATATTTTAAACATTCCCTTTAATATTTTATTAAAACTTAAAATCATTCATTATTAAACATTTTAACATTGTACCTTAATATTTTAATCTTTTATTAAATCTTAAAGAGTTCTAATTATTTATTCGTAATACAAATACAACTGCTACAATACTATCATGTGTACTTTGCAGAATCCTTTAAAAAAAAACAACCCATACATTATCCTTTGTCCCTAAAATTTTTTTTCTTTTTCCCATCTTGTTTTATACCTTTGTAACTATTTTCCCCCTTTTCCCTTTCTTTCTTGGCCCACCTAGACTTTTTACCCGCTCCTCTCCAAACCTCTGCCTTCTTGGCTTCCCCTTTCTGTTGCATTCCTCTTTCCTTTTGCTTTCTGGCATTATATTGCATCTTATTTTTCTCTTTCATAAATATTTTTTTATTTCTTAAGTCCTTCCTTTTCCCTCCTCTCTTTCTCCTTTCTTTCTTAGTCACACCATTTAGTTCATTAAAAATGGCTTCTTCTTCCTCCGCTTCTTCCAGCTGTTGTTTAATTTGCTGACACATAGCAAGCGCCATATCTAGAAAACAAAGGGCTTCTCCCATAACGTCCTTGCCTTCTTTCCTTATTTTTAGATATATTTTTTTAGTTCATCAAGAGATAGAGCCATTATAAACTTTTTCTTCTTCTTTTTCTGTGTCCTCTTCTTGTTATTAAGCCAATCAAATATTTCCAAACTTAAAACAATTCCCCAAAGTCCCAAAATCCCAAAGTCATCAAACAGTCCAGGCAAAGTGCAAACTTCTTCCTTTTACAGTCTCTCTTCCAGGGGTAAAGTCAATGAGGGAAAAAAAAAACCCAATCTGTATTTTAAATCTTTTTTACAGTTAGCTTCTAATCTCTTTATCTTCAAAGCATCTCCTCCAACAAAGTCTTAAAATAATTTTTTTTTCCAAGCCTCTCCCTTCCCACTTGTAACAAAGGGCTTTAAGTTTTTACCTTCTATTAGAAAGCAGATTTTCCATGTCCATTTGTTAATTCCATAAGGGAGGGAGAGTAACTTTCCCTTTTCAACACTTTCCTTCGCCGCTGAAAACCTCTATTGGGAACATTGTAACGTCCAAAAAAAAAAATAGTAATTTTCCAGGTATTAGATATGTCCTTAAAGTCCCGGTTCAGCCAAGAAAAAACTTTCATTTTAAAACTTCCTTCTTCTTCCTCCTGTGCATTCTTAATCCAGTTGCCGGCTTCTTTGTGGCGGCCATTAAGACCGCCGCTCCACCACCTTGAGAAAAGGGAGTTACCAAAGAGGACATTGAGGCTGTGGGGCCCAACTTCTCGTTCAACTAAGGAGAGGCCACGACTTCCCTTGGTCATTGCTCTTAGGGGGTCTTTTTTAAAGCCTTTGAATCCACCTTTTGCCATTTAAACAAACAATTCTGCACCCCACAGCCTTGAATTAACTGACCATGCTCCTTCCTCTTTGGGGAATTAAAATGCTGCTATATTTCCAATTCTCTGTCAGCCTTCGAGGCATGTCTGGTCAAGCAAGAGGCAGGGCAGGGACTTCAGAAATGTCCTTCATTGTGGGTCTAGGACAACTCACCACAGGACAAGAGTTACAATAATATTGAAGAAATGGTGGAATAGAATCATTAAAGAAAGGATGCAAAAGGAAGGACAAAATAAAACATGAACGAGAACCATTAAATTAAATTGTTGAACTGTCCTGTGGCAAGTTGCCCCACGCCTTAAGGAATGTTTTTCTAAACAGATGTCTATCCCTTCATCACGGCACCAACTCATTCTTGACCAGCATGCTCATCAGTGTCCCCGAGGGCATTTCATCTGTCAATGGAACAGATCAGTCTTCTTGATCTTCTGTAAAGTTTGGATCAGTTGCTGTGATGAGAATGACCCATCCTTTTTGTAGAAAATTCCAATCAGGGTCCCAGCAGTCAATTCTCTTCTGGTGACACCACTTGAAAAGGTTATTGTTCACGTACAGTATTCTCCTGTACTTCCTGGTTCTCTTCCACAGGCAGATCAGATGGATGGAAACAGCACCTGAGTTCTCCGGATCTGGTTCATCCTTCCTACATCTCCCAAGTGCCTGATGATGGAGCTTCACTTTCTTGGAGGAATCTTTTGTCTGTATATTTTTCCTTACTCCCTGGAGCCTATCCTCAAATATATTATCAGGAAGCTTTTCTTATTCTTGTCCAGATAGGCCAGAAAACTGAACACAGAATACTCAAAAAAAGGTCAATCCTACCATGCTCCAGCCCAGCTTCTAAAAGGACCTGAAGGTGTTACCAGAAACACATTAGAGACATTCCGTTTTGGCAGGCAGACAGAATTATCACTGGGCTTAGTGATTTATTTATTTCATCATCTACAGACATCCATCTCACAAAATGTGACTGTGAGTGGTGAACAAGCCATGAAAGGAACATTAAAATATTTCACAATAAAAACATCAAAGGACTAGGGGAGAGCAGATTCAAAGTTATAGACAATGCGATCACCTCACCAGTTCACCGTTTCCTGGAGATCCCCACCTCTGTTTTAAAGGGTTTCAGGAAGGATATCAAGGATGAGCCAATCTCGCTTTGAGGGGAAGGGTCTTCCAGAATTCTTGGAAATTGTTGTGTCACACGAGTCACCAGCAATAATCCTTTGTCTTCACGTAGGGCACAACTGTGCCCCCGTTACCCTTGAGGGTTTCACTGTCTATTTGGTTCATTGTGATGAGTACAAATCACACGCACAAAGACCCATTTTCCTTTCCTAAGGGGTTAGAACTCATTCTTCCAAGGGTCTGAATATCCAGAATCTCTCTCTTCTGCCCAGTTATGACTTTGCCCATAAAGCCCACTTCTTTGAAGGTCTTCCGATGAAGAACTAATCCCAGTGTTAGATCCCTGAAAGCCTGGGCTTCCGCTTCAGAGAACTTGGAAGGTGCTTCAGTCCAGACAGGCTAAGTGGTAAATGATCATTAAATGGGAAGCATATTTATGGCGGCCATGCCCAGAAACTTGGTGTACAAAGCAGCAGCTACAGCTGCCAAAAGAGGCTCTGTTGTGTTTCTGTGACTGGCCTTTCCTTGCATCCCTTTTTGGGTTTCAGGCAGAGACAGAGCTTCTCATGTGGCAGGCAACCAGTGGTAGATACGCTGCTTTGTATGATCCAAACATAATGAATTTATCACATGGGTAAATGAAGAACACTTCTTATTTCTAAGTAATATCTAAGGAAGCATCAAGAAATTATTTGCTCTCTTCAAGTGACATTAGAGTTGCTATTTAAATGGCTCCTTTCCAATCTAAACAAAGGCCAGTAGCAAAAAAACCCCATTTCTCAAGATCAGGCTGGATCTGAAGGCCTACCTTGCGTGGAGTCTTGATATACAGGTGGTACAGCCACTTCAGCACTGCAATCCGCGTCATCATCCCAGTTGTGGAATCATGAAGGTGGCAATCCAGGACCTGCACAATTCCATCAAGGTTCAGGGTCACACAAGTCCTCTCCATGCTGCAGATAAAAGCAGGAGAAACCGACTGGTCTAGTGGTTAAGGCACCAGGCGAGGAATCCGGAGAGGCCGAGTTCTAATCCCACCTTAGGCAGGCTGAGGGACTTTGGGCTGGTTGCTCTCTCTCTGCTCAACCCATCTCACAGGATTAGGTACACCTAGCAAAAATAGAGGCTTCCCAAAATTTCAGCCCCCCCACACAAATACCTCCTGGCACAGGAAGCCTCCTCCTCCTCCAGACCTCCCACCACCACGCTTTCAAAACAGCAGGAATAACTGACCTGGCAGGCACAAAGATGCTGGCGCTACTGAAATCCGACTCACTGGAGACATCCAGGCAGCCTGAAGGAAGAGAGAGCAGGTGAGCTGAAGCTCAAGTCTTCCCCCAAATCGACCTGGAAAGAAGCTGGGGGGCAAACTCCTTTCTTCCCAGGCCCAGCTCCGCCTGCCAGAGGACCAGAAAGCAAACCACCCCCACCCCCGTTGCTGCCTCCTCAGCAGGGCACAAGCTCTCTGCAGAGCTGGCTGCAGCCATGGACGACGCCTGAAGGGCAACGGACTTGAGGCCTGCTGCAACTCCAGCAGAGGGAGCGTAACAAGCAGCAGCCTGGCTTCTCTGAGAGGGGGAGCATGCCTCTTCTGGGAAGACCCCCCCCCCACTTCTAGGGAGAGCGACTGGGGACTGCCCGGCTGCAGCTGCCCAGAGCCTCCACTCCCAGGCCTTTGGGCCAGGGCTTTCTGAACTTGGGGCACGTGCCCTCAGCAGCTCTCCGGCCCCTTGCCAGCATCCAGGCCACCTGCTGTCTCTGCAACAACTCAAGCAAAAGGTTACAAAGCCGACGGGCCATTGAAGCTGAGCTGGCAACTGCCCCACATAAATAAGGGAGTCAGTGCAGGTTGAGAGGAGCCCAGAATGGCTCCTTAATCCGTTATCTGAGAAATGGCGAGAAGCAGGGGACCCCAAAGGGACCCGCAATTCAAAGCAACAACCAAACTGGAGAAAGCAACTTCACAATGGCAAAGGAGGCTCCCATTATCTATCCATTCAGGAGGGGTTTCCCTTCACGTCTGCAGCATCGGCTGCCGCCCTCGGTTGCAGACCGACCAAGGAAGAGCCGGCCACTCTGGGCAGCAGCAAGCTCCTGCCTGGGCGATCTGAAGGGAAGCCACTTCGGAGCCCTACGCTGGTTAAGGGGAACCCCATCGCCTGGCTGAAGAAGGTGGAGCTGGACAGCAATTTGCCCTTCAGGCTCTTTGAGCCCCTGGTGCCCCAAGTCCTCTTAAGCCCCGAGAAGAGGGAGATGCGGCTGCGGCTGCTCCTGGCTATTCCAGGGCTTGGAGAAGAGGACTCACCGCTCGGGGGCTGCTTTGCCTTGGGGCCAGCCTCTTCTTGGCCAGCCTCTCTTGCGGGGGCCGGCAGGGGCTCCCTGCCCTCATCTGCTTCGTCATCTTCTGGGGTCACTAACTTCATCAAGCTTTGATTGCCCACAGCGGCCACCTCCTTAATATCTGCATTTCACTGATCAAGGAAGGTTTTCCCACAAAGACCAGGAGAATCCCCAGGACTCACACACTGGGGAACCTCAGACCCTCAAGCAGGGGAGGTTGGGATCAAAGGGAGTTCCTCCTGCCCGGCCCCAATGCTCAGAAGGGCTCCTGGGACTTTGCAGCTGATTTGGGGGACTGGAAAACGCCGGCCAGGGCACGACATGGAGGGCAACCCAGGTTCTCTGCCTCCTTCCCACACGGCTAGGCACTCTCCCTGCCCCCTTGCACCGTCTGGCTTGTGAGGGCCACCAAGAAGTCAGGGCCCAACAAAGCTCCTGCAAGGGCAGAAAGGCTGCACTTGCTCATTTGACGGGGCCCCCAAGAACTCCCCCCCGCCCCGTTTGCCTGGAGAAGGTCCCTGGCGAGCAAGAGTTTGGGGGGCCGACACCCGTGTGGTTACTGGAGGACGGAAGAGCCTCCTCTTTTGGGAGTGCGTGTAAGGGGAGGGAGCCCGTTTGGCTTCTTGATTTGTACGACCAATTCTGCCACCAACAATGTAAGTTAATGTCAAAGTTTAGAATTGGAGGTAACCCCTGAAGCAGCAGAGAGAGAGGAAAAGGCTGCCAAGTGCAAAGTCCTGACCTTCCCCCAAAAACTTGATCTGAAAAGCTCCTTCTCCCTCTCTCCCCCTTGCCCCAGCCCCTCTCTCACACGCACACGCACAGAGACCTGCTTTCCAAACGGCATCCTGGTGGGTCAGCCCAGAGATGAGAGACCCTCTTGCTCATTCCAAGCCAACCAAACCCCTGGTGAGCCTGCTCTCTCGCCCAGGAGCCATGGCTTTCCGGCTGACCTCCACCCAGGGAAGTGGGAGGAACCCTCGGATTCCAAGCCTCACCACCACACACACACCCCGCCCCCAAGGATTCTGTGGGGCCAGAAGAGCAGTAGCCCCCTCCCCCGGGGAGCCCACCCCCTGCAAGGCAGGAGCAGGTACTCTTCTTGCGGTCGTCGTAGGACAGGCAGGGCAGGACGGCTGTCAAAATCCCCGAAGAATAGGGAAGCATCACCCGGCCGGCCAGTTGGATGAACTCCCGCATCCAACACATGGCCGTCAGCTGGATGAGATCATCTGCGGGAAAAGAAGTGCAAACCGTGAACGCTTGGCTGCTGCTCCTATCCCAGGTCCCCCCCGCAGGTTTCCTAAGCCAAGAGGCACCTCTGCCCTCCTCTCCCAGGAAGGGAAAAAATGCCAAATGCACCTGAAGCTGAAGGAAGCAGGACACACGCAGCGCTTGATGAGAGGCTGTTTAGCAGACACGGGAACCCTTGCCAGCCGCCTCAACCAGCAACCAATTGAAGTTGCAACAGCACTGAAGAAATAACTTGATGACCGACGCCCCCCTCTCCCCCCTGCAGGGTGTGCGTGAGGGATCCCACTGGCAGCCAATGCACCTCGCGCTGTGCCTGACCTGTTTGGTTTTCCTCCCCCCACACCCCTCCACCCCGCCTTGTGCAGCAGAAAGAGGAGAGAAGCAGCAGGGATGGGAGGCAAATCAATGCAACAAGCAACAATGACACCACGACTGCGCCAGGCTCTTTGCACCGGGCCCTCATAGCTGGTGGTGCCCATGCATTGCTTTGGGTGTGTATTTCCCCAGGTTTGAGGCGCCGGCCCTGCAGGTTAACCGACTGTAGTAATGCTCCAGAGCCAGCACCTCCAATGCGGAAGCAATGGCACGTTACGTGCCACTGTGGCCGCGTTTGACGCGCCGCCCCCCCTGCCACCTTTAGCGTCCCCAAGGGGGCCGGCAGAGGGGCACTAAGAGGAAGCAGGGGGGCATTCAAGGCGCCGGCCAGCCCTTCAAGTTCACCCATTGAGGCGCCGACTCCAGAGTCAATGTTTCCCGATGTGCCTGTGGGGGGGCGGTGCCTCCAACGCAGCAGCGGTGGCATGGCTTTGGTCTACTTTTCCAACGCTGCACCGCTGCCTGCCCTGGGCTTCCTCACCCCTGCCCTGTTCTGGCTCCAGGAAGCAGGGAACAGCACCGCCCTCTACAACGTGAGTGCCCCAGGGTGCTTGGGAGGCTGATCCCTGGTGGGAGGGGCAGCCTGTGAAATTGCTGTCAGGCACGGCAACTACAAAGAGGGGCGGGCTTGGTTGAGCGGGATCCTCAATATTGGGCATGTGGTCAAAGCCTTCTACAAATCCATCCATCCATCCATCCATCCAAAAGGTCTATCTGTCTTTCTGTCCACCTACCTACCTATGCATCCATCCATCCATCTACCTACCTACCTATCTATACATACATCAATCCATCTATTTATCTTCCTACCAACCTACCTACCTATCCATGCATCCATCCAAAAGGTCTGCCAGTCTTCCTGCCTACCTATCAATATATCTACCTACCTACCTATCTGTCTCTTTGTCTCTATCTATCCATCCATCCATCCATCCATGTTCGAGGCGCCAGCTCCACAGGCACATCAGGAAAGTAGAGCAAAGCCAGACTGGGAGGGAGGGAGGGAGGGAGAGAGAGAGAGATCTGATGCATCAGATTGAAATGAGGCCTAGTTTAGACTGAGGCCCTTTTCCACATTGAAATCTCTTTGGCTTCTATTAAAGGTTTTGTGAACGAAACATGGTCAAGACTATCAGGAAGCTCTCACATTGTGTTGAGGCTTTAAACAGGATCCAATACACCAGACCTTCACCCTAAAAAATTACTTTTCCCCAATGAATTACAGTGCCAATTCTGAAGAAAGCAAAACTAAAATGTACTGGTAAATTACAAGGAGCACACACACACACACACACACACACACACACACACACTCGCTTCTAACCCTGCTGGAGTAGGTGATTGGACCAGAATAGAAATCTCATTATCTTTCTCCTCCCTCCCTCCTTCTTTATTTCTTTTTCTTTCTGTCCCTTCCTTCCTCCACCACCCCTTTCTTTGTCCCTTTTTCTTTCTTTCCCTTTTCTCTTTCTTTTCTTTCTTCTCTCTCTCTCTCTCTTTTCTCTCTTTCCTTCTCTCAGGCTCACCCCACTGACTTGGTGCACCGCTCCGCTCGGACTTGCTTGGGCAGGTCCCTCCGGTGCAGCGGGCTCAGTGGGGTGGACCTGCGAGGCCGGCAGCTAGAACGCGGCAGTGCTGGCACGTTTGAAAATAGAGCAAAGCCAGAGGTCGGTGATTTTTGCTGCAAAGAATCACAAACGCTTCTGGGCTGTGCACAAGAAGGGACACACAGGTCAATGCAATTCAGCAACATAAAATAAAGAAATTCACATAAAACAAATCAACTAAAATCGGCAAAGCATTTCTGATTAGATTCTATTCGCTACTAGTATCTTATCAGAGATGCTTTGCCAGTTCTAGTCCAATGATCTGCTCCAGCAGGGTCGGAAGGGAGCATGTGTGTATGTGTTTGCATGGCTGTCAAAATTCCAAAAGCAGGTCAAATAGCTCTGGGGAGGGCAGTCATAAATTAGAACGCTTGCTAAACAACCAGCCATTAAGTGAGGACCACTTGTATTTGGTTTACCAGTCACCTGGCCACGCCCACCCAGTCACATGCCCACCAAACCACATCTACCCGGTCCTGTGACCACCAAGCCACACCCACCATCACATGACCAGCAAGCCACACCCTCAAATTAGGCCACGCCCACGGAAATTTGAATCCCACCCCTGGGTGGGGGGGCACTGAGGATGAGTTTGTAGCACCAAGGGGGCGGTGGACTGAAAAAGTTTGGGAACCGCTGGCTTAGTCTATTGTAATCCTTCCTGGCCAAAGAATCTTAAAACAAGCCTGACTTCCTCTCTTGCTCCTTATCCCAGCACCAGCGGAGCCTTTTGAAGGGCTGGGGAAAAGGAAAGCGGTTGACGGGCTGCAGCAACAGACGGGCTGATCCCAATTGGGGGGCCTGAATGAGAACTCCCTGTATAGATCTCTTTGGGGGAAAACATAAAACTTATTTGCAGGCACGCAAATATTCTTGCATTTCTGCAGATTTAGTTCCATGCCAGCCGTGCTCCAACAGCTGAGGGGGGGGGGGGGGTCATCATCTTGACTTTGCATGCAAAATGTCCCCATTTTTTAAAAGGTTTTTTTCCCCCTTGAACTGTTTTCTTTTTCAACTGATTCACCAGCAAGCCGGTTCAGCATTCTTGCCGGTCCTGAGAGAGAACAGGACTTCACCTCCCATCCTAAACAGCCCACCTGCATTAGGGCCACAAAAGCTTCTGGCTTGCACTGTCCGGTCCCTGCGTTTCAGCAACCCTTAATTCAGCTGGATGACTTAAGACCCAATGGAAGAAGTGTCAGCTCAGGAAAAGAAAAATGCCCCATTTTGAAACGCCTGCCCTTGGTGGCTCCCAAAATGGGGGTGGGGGGGGGCTCCTTTCTCCACCCAGACACAACCCCTCTGCTTCTGGGAGTTTGGCTGCAGAACACCCGCAGCAGCCATTCAGGAACCAGGCTTGGAGACTTTTGCTTTAAGCTGTTGCTGTGCCTGAATATGCTGGGCACTTTCTGAGGTCTTTGTGAAAGGGGTTGTCTGTGTAATAAACAAAAAACATTTGATTTGCTGATGTAAAAAGGTCTGCATGAAGAAATGGCTGCATCCATCAAGTCCATTCAAGATCTAGTGAGTCACGTGAGCTCAGCCTTTGGGGGAGATGAACAGGCGAGTGAAAGGGTCTCTTCTGGGGGCCGTTCAATTAGGCAGCCAAGGTAAAATGGTTTGGAGGGCAGCAGAGGCCACAGGGCAGGCTAGCCGGGGGGCGGGGGGGGGGATGGAACCTGCTTGCCTCCATGCTACAAAACACAACAGGCAAGTTGCCACTTCTTTGGTCAGAGAGGGAAGAGGCCCTATGGAGGGGGTGCAAAGCTATGCACACAGAGAGAAGTCACATTCCCTGCATCAGCCATTCCTGCCCTTCATCCACCCGTTTCCTCTCTGGCCCTCCTAATGCAGCAATAGGAAGTGGGACCCCAGGCATCTTCTAGGCTAGCCATCTGCAGGCTGAGCAGGACAAGCCATTTCTGACCGATTCCAAATAGCCCTGCCCACTTCTCCCGTTCTTCCATCCAGTGGGGGACAAACTCTGCCATGTCACAGGCCTAAGAGCAGGCCTCAATTCCCCATAAGACACAGATGCTGAGAGGGGCCAGCCAACCAAGGGTGGTTGGGCCGGGTCCTTGGGAAGCTGGAAAGGAGCTGCCATGTTGGAAAGATGTTGCTGTGCCCTGCTGAGCCTGGAGCACATGGGTTTGGCGCACTTTGTGGCTGTCTCCTTTTTGACCCACTCCTTGTTTGCAAAGCATCGGGCGAAGAGAGATACCGGACGCTTAGCAAGATGCACACCAGAGAGTAAAGCAGGCATACCGGAGGCCTGGCAGTGAATGACCAGGATGTTGGCCATCTCAGCGAATTTGACATTGGCAGGGTTCTTCTTGATCTCTTTGAGAAATTCTCCCAGTGCCATTTCACACCTGGAGGACAAGGCCAGGAATGAAAAGAAGCTTAGGATGATAAGAAGCACATTTCCAGAAAACACAGCAATCAGCCAAACTTCCTGACACAACTTGTTCCCTGCAGACTGTAGGATTTTCTTTTCTGCACTTTGGAAGGAGAGTTTAGGGCTCAGGAAACGCCCCTGCTGCCCTCCCACCCATAGCCAGGGGGCAGCCAGCTGCTCTGCAGGGTTGCCTGTAGGTTGACCTTGGGTAACAGGAAGGCCAGCCCACTTCAGACTGCGCTGCTGGAAGGATTCGGACCATGGCAGCTGACCAGCGGCTCAAGCAGCTTTTTAAGGCTCCGAGAGCTGCACATCCCCCTCCCCTCCTCGCGCCTAGACTGGCAGCTCAGTTGCCAGGCATCCATTCCCAGACCCAGCAGTTTCCTCACATTTTACGGATCTCCTTGCTGTTGTCACCTAGGATCTGGAAGAGTCCGTCTAGAACCTCTGGCAAGTAATCTAGAAGATTAATGTCAGGAACAGATTCCAGCACCAAAATCTAGCACGTGAGGGAGCAAAACCAGAGAGTTAGAGGGCTGCAGTAGCACAAGAGTTGAGGGACTCAGCCAGCCTGGGGACTGTGGATCCCGTCAACAGCCACATCACAGGAAAGAGAGACACGGAATGTGGACCGGACAAATGTGGCTTCAGTCCCCACTTGGCCAGGGAGCTCCGTGGCCGACGCTGGGCTAGCTGCCTTCCCTCTCAGCAAGGCTGCTGCTATGGGGAGTTGCCAATAATTCAAGCATCCGTTCAGGGGCTGCCATCTCAGCTGGGCTTTGAGAGCACCAAATGGGTCCCACCCACATAAGCCATAATGTACATACATCGTTTGGTTTACCAACACAGCTGGACTTAGCCACTGTAGTTGTAAACCATGGCTTATTGCCTATGAACACCTATAACGCTTCTCTCTGGATGCTGGAGAAATCAGGACTAAAAGGGAAATGGGGTCACTCTTCCACCCTTGAAAAGAGCAATCTGTGGTCACTCTGGAGGTTAGGGCCAACTCAGGACTGTGAAGCCACCTACAAAAGCACTCCAAGGGCAGCATGAGCTAAGCCCGTTATCTGCAGTGAGATTTCAGGTGTTCCAAATGGGGCCAAGGAGAACGAGAAACCCCTTCCAGAGCCGCCTCAGAGTAACAGGAGCTGAGCAGAGAAGCTACGTGTTCCTGCTGCTCACCCAGGAGATGATGAACTGCCGGGCGTACTGGTTGTTGGAGTATATCCGCTCTCGCAGCAGCGGGATGAAGCTCACCAGGTCAAAGTGGCTGCTCTCGGTCACAATGTCCTGCCAAGGCAGAGAGGAGAGAAAGAAGCGGCCGCTCTCACCCGCCCATCCCTGCAGCCAGTCATGGACCTCCACACAGCAGGCAAGCTGCTGAGAACTTTGTGGAGCCCCACGTCTCTCCCTGTGCACCAAGACAAATTCCTCGTGTGTCCAATCACGCTTGGCCAAGAGAGAATTCTATTCTGCTCTCTTCACCCCATTTCCCTAAGCTGGTTGCCTCACCAGGAGTGTTTTCAGCTTCAACTACCGGAGCGAAAAGGTTGTTGTCTAAGAGTTTCTCCTACAAGGCTTTGCAAAACAAATTCAACAATTGTTTGGTTTTGTTCTTTTTTTATTTTCTCTTCTATTTATTTTAATAATGAAAGGCAATAAACTTTTTAAAAGCCACGAGATTTACAAAGTTTTAAATGCTTCTTTTTGTATGATTTCTGTAAAACTGGGAAAACTTTTGTCATTGTCTGAATCAGGTTGTGGTCACATATTACCTTACTGCAAAATGCCTTGCTTCAGTTGTCGCACAGTACTGTTCTAATATATTATATTCTGTATTTCATGCTACATTTATTCTTTTAACAAATCTGCTTTTATTTTTCAAATGCCTGTCAACTCCTGATTTCTTTACAGATTTTACTATTTCAAGCCTCAGCCTGTCTGATTTAGAAGCTCAGGCAAAAGGAGCACCTTCCCATTTCTGGCTAATCAACGGGATACGTGGCCGTTCGTGGCCCAGCATGCTGTGAGGCCTGTCCCCAGACCTGCACCATCTCAGCTCTACTGCCAGTAGGGAGCAGGAAAGGTACAGCCAGCTGTGGCAACTCCTGCTGCAAGGCCAGGCTGCCTTTCCAGCCCTGGGCGGGTGGAGGAGGAGGAGGAGGAGGAGGAGGCGGCTTTTAAAACATCCCATTAACACAGGGCAGTTGCAGGTAGCTCCAGGGAATGGCACTCACACCACGCCACTGGCCCATGTCTCCCTGGTTAGTGAAGCCAGGGGATCGCAAGATGTCAGAGAAGCAAGTGGTGTCCCAGAAGTGGGAAGGGACAACTTGGAAAGGACAGGGCACACATTCAAGACAGGAGCCCTCGAGGGTCCCAACACTGGACCTTTCCCTATACCTCAACTGTTCCTGCGTAGGCTGAAAGCCAAAAAGGAAAATCTGTTCAGAAAATCCCACCTTCTGGTTCAGGGCTGTCCCTCAAAATCTCATCTGTCTCCCGTCTTCAGGCCTTCCCTCCAGTCCCATCCCCACCCACCCCCACCCCGGTTTCAATGGACAAGGAAGGGAGCAGTACCTTCAGAAGGCGATCCAGAAGCTCTGAGCCACTTTTGACATTGGGGTCAGGATCTGCAGCAAGCTGGGAAGGGCAAAAGACGAGAGGAGGAGCCTGCAGGACACGCAGAACCTCCCACTGCTCCCAAGATCCAGGTTGGCGCTACAGCCTACCTCCTGCTGCATATGGAGGCCTTTGCCCTCGCGCCCCATCCATCTTCAGAGGCCCTTGAGGGAGCCTGGATGGGATGGAACCCAGGACAGGTCCCACCCCAAAGGACATCAATCGTTGAGGCAGCCTCCAGTGCCCTGTACTGCTGCTACGTGCAAATGCTCCGGCGTCTGGCTTTTTCAGAGGCCAGAACTCATCCCAGGAGCCCCGAGGACATAAATGGTCCTCCCCCCCTTTTCCAGATTGCTGGGGGACACCCCCCCCCGCCACCCAGGAACTGTTTTCTACCGTCAGACTCTGCTCATCAGTGGTTACCTTGCTCAGGCCATCAAAGAGCACGTTGAAATGGGGGACAATGGCGCCCCGGGCCACCTTCACAATGTTGTACAGGGCCTCACAGGCATAATAGCGCAACCGGCTGTCAGCATCTCCAAAGCACGTCAGCACCGGCTCGATGAGTTCCTTCAGGTACAGACCAGAATCCTGGCAACCAAGCCGCAATGGAGAACATCAGGACTGGCCTAGCAAGGTCTCCCCTCCTCGGGCATGGCAGCGGGAGACAACCACCATCTCTTTGTTCTTGGATTGCCCAATGCCAACTTTGTAGCCATCAAAACTTGTGGCCCCCATTACTTTAAGATGAGGTGCCTCACCTCCTTTGCCCTAAGCTGAACAGCCCGCCCCACAGTAACCCTGGCCTGCAGGGCATTCTTGGCTGCTTGTTATCTTTTCAGCCCACGACCTGGGACTGCTGAGTCTGGAGCTTGACCCAAGATACCACTCACTCAAAGGGGCGCTTGCCTCACAGAAGAGCTCGCTGCTGAGACCTCCCATGAAGTGAGTGGGGGACAGGAGCAGCTAAGTCCGGCTTTTGGTCTGCCCCTTTTCCAAACAGCTGCTGTCCTACTGTCTCCCTACCATCCCAATTGCTGATGGAGACCCCAAGAAGAAAGCAGCTTGATTCAGCAATTTCTTAGTTTATCCAAGCTTAGCTTAAGGTCAGCTCGTAAACATGAACCAACAGCTCAGTTTTTATTTTTTCTGTTACGTTTCTAATTCTCAGTAAATTCTTCCTTCTCAGAAAGGACATGAGAAAAACCTAATTTGTAGTGTAGGCTTTTGTCCTCCTGTCCTAATCCTTGCTCCGTCTTCCCCTTTACATCGACATGAAGCCGCTGGGTGAGCTCATCTGTCCCAATTGTACACCCCCATCCCGGGTGAACTAGGTGATGCTGCTGGGGGTGTTTTTTCACAGTGCCTGGAGGCTGTGGGTGGCTGGGTGAAGAAAAGAAAGGCTTCAGCTGAGCCATGGGAAGACAGAGTGGTTGTGGGTGAGAGGCTCTTCTGTATCTGGCACGTAATCTGCAGATCCCCCTGGACTTGTGACTCCTACTTAAAGAGCAGGTGGCAGTCGGGGCCAGGAGGGCCTTGGCTCAGTTTTGTGTTGTACATCAGTTGTGATCTTTCCTAGATGGAGCAGCTCTTCTCTCATGCCCTACTCATCTTCTGTAGGAACTACTGCAATGCACTCTCCATGCGGCTGCCCCTTAAAGAGTATCTGAAAGCTGCAATTGATGCAGACAATTCTGGGCACCCCTAGGATTGTGCAACACCTCTGTTGCATGAGCTGCATTGGGTACCAGATTGCTTCCAGGTCCAATTCAAGGTGTAAGTTATCACCCTTAGTGGCATGGGACCAGGATACCTGAGGAACCATCTTGCGCAACTACACTGACTGGTCCCCCTGATCAAGCACAAAAGGCACATCAGTTAAAAATTTCCAGCTGGCGGGGTCTAGAAAGACAGCCTTTTCCACTGCTGCAGAACATCCTGCCCCTGAGGTAAGACTGGTCCCTACTCTGCTAGCCTTCCAGAAGAACGTTAAAACCAGGCTCTGACCACTGGCACAGAGTGGATGGCAACACTGGGGTGGATGCTGGCTGGAGGTTACTCCCCCGCTTTTAACTCAGACTTTTGTACAGATTTTTAAAGGGGGTGGGGTGGGGTTGGCTTGTAAACCACTCATAGACTGTGAACTGGATAGTGTATAGATTTCATTAATAAATAAATAAGAACTGTGGGCCGAAATCAAAGACCCAAAGAACCAAACTAATGTAGACGATTGTGTCAATCACATTCCAACCACCTTGTCCAGCCTTCCTAAGGGCAAACATAGCACCTCCCAAATAGACCACAAGACAACATTCTCTGACTGATAGGACCTACAGCATGCTGGATTGAGTAGTATGGCTAGAAACCACCAAGGAGAAATGGTCCTGGAAATCACCTGGTCCTGAGCATGAAGAACTTTAGAGGTAACAACCAACACCATGAACTGCACCAGAAGCAGAGTGAAGGCCAACACAGCTTGCCAAGCCGAGGTGTGACATAGGAACATAAAAGTGCATTTATGACTGCCTAGGCCACTGCATTCTGGATCAACTCAATGGCTTTCAAGAGCAGCCCTACATAGAGTACATTGCAGAAACTCAGAGAGGAAGTGACCAAGGCATGAATTATGAACAATGCAGGACAGGGTGCAATTGGTAACAAGACAAAGCTGTGCAAAAGCTCCTCTGCTATGGCTGCCACCTGATGAAATGAGGCAGATGTTCAAATTGAGAAGCAGTTCTGTTCAGGTTTAGCGCAATCCATCCATTGTCACCAAGTGGCTTGCGTGCCATAACCACAGTAGAGAAATACTGATGGACGTGGAAAACTCTTGGCTGGATACAATGCCAGAGCCTACAGTAGTGTTATGGTCGTGCTCACACCTACTCTGTGCCATTCAGATATCAAGACAGAACCTTTATGGCACCATTCTGTCAGACAGGGCATACAGGTGACATCTTATCCCCCAGTTTCATATGAATATTAAAACAGGCATGGGAAGGACACCAAGCAATGAGGCGCCTCCAAAAAAGAGGCTGTGATTTATTTCTCCCCACCCCATCAATACCAACTAGAACTGATCCCAGAAGAAAGAGGAGAACCTATGTACACTAGTCCTCAAGTCAGTCCAGATATCATGATCAGTGGTTTCAAAGGCCAATGAGAAGTCAAGGAGAGGATGTCCATCCTCATCCTGCTCCCATAAGTATGAAAAATGTTTGTAATCATATATGAAGGCCAATGAACAGACTGATGATTCATTTTCTCAGAGTTCTCTGAAGTTATAGCATGACTACTTTCTCAACAATTTTCTGTAGAAAGGAAGTTGGAGACCGGACAAAAATTGCCTAACAAGGTTGGGACCTGAAATGACTTGCTGATGGCAGGACTACTCTTCTTTTTCTCAAATAAGGGAAGGGCCCAATCTCATGTCTCCCCCAAGAAAACTTTGGCTACTCAAGTAGGACATGAAATAAACATTCAGGTGGCTGAGCTGACAGTTTTGAGAACCTGTCCACTTCCTCAGTATTAACAAACTCCTCCCAAGTAACCACGCCAGAAAGTGCTTCAGTTAGATGGGATCCCCCTCATAGCTCCAACTTAGAGCAGACTTGAACAACTTAATCCAACAAATGCCTAGCTAGCATATGCTTCAAAGCAGGACTGTAAGCAGACTTCTTCTACCTTTAATTTTACCTTAACTGGCCTGTGGTGCAGCCAGAACAATTTTGAACTGAACACACTCAAAACTGTACAGATAGTAAATTTTAAAAGAAGCCCTCCTATTTTATCACCTTTTACAATATTAAACACAGTTTTCACCAGTAAAGACCTTCCCAGTTTCTGGGTTCTATAATCTCTCAGGACTTGAAATTGATACCTAACATCAAAAATGTCCTCAAAAAAAAAAAACCACAACGAAGAATGTTCTTCCTGCACCATCTCAGAAAGCTCAGGCTTCCAAAGGAACTGTTGATATAGTTCTACAGAGGAATTATTGAGTCTGTCATTTGCACCTCTTAACTGTCTGGTTTGGCACACAACTAAAGATACAGTATCAAGACTGGATCACACTTTCACCTATATTTCTTTTTCACTTAGTGGAGCTGCCTGAGAGTGCTGGAAATACCGTAATCTGGACTGTGTTTAACCGGTTCTTGAAACAAGCACACTTTGTGGCATGCCCAAGAATTCCTTCAGTCCAGATCCTAGCCAAGATGCCCTCCAGAGAGAATTTAGAGTGGGGATAAAGTTGTATTTGTCCACAAAAATTCTGAACCAGAGGCAACCTTGTAAAAAAAAAAAAAGGTCCCAAATATATAGGGTCCAGTATTTAATTGCAGTCTTTTAAAACTCTTTTGAGACTCAGGACTGAGGCCTGTCAGGGAAGTACCTCCTCCTCCTCTGCTAGTTAGGGGAGAAGAACATTATGTGAAAAGGATACTTGATTCCAGAAACCACAAGGGAAAACTGTAATATCTAGTGAAAGGCTCCCTGTTAGTGGATGCTGAGTGGGTGGCTGCTCTAGATGTTAGGCCAGCAAGATTTCACCCTAAATATCCTCAGCAGCCCCAATAGGGATTGCAATGGTAGGTGCTTGTTAAGTAATTTATTATTGTATCAGGTCTACCCTTCTTCTGAGGACGGGGTCAGCATGTCAAAACTGACCCACACTTTCACCTACATTTCTTCTTCTCTTGCAGCTTGACAAAAAAAAGGAGGGGATGGTTGGAATGCAATGAGTATTCCAGCTCTGTCAGCACCAGAGGACATTGCTGGCATCCCAAGGACATGCCGAGCAGATGCCCTGGCGTTGTAGACTGCTTCCCATAACAAAATGAACATTTGTGATTGGTGAACGTTTTGGACCATGGTAACCCATAAGGAAAAGGGGTCCAAACTGTCATGGAGGCCACCTCAGACATCACTCCATTCGCATTGGGGTACTCCATCACCGACCCAGTCACGTGGTCCAGGATCTCAGGCTGGGAGCAGATCTAGCTCGCCACCCCAGAGCCCCTCCAGTTATCTGCGGGCAACGCCTCAGCCACCCCGGACTCTCCTAGGGTGGGAGGGGGCACATCTCAAATCCCGCTCACGCTCCCACCTCGACCCTCGGGGATGGGGTCCGCCTTGACTGGCCAAGAGCCACAAGTCAACCTTCTTCATCCCTGCCGGTTTCTCTGCCCGGCTTCCAGAGCCCTCGGAGCCCGAGCACAGCGGGATGCCGGGAGCCGAAGCTTGGCCAGCCCGCCCCCCCGCCCGCCCGCCCGCCTCTGGCCCGGCCCGGCAGCGCCCACCTTGCCCAGGGCGATGGAGCAGGCGGCCAGGCCGATGAGCCCCCCTTTGCGGCTGTGGGGGTGCTGCGAGAGCGCGAACTCCACCGAAAGCGTCTGGATCACGTGCTTGATCTGCGCCGCGCTGTTCTGCGCCACGAACTCGCGCACCAGCCTGCAAGAGGAGAGAGCCGAGTCTGGGCCTGCCTCGCCGCCCACCCGGCCCCAGCCCGCCCGACCCCAGCCCGCCTGTCTCACTTCTCGATCTCCAGCGCCGCCACCTTCCGCTTCTCGTACAGCTTGTCGTTCAGGGCGCGTACGATGCTGGGCGTCAGCGGCGAGAAGTCCTTCTCCGGGTTCATCGCGGCCGTGCGAAAGGCTAGCGGCGGCACCGGCTTCGGCTACCGGGCGGCGGCCATGTTGGCTGTCACATGACGCCGCGCCTGCTGCTTCCGGGTCAGCTGCGCGCCTCCCTCCCCGCGTGACGTCATCCCAACCCACGGGACGAAACAGCGCCCCCTGCGTGGAGGCCGAAGGACCGGAACCCACGACTCCCTCCGAGGCCCCGCGACCCGGAAGTCCTCCCGTCCCAAATGAGGCAGCGGACGCGCTTTCCTTTCTGAGAACAACTTTATTTCACGCGCTATTTCTCCGGCGGGACCCCTCTCAGGTAGTAGACCCAGCTGACGGGCGAGCCCAGCCCGGCGGCGCGCGGGCACGAGACCACCAGCTTGCCGGTGACCGGCGCCTTGTTCCCGCCGCCGGCGCCCTCGAAGGCCACGGAGATGGTGGTCGTCTTCTTGGGGCGGATGGTCTCGGCGGCGCGCACCGAGAAGGCGGCGCTGTCCACGGCGTAGCTGAAGGCCGTGGGCTGCAGGAAGACGTTCTTGAAGGGCAGCACCGCGCTGGCGCCCAGCCGGATATGCACCGGGCCCTGCGGCCGGGGGGGCAGCGCGGTTCCCCGCAGCGGGATCAGGTAGTCGCCGCCCACCGCCGAGGAGAGCAGGAGGGTCCCGCGGGCTTCGCCCAGCTGGCAGGGCTCGAAGGTCACTTCCACGCCCACCTCCGTGCCCGTCTGGGCGCCCGCGGGCGCGCTGATGACCTTCTCGGCCTGGAAGTCCGGGCTGTCGATCTGCGGGGAGGGGAGAGGAGAGGAGAGGCGCGTCGGCCTCGCTCCGGACCCGCCGCCGCCGCCCCCCTCCTCCCCCGATGCACCCGGCAGGCGGGCACCGCACCTCCCTGCCAGCTCACCTTGGTGGAATACTCTGTCTTCTGGCGGGTGTAGTTGACGATCTTGGCCACCAAGCTCTGGCTGCTGCCCAGCATGGTGGAGAAGCAGAGGGGCTTCTCTGGGCGGGCCGGTGTGGCCTTCAGGATCAGGTCGTACTGGAAAGAGCCCAGGTCGCTGCTGTTGAGGGCCAGCCGCCCGCTGGTCTCCCCGGGCCTCATTGGCAGGAACTCGAAGACCAGCGTCCCCTGGCAAGAGGAAGTGGCTCAGTCGAGGGGCCCGGAGGAGAGGGGCCCAGGCCCTCCCACCCACCTCCGGGACCAAGAGGAGGAGGAACCACAGGGCGGAGGAGGGCCCATGATGGGGAAGAGAACAGGGGTGCCAAAGGGACGGGGGAGCCAAACAGGGAGAGGGGAAGCAAGGTGAGCTCCGAAGCCACAAGGCCTAGAAGAGAAAGGCAGCTCTGGGGGCCTCACAGTCAACACATCACATTAGAATCATTTAGCTGTGCAGTTAGTTGGCCACTCAGTGTGTTGAGAAAGTCCACCAAAAACTGTTAATACAACAACTGGTCAAAAGTGTGACAGGCCACAGCAGGGACAGCAAAAACCACCCCTGCCCTGCCTCATATTTCCTCCCCCCCACCCCAGTCAGTTGTGGGGGGAGGGCACCAGGGAAAGGGAGCCATTCCCTCCAAGAGGAACACAGCAGCTCCAACTGGGGCTTGTTTGCAGACTCACTGAAGATCAGAGGAGCATTTTTGAACAGTAAAAGAAGAATGCTGAAAAGGTAGAGCATGAGAAAGAGCCCTAAGAAGACCCTAGCTGGCCCTGGGAGGGACTGTCTGCGCAAGAATTCAGTGGGGCAAGGAGGGCCAGAGAGAAAGCCACTTGGGGGGAGCAAACTCGGGTCTTATTCCATGAAATCTTCAAAGGTTCAGGTGATCCTCAATTATGACCATAGAACATGGTCTGTGATTAAGACATGCTATTGACTCTGAAACAGTGCAGGATCTCTTCCATCAGTTTCATGTGGATGTTAAAGGGGAAAGCATCAAGCCCTGCAGCCCACACAAGTGAGGGAAACATGGAGTCCACCTCTCTCCCCCTGTTGTGGTTCACTGGCAGCAGGTGTGTACCGCAGAGGTCTCTGAGATTGAGGACTCAGATGAGGGGATTGCGTGTGATGCAGGAATGGGGCCAGGACTATCGGAGAGTGGGGAGCTGCCTTCGGAGCTTATGGAGTCTGGCAGCAGTGACACAGAGGATCCCGGAGAGCCTGTGCCCAGTGCATGTGTGCACAGGGCTGCTTGAAGGAAAGAGCATCTGAAGCAGCAAGACAACTCGGAAGTAAGGCTGGAAGGTGATGGCCCCTCCCATAAGGGATAAAAGCCAGCCTTTGGGGATGTGTTCTGTGCAGGAAGCAAAGAAGTTATTTAGACTCAGAATTCTCATCAAAGCCCTTCTTATTCCAGTTTGTTTTTGAAACTTCTGTTGGTGGATATTTAATCAGTCATCTGTTTTTGGCAGCCTTTCGCAACCTTGAAAGGGCTTGCTTTTGATATCGGACAATTAGCTTTAACTGACTCTTGGCTGGGAATGCAGAATTCCCAGCACCACATTAAAAAAGTTTTGCTTTTTTACACAGTTTGTGTTTGTTAAATTTGAACAAGGCATGGGTCAACACCACCTGTCCATGCAGTCTTGGAGCACCACATAGAAAGGAGAAGAACCACCACATTCCTCATTCCCTTGCTCAGTACTGTGACTGAGGGTAGTCAAGGACTGAGGGACAAAAAGGATAATTATAAAAAAGAAAGAGGGCACAGAATATCAGCAAATGTCCTGAATCTGTAAGGAAAGAGTCAGGAAGGCTAAGGTTAAGAATGAACTAAGACTTGCAACAAATGTCAGGAATAACAGACAGTTTCTTTCAATATATAAGGAACAAGAAACATTTTCAAGGAGAGATTGGACAGCCATTTGTCCAGGATGGTACAGGGTCTCCTGCCTTGGGCAGACGGAATTGGACTACAGCCTTTAGAGGTAAGGTTTGTATGATATCTACTGCAAGAGGTGGAAAGAAGAAAGAGGAAAGGATTGAACAAAAGCCAGGAAAGAAAAAGAAACTCAAGCTTCTCAAAGAATGGAAATAAAAGCAAGCAGGAGGTCAGGGTAAAAGGGTCTGCTAAACTCTGGGGCCTGGCAGGTTACCAAGACAGGCTTGTACCTCAGACTGAGCAGGGACCATGAACTGAGGAGGCAGGTTGATGTCTGGCACCTTGCAGTCCGTATTGAAAGACACCTGGTAGTGCAGCGGGTTCTCCACCTTGACTGAGGAGGCGGTGCTTTGCCGGACAGCTGTGGTCAACTCGAGGGTGCCTAGTGGGCCACACGGGATGGCTTTAAACGTGATCAGATAGAATAAGAATTCCTGAGTGGCCTCATTGCGGAAGGTGACCTGAAATGACAGGAGAGTCTTGGGAATGATCTAATCAAGCAGCCCTAGTCGTCCTCTTGGAGGCCATGCAAGGCTGGGCAGATTAAAGACAAAAGGCCTCTGGCATTCAGGCTGGCCCTCCTGCCTGCCTCTGCTACTGAGAGGCCTTTGAGTGGAAGGCAGGGAGCATCCCTGAAACAATTCCGAGGTCTACTTTCTCTTAGCGGTCCTGCTTGGTCAGGCTACAGGAAAAAAAAAGGTGTAAAAGGCAGGATATTTCTTCTCAGCTGATGCATGTTCGTCTGAAAAGCAATGACCAAATGTCACCAGGAAATTGTATTTTAAGTTCCCGAATCAAATTGAGCCAAAGGTTCGGGAGGACATGCACAGAGCTGCTCCTTATACAGAGATGCTCCGGGTCAAGAAAAAGCCGGAGAAGCTGCCGGGGTCCCAGAAACAAGGGAGGCTCTTTACCTTGGCGGTGTACATGCCCTCTTTGTAAGAGAAGAAGGTGAGCTTGTGGTCCTTCTTGGTGGAAGCTGGTACTTCAATATAGTCCAGAGTTTTCAGGGTGGTTGTGACTTCCAGTTTTTCTGGCTTTATCATGTCAAGTATTACCCGGAACCTAGTCAGAAGAGGGAGCCATTCAGTTCCCAGCCTAAGACTGACCGACATCCAGTTTTTCACCCCTGTGCCTTTTCTACTAAATAAAAACAACCACATCTATCCTACTGTAGAATTGCCAGGTTTTCAATTTTCATGGATTGATAGATCCAGTTCTCTAATTTATTCCCCCCCCCACCTTCCACTAAAAATGGTGCTCAAGGTAATTAACAAGAAAGAAAAAGCAGAATTATTGTGATGCAGATAGTTAAAAAAATTAGAAACCTAGTTAAGAAAATATTACATCTCAATTGCCACATTAGGCTCAGAATGTAATCCTGGACAGGAATGACAGGAGAAGCAGAATTTTCTCGCTGTGCACAAGTTGACTCAACTGCCCTTGAACCACCCAGGAACAGGCAGCACTTGTTTAGCAACCACTCTCTTAGTGCCCTTTCATAGACAGGTTGGCACTGAATGAACTGACTGGCCCTCACAGTTCCAGCTGTGCCAATACCTCTGCAATCGTGTGATTGTGAACTGGGCACTTGGCCACTGGCTTGCACTTAATAATAATTGTAGTGTCCTGTAGTCACACAATCACCATTTGCAACATTCGCTGCCACCTTCCAACAAGCAAAATCAATGGAGAAAGCCAGCAGGAGATCACAAAAGGTGATCCTGTTGGTGTGATCACGTGGTGATGCTGCACTTCCCAAGTGCATTGCTTAATGAAGGAATTCCTGGTCCCAATTACTGCCATTAACTACATGGATGGACTACATGGATTATGGCTCAGATTGTCACCCTTATTGGATCTATTATCCAGTTATTTGTAATTGGCCTGAATTTCAAAATATATTTCAGAAAATCTCCCAGCAATTTCATGTAGAGTGGGAAATATGTGAAATTTAATAAATAGTAATAACAATAACGTTCTTATTAAATCCCAAAGGAACATTCTAGCCTCCTCTGCAGCAGGAATGGTCTGCTTCACTTGTCGCTGTGGAAGAGGTCTAATTGAAGTTGCCAGTGCAGCGAAGACTGGCCCCTGCTTTCACAAAAGAGACAAAACATCCTAGTGATGCCTTATAGAATTTGAAAGGAGGGGTGGAGTTGTTGTAACTTTCCTTCCAAATAAATGTTAGCAAGGAGAGACTCTTTGGATTAACTGCTCACAGTCCGGCTGGCCAAACAATTACACTTCCCATGAACGGGTCTCCAAGTTCTGACCCAGCCAGGCAGTCAATACCCATTGACACTCATGAAAGCTTTTTCTATCCTAACAGCGCTTCACTAGCAATATATTTTCTCTTCAAAGGGGCACAGAAGCCCCCAAGGACAGGCAAGATGGGACAAGCTAACTTTAGAGCTCTTGGGGGTTTATTTTATTTGTATCCCACCTTCATTATTTTTACAAATAAGGCAACAAACACCTCCTGTTGCTTTGGTAGATCCCAGGATCAATGGCTGGAGAAAACAAGTGGGGCCTCAAACAACCAAAGGAAAATTGGGGGTGCAAACTAACCCCACTGAAACCTGTGGGCTCCTGTGTGATTGCAGCTTCCTCCTCCTCCTCCTCCTCCCCCGCCCCCTTAGGTCTTCCTCTGCTGCCTGGGGTGAAATTGCCAGCCCTGCCCAGCCCTTTTTCCACATTTGCCTTTGCAGCTTGTTCAACCAGTTGGTGATGGGAAGCAGTTCCGTGTAGGATGTTTTGCACGGAATTTCCCTCATGATGTTCCCAGCTGACTTGGGAGGCTCAGCAGTGCCTTGCAGGAGGTAAAGCAGCCCTGTTCCATCTGGGAGGGGAAAGAAGACAGAGCCCTGGAGAGAAGAGGAGAGTTTCAGGCAACATCTCTTCACCGGTCCAAGCCATTCCCAACAGAGATGGTCACGTCTCCCCTGACTGAAGCTACTCAGGAGAGTTTTAAGAGAACGAACTTTCTTAACCTGCAAGACTTCTCAAGAGTCCAACTAGCTTCTCCCCCTGTCATGGGCAGCTATGATTGCTGCTTCTCCAAAGAGTTGACTCAAATAAGCTTCTCCAGCACAAGTATCACCATACTTGTGATGTTGTCTGACCTAGGGCCAGGCAGCAGAAAACTTTGGGCGATCCTGCTCATAAGCAGCTATCCAAATCCACTGCTTTAAACTATCAGGTAAGTAAGGCTAAATCAGAGCACTGGGACCTCCAAAGAATAGCTAGTCTTAACTGGACAAGACATTGCAGACTTCCGCTTTGGAGAGTTAGAGATACCACAAGAAGGGCCAGGAACCCCTTCTCTCCCAAGGACTGTTGGGCCTACCCATGGAGGTTCTCTGCTCTGGATTCACCTTCTTTACCTTTGCTACATCTGGCCTTTTTGGCATGTTAATTCTCAGCTCATCATTGTGGTTCACCGTGTACTTGAAAAAGGCATGAACTTTCCGTCCAGGTTACCTTGACAAGCTCTGAAGAACCACAGCAAAAATAAAGAGGCCTAAAATAAAGAATGCTGCTGATGAGCAAGAGGCATCTGTAGCAGCAACAACCACAGGACTACTTTCTCCTGAAGCCAAGAATTTGCTTGCATGGGGTTCATGCACAAAAGGTTGGTCAGGCTTCAAGCTTTTATGGGCGGTGTGGTTTTCATAAAATGGCAACTGAATGTACAAAGAAATGCAAGGATCCCTCTTTACATACAACAACCCTCATCCAGCCCAGCTTCTGAGGCCCCCAGCCCCCCCCATCTGTCCCCTCCTTTTGCTGTTTGTTTCTGGGATACCTGGTCCTTCTTGTTTTCTGCATTCATAGCCAGAGGCCTGTATGTGATTTCATAGGGCTTGTTCTGCTGGTGGGCTTCCACTCTGACGTACTCTGGCCCTTTCCACTGCTCTCCCTCAATAATGGGCCGCAACATCCACGGTTGGTTAGTTTTGTTGGATAGCATGATGGTCTGTGTCTGCCTTCCACGCACCTGGCATATGAAATTCACCACCTGTAAGAAATAATGGAAGAACCATGTTTATGGTAGTCAGAAATCATTCTGTAACCTCTTTTTAGGTCACTTTTACTAAACGACAAGTACTAAAAATATTTCTGAATTTTATTTACATGGAAGAATCTCTGCTTTTCATTAATTCCACTATTGGACTTAACACGCATGGATGGTTTGCTAAGAAGTGCAGACCTTCTTTCTTTCCTTGAAAACCTCACCAGACAAATCATTGGTCCAAAATAAGATGGAGAGGACCTCCCCTCTGAAAATATCAAAAAAAAGGAGCCAGAGTGATCCAGAGAGACCACCGCCCTTCCCATCTCTGCACTAGATCCTTATATGGATTAAAAGAAGTCTTCCTCTCCCCTTCAAAAACGATGCTGTTTTATTACTTGAGATATCTGAGCACCTTCATCTAGATAAGGCATTTCTTTGTCTACTTATCAGATTTGTGAGCTGCCATTATCTTCAGTGCTTCTGGAAGTTGACCAGTTTCATGCTCATGCATTTCATCTAATGTATGACCTTTCGGAAAAGTGTCCTGTAGATTCAAAATAGGAGCCCTTCTGCCAAAAGGGATACCACACTGATGGCATGTTAGGGGCAGACTCACACAACGGCTGCCATCAAAGAGAAAATCTGACATGCAAGAGGGTAAGTGGGGAGGAGATTGCCTTGAAAACAAAGTCAGCAACTCTCGAATAAAATTCACATTGACTCAGCTAAACAAGAGGGGGAAACCTCAAGATTGCCACACCTTGGTTCCCTTTGCTGTAAGAGGGGATAGAGAGAGTTTCTGTCAGGTTTTCAAAATTCTTATACGTTGTAACAATAAAAGAGTTTATGCAGTATTAGTTTCTGAGTAGGCCTTCAAAAGGCTTCCAACCCCACCCTATTTCTAGTAGTTATCTCTTAGCTCAGCTTGAGACACATTTGCAGCCCTATGATGTCAGTTCTATGATCTAAGCAGGCCTGTGGAATCTTGGGGGGGGGGGGGGTGTGACAGGTGCAATGCTGAAAATCCAGTTGAGGCCGAGTCCCAGTCTTCATTTTTCAACACATCTTCTCTTTTTAAAAAAAGTTGAAGATGATCATTGAAGGGGTATCTATGGCTTGTAGATGCCATCTTGAGAGAGACATAGGAACTAATGATCAGTAAATAAATGAGGCACAAATCTTCACATTTCAATGTCCTGTTCTGGAGAGTTTGTACAGTATTATTAAAACCAAAGCAACACTTCCTGACCCACATCTCCCTTCTTGACCACCACCTGATGAGTTTGTCCCCTCACGTATAGACTGAGCATAAAGACTGAGAAGGCTCCAGGCTCTCCTGCCCAGAGATGGCCATTGCAGCCAAAGACACGGAACCTCCCCAACTCTGGCACAGAGCCACCCTCCACATCAAAGGCTCTGCAGGTGTGTAGATAGGCTATGGGGTGACTGACTCTGAAGAGGCTGCATCACAGACTGGGTAGATGGAGAGAAACCATCTCTGTTTTAATCTCTGTTCTGATGGCTCCTTTTGCCAAGGTTCCTGTAACTTGACTTACATTACATTTGGGTGCCAGGAGTGGCCCATTTACACCTTGGACTGGATTTGGACCATCCTTGCTTTTGCCCAGGTGTTCCCAGCTCAAGGTGCCCCATCAGTCACCTCTTTGACAGGCGGGGCGCTCACACACAATCCACTCAGTGTGAGTCTCACGGGTTCCCCTCCTTGGATGTGACACGGGAGGTTTTCATAGCAGATGTCCTGACTCTGCTCACAAGGGTGGAAGGTCACTTCAAAGGGGACACTTGTTCCTGGAGAAATGTAACCTTCTGTCGGTTTGATGGAGAAGTCCGGTCTGAAGCGTTTGGCATCCCATCGGAAGCTTTGAAAGAAAAGGAAAATGGTTCCCCTCAGGAGTTATGCACACTCAGGAAACTGGATGGCTTAAGACAGGGATCTCCAAACTTGGCAACTTTATGACTTGTGGATTTCAACTCGCATAATTCCTCAGCTAGCTAGCTTCCTCTGCCTTCTTCACCGCCACCCCCCATGCATTGCAAAATGCCAGCAAGTCTCGGGAACAGGCGGGGGGGGGGGGGGGGGGGGGGGGGCAAGTGGCTTCAGAGGACAGATGCTGAGAAAGCTGCAAGAGAAGGGCTCCTAACAATGCCACACTCCTGTAGAAGTGGTTTTCCCTTTCCCAGGGGTTTCTGGTGGCTTCTTACTTTGTTTGAGATAAACCGAATTCAGTCAGGCACCAAGCATCTGCCATGCAAGGATCTAGAATAAAGTAGCTTGAGTAGAAATGGTAGCTTGAGTAGAAATGACACCTCACCTAGCAGGCAAACTTGCATTTAGGATGATGTAAGGCTTGTGGTTTCCATTGGTTAAAATTGAACATGTGTCTCTTCCTTCTAGGTATCATCAACCCAATCAGAAACCTCCAAAGGCTCACATTTACATACTCCAAATCCACAATCAATCAAATAAGACACAAAAGCCATTCAATCCCATATCTAAAAGCTGAGCCTCTAGTTTTTTCCCAAATCCCCAAAACTTTAACCTTAGACTGTCTACTGTTGACCTCACCCATTTCCTAAGGGGTCTGTAGGGGTCGTGCATAAGTGCACCAATGTGCCTACCGTCCCTGTTCTATTGTTTCTTTTATATTTTTTTCTTTTTCTTATAAGTATCCATGTATTTATAACTATGTTTTTACTTATACCTATTATCTTGTAAGCAACTGACAAATAAATAAAATAAAAATGTTCAGGAAAATAGTGTTTTCGCCAACTTCTGAAAAATCATGCAAGAGCTCCACCTAACACGAAATTGGTGTAGAGCAAAGGACAGCCATTGAGAGACCCAAAGACCTCATGTGAGAGGAAAGATCTTCATTGCGGCTGGTCAGCTGGCAGGGGCAGGGTGGAAAGAGAAGACCCCCAGTCATGGTGCTCTTGGTCACCCATCATTGGCCCTTTGAACTGGATCCAGCAGCAGAGGGAGAGCCGGGAAGGTTGTTAGAGTTTGGGCCTTATCCTGCTAGGAAGGTTTCTGCACTCCCTCCTTTGGCATCTTTTCTTAATGATTCTATTCCACCATTTCTTCCATATTAATGTAACTTGTCCTGCGGTGAGTTGGTCATGGCAAGTTGGCCACAGAGAGTTGTCCTAGACTTTCTGAGTTGGCTTCATTATTTATTTCAAAAACCTTTATAGCCACCCATCCTAAAACCACAACTGTGAGTGGTTATAACAACACATACAAAAGATGAAATCAAACAATAAAAACGAAGTGAACTGACCTGGAAGCTCAACCCATCCACGCATACCCTTGATGTGAACAACAGCACCAGCTTCTAACTTTAGCTTCACCTGATCCCAGAGACAATTCTGGCTTTCCAAAAAGTTACGGGGGGGTGGGGCTGCCAGAAAAAAGGAAAAGGATGTCCCATAGAACAGGGCCCTCTGTGAAAAAGGCACTCTTCCTAGATCCCACTTAGATCGCAATATTTAAGACAAGAGAGCTGGAGTGCATCCACCCTCCCTGGTCCAGTGGGATGGGCAGATGCCCTCAGGTAGGTGGCCACACAGACTGCTCTCTGGCAAGGAGGACTTCAGTAATAACCAGATTACTAGAAGAAAAAGTAAAGGATCTAGAGGCAACTAGCTACTCTGAAACTCAATGAACAAAGTGAGAAATCCAAATGTAAACAAGATTACACCAAAATAAAATACAATAGGGAACATGTTGAGGTAATTCCCCGTTAGGAGAATGAGCACCTACAGGGAGACATATTTGAGAGTAGTGTTTGAATAATACACACACAGCACACAGATACACTGTACAGTAAATGTAGGTTTTTACTTCCAGAAAGGTTTAAGCAAAGTTCAAAAACAAGCAGTCCAAAAGTCATTCACAGGTAAATCAGTCAGGTTTCAATCCAGGGATAATCCAGTAACAAAGTCCAGTGTCAAAAACAGTTCAGTATCAGACGTACATCAAATCCAGAATATCAGTCAATTAGGAAAAATGGAAGAACGGCAATACTTTCCAACAGAAGGAAACAGAGACTGACTCATACTCTCTTCTGAGACTAAACTAAACAACCCAGGTTTCTGGTTCCATCTTATGGCCGTTTGAGAAACCACACCCAACTACAGTTTTGCATTTTCTTAAAGATATAGTTTTAAAATGTCTATCCTAGTTTATATATTGTCCAGCCCTATTAGCTGTTAGGTGGCATATTTCTAACAGAACAGCTTCTAAAAAAACTAATGATGACCCCAACTATGAATACAAAAAAGAAAATTAATACACCTGAATTGAATACAATAGGGAACAAATAGCTTCTGTAAAAATGAGCCTATATATCGGGGGTGGGATTCTACTGGATCGGGCGAACCAGATATTAAAGTTGCATCTGGTTTGCCGAACCATTATTTCAATCAATCAGCTGGCCCTGCCCACCCCTCCCCTCCCAGAAGTCTCCACATGATGCAGGAAAGTGCAGGGTCTGCATGGAGGCTCTGGGAAGGGGGAAAATGGGCCTTCGAGATATCTGGAGACAGGCCTGTTTCCAGATTCCAGGGCCCAGGAAAGGCCTCCAGACCCTTGGGAAGGCGAAAAATGGCCGTCCCAGAAGTTGTAAAATGGGCCCATTTCTGGCTTCTGGTGGGCCTCCAGAGGGAGGCACTCCCAGAGGTGAAAACAGCCTCCCCCAGGCTCCAGAGACCACCGGAAGCCACAGGAAGTTCTGGTAGGCCACGGCCACCATGGCCACGGCCACCATGGCCACACCCACCCAGCAACTGGGCAGCAAACTGATTGCTGGGATTTTTGAATCCCATCCCTGCTATACCTAAAGTGCAAGACCAATGGAAATTTTAGAAGAAAATAACCAAGAGCAAAGCCCCTACTATCTACCCTAGCCCAGTCCACTGAAGCCCCTCTGGAACTGAACAGCTGCTTTCATAGCCTCCCTCTGAATGAAAATATATGGACACTCACAAAAGAGTGAGACTTACCTAGGAGAAAAAAATGTGATTACTGGTGATAGGGAGATTCAGTTCTTAGGGGAACAGAAACTATAGTCTGCAGACTCGGCAGTTAGTCTAGGGAGGTATATAGTCTCCCTGGAGCAAAAACCAAAGACATAACTGAGTATCTTGCTAAAATATTCAACTCCACGAATTACTACCGCTTTTTCTACATGTGGGAATCAATGATGCAACAGTTAATCTGAAAACAAGATTACAAACAGCTAGGGAAGAAAGTTAAGGAATTACGAGCACAACTGGTGTTTTCATCTCGACTTCCAATAAAAGGCCAACATCCTATGAAGGAGCAAAGGATTTTAGAAATGAACCACTGGCTTAAAAACTGGTGTTGTTAACAGAACTTCAGCTTCCAAGACCATGAAGGGCTATTGGAAGGGATGGAGTGAGCCTCATAAGAACTGGAAAGAATATACTTGGGAAATGACTGGATCCCTATCAGTAGGAAGCTGCCATTCTGTTGGGAGTGGGCCTGTGTGACATTTTATAACCTTTTCCTGTTTCTGGCTTTTCCTTTACTACTTTGATGTACCTTCCTGGGGATAGGAGGGGGTAAGGATGAGCCTGGGGCCATCTCAGCTCCAGAAGAAGGAGCAAGCAGCGCCTGAGAACAACTTCTTGTCACCTTTTCAACTCGGAGTTCCCACAACAACTTCACATCTGTGGATTGGCTCACCTCAGACTGGACAAAGGGAAGGGGTTTCTATTCAACCTAACAGTTTTTGAGCAGAAACTTCAGATGCTACCTTACTCTTCTTGCTATCACTATCACCCAATAAAAGTTCCTTTTGAAATGCCACTTGTTTCAAGAGTTCTGCTTTCTTGAGGGGACAGGAGAGGCAAGATCTTATACTGGCTCATCTTATCAAAAGGACTTTTAACTAAAATTGAGGGGGAGGGGGCCCAATCTTCATGTCCTTTAGAACCTAATTCCAAGCAAAAACAACTACATAACCAATCACATAAGGAAGAAGAGGGTATACCTAAGATGATACTGGAAAAATAATAAGAAAAACAGATCTGCAAACATCTAGGAACAAATAAAGTTATAACTAATAGCCAGCGCAGGTTTTTTAAAAACAGATCATGCCAAACCAATCTTATTTCATTCTTTGGCAAAGTGACTAAATTAGTAGACCAGCAAAATGCTGTGGACATCGTATACTTAGACTTCAGCAAGGCATTTGACAAAGTAGACTTCTTCTTGGTAAGCTACAAAAATGCAGACAGACAGCATCACCACCAGATGGATTTGTAACTGACTGACAAACCATACTCAACAAGTAGTCCTTAATGGTACTACATCTACATGGAGGGAAGTAAGCAGTGGGGTACCATAAGGTTCCGTCTTAGGCCCAGTACTCTTCAATATCTTCATAAACCACTTAGATGAGGGAAGAGAAGGGGAAGTCACCAAATTTGTAGATGATACCAAGCTGGCAGGAATAGCCAACATCCCAGAAGACTCAGGATCCAAAAGGATCTTGACAGATTTGAATAATAGGCCCTATCCAACAAAATGAAATTTAATGTGCAGAAAAGCAAGGTTTTTACACCTGAGTGGAAAAACCAAAGGTACAAGTACAAATTGGGTGAAACCAGGCTCAAAAACAGTAATTGTGAGATGGACTTTGGAGTCCTAGTGGACAATTGTTTAAACATGAGTCAGCAGTATACAGCAGCAGCCAAAAACCTAATACAATTTTTCATTTTATTAAACAGAGGCATAGAGTCAAAATCACTTGAAGTATTAGTACCACTTTATAAAGCATTAGTAAGACTGCACTAGGAATGCTGCATCCAGTTTTGGTCACCACATTACAAAAAAAACGTTGAGACTTTGCAAAAAGCAACTAAGACGATTAAAGTCCTGGAGATTAAAACACATGAAGAATGGTTGCAGGATTTGGGTTTAGCTAGTCTAGAGAAAAAAAAGGACTAGTAGGGATATGATAGCAGTATTCCAGTATTTGAGAGGCTGCCACAAAGAGGAGGGGGTCGATTTATTTTTCAAAGCACCAGAGGGCAGGATAAGAAACAATGGATGGAAACTAATCAAGGGGAGAAGCAACCTGGAATTAAGGAGAAACTGCCTAACAATGAGGACAATTAATCAGTTTGCCTTCAGATGTCGTGGGTGCTTCATCCCTGGAGGTTTCTAAGAAGAGACTGGACAGTCCCTTGTCTGAAATGGCATAGGATCTCCAGCTTGAGCAGGGGGCTGGACTAGAAGACCCCCAAGGTCCCTTCCAGCTCTATTCTGTTTCCGGGACCTTTGCAACTACGCACCAATAGCTCTCAATCTATTCCAAAGAGAGAAGATTGGAAATGGGATGAAAATGCTCCATGGTCTCTTAAGCAACATAGATGGCATCACCCCCTCCTGTAAAGAAGCATTAGCCACCACTGTGGCTCAACTGTATTCCCCTTCAGAGAGGCCTGGGCACTGGCCCAAAACACAGGGAGCAAAATTCCACTTGAATCCGTTCAAACTCCTCCCAGATAATGATCTCCGATACTGTATGTCTCGATCACTTCCAAAGCATCAGCCTAGCCAGACTCCAACTTTGAGTGAAGTCCTTCCTCTGCCCTCTCCCTGTTTTCGTCATCCAGCTTCTCCTTCCCTCCTTCTCCCACTCCCAAATAAAAAGGACATCCACTAACAGGGAACAAAACAGGTTAACAGCTATTCTCCACTGTGGTTGATTACACATATTTAGCTTACAGGATAAATGACTGAGGGAAAATACAACAATGGACTTCAGAACAACCTGAAGTTAACATAAAAAGAGTGGATTAGAAGAAGGCAAGAACCAGTAAGTTAAAAATGCAAGGAAGGAGACTAAAGCTAGACATCAAAAGGATTTCCTGCTGGAGAAACGGGGACTGAAACCAGACTGGCGTGAACGGAGGGGGAAAGGGGTCTGGGAGAGGTGAGCTGAGAGCCATGCAGAGGCCCATTTGATCCCTCCGCAGATAAAATGTGCCGGGACTCTTTTAGCATGTCGGAAGAAGCAAAGCCCCAAATCTGTCCCTATTGTGGAGTCTCCGTACTCTATTCACACTTACGCACCCAGGTAGTGCTATGGAAACATACACCCCGCCACACACAATCACAATTTCCATTCTTCTCTCTCCAGAACTCCTAAGGGCTGGCTCCTCTTCCCCACTTTTGTTTCCTGCTGTCTCTGCAAAGCCCCCTATAGCCCCCCCCCATCCTTACTTCCCTTCCTATATCCCCCCAACACACTCTCACCTGTCTGCCACGGTGGCTGCTACTCCCCCTTCCACTCCCCCTCTATTCCTCTCTGGTCCTGGTGACAGATCTGCACGGATCCCAGCAGCAGGATGCTTTCACGCTGCAGCTTAGCCGTTTCCAACACCTTTTTATAACTTGGAGCCTGTCCCCCTCTGCACAACCTGTCAGAACCATACTCTGGAGCCACTCAATTGACCAAGTGGGTCAATTAAAAACATAGCCCCTTTTTAAAAAAATTGCAGAGCAGCTGCAGAGCTTTAAAAATGTTTTTGCATCACACGGTGCCCGACCCACTGCCTCTGCGATCAACCTGCCTATCAACCTGCCTATTGCCCCGCAGCACCATTGCTTCTGCCTGCCACCTGGTTGGCTGGGGATTATTGGTCCCATGCAGCAAACTACCCAGGTGAAACGGTATCTGGGCAAATGGGCAGGGACAAAGGGCAAGGGGGAGGGCCAGGGGGCCATTGGCCATGGCAAATAGCCAGGGCAGCACCAGTGGAAGAAGAAAGCTGGCTGTGAATTGGCTGGGACGGGTGGCCAAGGGTTGGTGCATAAACATCCCATTCCAGACCAGGAGGGGCCTAGAAGCCCCCCCCCCTCCCCCCAGATAGGGATGCCTGGCTTACCCCACTCCGAGGTCTCCAGAGTTCTGCATCATGATGCGCCGAGAAGCTTGGCTCCGCAGCACCACAGCTCCAAAAGGGATGTGATCCTGGTCCAGGTGGACTTCAACGCCCTGGCAGCAGCCTTGCACAATGAAGAGGGAGCTCAGGACCCCCTGGCACTCGAGCAGAACCTCCTCAGAGAAGGGCAGGATGCGGCTCTTCGGACTGAATGTCACTTCCACATGACAGGTGCCCCCCTGGGGCTTCAATGTGATTTCACCACTAGGAGACATAGTGAGCACCTGTCCAAAGACACCCAGTGGAAAAGACGCCATGATGTGGGATGCTCCTCTCCTGAAAAGAGTCCCAACTGGCCAGTCTCATGTCCAGCAACACTGCAGGACAGGCAGAGGTTCAACTGGGAGATGTTTTCAGTGGGGAGAAATAGCTGGTCTTCCTCCAGATGCATCGAAAATGATCTGGCTCCAAACAAGTTCCGAGTTTGGGCTCTGCTGGTGCCCCAGAGACCAGGAGGCCCACAGTGCATTTCTCACCCACACTCTTCTGCTGCCTCCTGCTCTTCCTCCTTGCCCCACAGAAAGTGGAACTTTTCATGCAGGTTTTTACCCCACGGGAGGCCCACCCAGCAGCCCCTATTTCGTCTGGAGAAGCAGCCACTTGAATCCCTTGGGGCAGGAGAACCCACCGGCCCCCTCCCCCCGCTGAGGCCCTCCTGGGCACCATCTCAGGAGGGACAAGTCCTACCTTTGCTTCCTGCAATTCCGGGATGGAAGCCACAAAACTTAGGCTGAATACGACAAATGTGACACTGTTGTTCACTAGTGTGACTCCCTTCTTCACAATGTGCCCTGGAGGGATAGCTCCGAATTTCACTACTTTCTGGGGAGGCTCCACAACGTCTATCTATGAATGAGAAACAGGCAGGGTTAAAGAAGAGAATAAGTGGAATGAATTGGGGGGGCGGGGGGAGAGATAAGAAAGAAGGGGGAGGAGATCAGAGGGCTGAACCAGGGAGGGAAGGAGTCAATGGGGTCCTGCCCTGGGCTGCTGCATGTCGCAGTCAGGGTGGGGTCCTGATGTGCTGATTTGGCCCAGCTCTCTCTCTCTCTCTCTCTCTCCCTCCTTCTTTCCTTCCTTTCTTCCTCCTTTCCTTTCCTTTCCTTTTTTGAAACATCACAGCACAATATCAGCAATGCTCTGAAAAAGCTTTCTAGGCTCAAATGTTGGTGCTTTGAAGCTGGCCAGATTACTCAGAGATAGCTGCAAATTTTTCTTCAGAAGTCCCAAATCTCCTTTAAAAAAAAAATCAAGCTCCACTTTCAAATCATAAATGAGCAAACTCTTTTTAATTGTGTGCATAGGAGATCAGGGCCATTTAGCCCCCCCACCACCACCCAATAGGTGACCATAGTGGGGGTGAGGAGCAGCTCCTAAAAACCTGACTCCTTGCTTTTAATGCGGACTCCTCAAAACTGCAGGAGTAACTGGGCAGGAGGTGCTGAAACCCTTTGCCCACCACAGAGGAGGCGGCACCCTGAGCAGCAGGTGAGCAGGCTGGAAGGCTGACTCTCTCGCCCGACCCTTTTCTTCCAGGAGCCTGCCTAATCTCACCTTCATCTCAATGCCTTTCCCAACAATCTCTACAGTCTGCTGTAAGATCCCATTTATTTCAAAGGTGACAATTTCATGGTAGGAAATGGCTTCTCGAGGATAGAAGCTGATGGGAATCTCCACTTTTTCTCCAGGACTTAGAGCTGCAGAACGGAAACTGATCTCAAGGCAGGCTGTGTTGATGAACAAGCACTCCACACTTTGAAGAGATAAGAAGAAGGTGGTTATTTGGCTTTGCAAACTGTACTGGGAACACCTGACTTCCTTGTTTGCCACCAGTTTCCAAAACTATCAAATCGAAATAAACCAGCATTTAATCCCATGTGTGTTAAAATTAGGTTTATTACCCCAGAAGTGATTTGTCCTGCATTATAAAACACTTGAAAATCTCACTGACCACTTCCCAAATTGTCTGATTCCAGGAGAAGAAAGAGGTTGAGATTATGGAAAGGCAAGGAGCCTGCTGGTTTTGAATCCAGCACCTTCCAGTCTTGCAAGTTCTGGCACCTCCGATGGATTTGGGCCCTGTATTGCCATTTGGGAGATAAGAGCCTCAAGGGGGAGAAAGCCAACAGAGGATAGTCCGACCCTTGGGATGGGATGGGAGGACTCCTGGCTCTTGTTCCAAGGAGAACTTTTAATACACTGCCTTCGGTAATTCTCTGCAATAAAGCCATTTTGTGTTTGTTTGGGAATGTCGGTGGACAGACGGATGGGATGGAGGGAGGGAGTTCTGAGTTCATCCTTGATGAGCATTCTCCTCACATAGCTACCTACTGCTCCATCCCACCAGGACTCACCTCAAGAGGCTGCAGCTCACCTGGCTTTCCTGCTGTCTTTATTAGTGATCACCAAGATTCTCTTGGAAATGGGCATCCCAGCTTGGTAGATGAAACTGTTGCCAAAGTCCACTCTGAGGACCGAGAAATGGATACTGGGAGCCAACACTGAGCCTTGCAACACACATGTAAATGTAGGGCCGTGGCTTATCTATGAAAGAAGGAAGACACAGTCTCAGCAGAGCAGAGCAGAATAGAGCACCTGGCCGTCTCCAAAGAGGCTTTATCATTTACTTTAACATCACTGACAATTTATAAATAATTCCATTGCTGATGGATTATTCTGCACTAGGCTACATCAATGAATTCAACATGTTTTATTTAATAACAAAACATATTGAGAAATTTAACAACAAAACACAAAAAAGTATATGGTGAGGCTAGCAACACTAGAAACCTAAAAGGTGCAGGCAGTGGAAAGTATCCTCTTAAAAGGGATCAGATTGTCAGCCCTATAACCATCTTTATCTTCCCTTTACTTATAATCATTAATAATCATATTTTTAATTCATTTCCATTCCCTTGTTTTAATCCTCTAAAAATGGTTCATAACAGCATATTTCATATACAGTTCATATTCATATATATGTGTGTGTAGTTATACATTCCTAAGATATTTCCCAGCAAGTTTTAAACTAAATGCCAATATATATTCAATGTGGTATTCCCCTTACAGAATCCCTAACCCTTATCTCTAAATTTTTCAGCTTTATTATTTCTTTTAATTTTAGCCAACTTTCCCTTTTCTAAATTTCTCTGGTCTTCCTTCTTTTTTCCTTCTTATATTTCGCACATCTTCTCCCCTCCTTCCTGTTCTGTTTTTTGATGTTTCTTCTTGTAGAATTTCTTCTTCTTTTGTTTAATCCTGGGAGCGTTTTCCCTTTTATTTATTAACTCTGTCATCAATGTCATAGTTTTAGTTCCTTTAGTGTTTTTTGGCAGTAACTCTTGTTCTCCATGTCTAAGTCACTTTCTTCTTCCTTTAACTCTGCCTCACTGAAATTTCTTTGTTCTTCTACCATCGCCATTATTTTCTTTGCCAGTACGTCCAATAATTCCCTTCTTTCTTTCAGCATTCCTCTTACAATTTGCAATTCCAACTTAAAGTCTTTGTTTTATTTCTTCCATTTTTTAAAGTTATTGATATTCAAAGGCTTTTGTTGCAATCCTTGCCAAAAGTCTCCTTTTATCTTTGTTTTCCTTATTAATCCTTCTGTCTCTTTGTAACAATCAACACCCAACAATCCCAGGAAATTGCATTTGTATATCCTCTTAGTAGAATTTCCCCCCCCTTTTTTAAATTTCCGGGGTTCTTATTATTTTATTTGTCTTTTATCTCGCAACAATTATAAGACCAGTAAATTTCCATAAAATTCTGTAGGAAAAAAATATTTAACCATTAGATGGCGCTCTGTATCACTTTCCACTTTTCAAAGTTCTTTTCTTTTCTCTTTTCAATTATCCATGATTAGCTTTCTTAAAAATAGTCAATTCCAGGCAAGTCCAGCATTTTAGCCAATGCCTAATTAATGCCAAATTATATATATTATTCAAAATTTAGTCTCTAATTTCGTTGTAAATTTTAATACTCCAATTTTGTTTACCTTGTATTTTCCTCTTATTTTCTGTTTGTCGCTGTGATACTCTTAAGCGAGGGCTCTTTCTTTCTACTTCTCAGGGTTGTTAAGAAAAAATCAAATTCTCTTATCTGGTTACATGTTGCTCACCACTTCACCACTCCAGCACATACTTAGGTCCTGGCAGCTTTCCGTCTTCAGGGCAGCCATTTTAGACTGCCGTTTCTCCCTGTCTTCCAAGGAAGTAATACCTAGCTAGGGAGGGGAGATGCAGTTCCCCTTGATCCAGATGGCGGTCTCCCTCTCTTCCCCCACCCCTCCGAGGTGGGTCAGATGATTCCTGTCCCTTAGGGACCCATCAAAGCTGCGCACGATCCTGCTCTCTGATCCGTCATTGATGGAAGCGCCACCGGAAGTCCTAGAAGCTAGGAATAGACACTAAGCCCCTGGGGCGCCCCATACGATTCAAGCAAGTCGATGGCAGGTTGATAGGCAGAGCCCCAGTCACTTTAGTCACTGAGCTTGTGAGACTTGGAGATGGGAGATCATTGGCAGCTCATACATTTTGTGGTAGCCCCCAAAATAATGGAGCCGCTCATCCTAAGTCTTTCTTGGCTGGACAAATGGGTTCTGGCCATCAGGTGGGAAGATGGCTAGGTAAACTAGGACCCCTTTGTACAAGTGCTCATGCAGCACCTCATGATGACACCTCCAACAAACTTATGCTTTGAGGAAGATACCTGCCTCAGAGTTTTAATTCTGTTGGGGGTGTTACTTGGAACCCCGACACAGATATTCTTCCATTTGCAAGCCCATTAACATGTGTAATGTTATGAGAAAGTTTGATCTCTGGATAAACCAAGATGTATGGGGTTTAGAGATCATCTGATGAATTTTAGATCAGTTATTTCTGAGTCAATTGTCCCTTTCACTTCTTTGTTAAAAGATAAGTCACCCTGAGATCAATGGTTGATATCCTGGAATCTGAGGGTGTCTGAAACGATGGTGTGTTTGTCAGGCTTGTGCAGAAAACATCCCATCAATGAGTGGGACATTGTGGGCATCTGAAGAAAGCACAGCTGGCTGTGGCTGGCTGATTTATCTGAAGAGAGGTAGATTTGCTGTCAGGTGACGTGATTTAATTGGGGTAACTGCCGGAATCCTGACACAAGACTTGGCCACTGCGACACCACAAACAAAAGAGCCACTAATGTGGTTTTACTGCAGAAAACTAGCTCAGGGACCACCAAAAGCTCATTTATTTAATAGTTGTTGCCGTCAAACAGAGCGTTACTATTTTATATGCCACTTTTTCTCCAAAATCACAGGGGGACTCAGTATGTCCATAAACATAAGTGAGCATGTAAAGGATATAATTGTTATGTTGATGTAATCGCTATAAGTTCACCTTGAATGCAATAACTGCAGAATAGGAATACTGTATATTAAAAAAAACAGCCGGATTTAGCTGGGAGCAAGTCCCGTTGAAGACCAAGGGCATTGAGTAAATGAGGATAGGCGTGGGACCATGTCTAGATACAGTTTCTCCAGAAACAGACTTCAGCCAGCGGGGGTTTCTCCCCAATATTTTTATACCTCCTTCTTTTTTATACCTCCTTCTTAACACAAGGCACAAACCTACCCTGCTCCTTCCTGCTCCTCTTTTCCCCATAAGAGCCCTGTGACCTGGTCATTCAGAAGCAGAGTTGGATCTTGGAGCATAAATGACTGTTCTCCTGCTCCAACCAGTACTCCTGCTGGCTGGGAGTGCTTCCTTCCTCCTTGGGCCAGGCTGCCCTGCCTGGAACTGGTGCTAGACATCCAGGGGTTCATGGTACAGCCATGGGCAACAGAAGCCTTGGGTTCCTACCTGCAACTTGAGTTCCATGTCCTTTAAGGTGAAGGCCTTCAGCGGGTGGAAGGAGAGCCTGGCCTCCACCCGCTCTCCGGCTTCCACAGAGCCACTCTCTGGGGAGAGGGCAAAATACTGCCGGAACTTCTTGCCATTGCAGAATTCCCAGGAAAAGGTGAAGTTGAATTTGCCGGTGTTGAGGATGGAGAAGTTGCACTTTGCATAATCGTTGACTTGCATCTGTCCAGAACAGAGAGAAGGTGGTTAGTCGCTTCATCCCCTCCCTCCAGCTGGAAGGTCTGCCAGCCTCTCCTCAAAGACGGCCATGCCTTGCATTCCCTCCTCTGCCACCCTCATCTTCCAAGGCAGGTGGTCCTCCTCACTGCCCATCAGGGAGGTGGCCAGACTTCATGGTACAGCAGCTCCCAACCACAGGCCCTGGGAATGGAAGGATGTTCCACACTCAGAAAGAGAGAGAGGCCCTAAAGAAAAGTCCAGGGAGTCTGGGGTTGGGGTTCCCGTGGAGGGAATTCCAGTACAGCCCCCCATGTATCAAGAGCTCAGCATTTCTGCCTCTGCCCTCCAGGGATGTTCCTGTGAAATGCCATATTTCGTGAGGCCCTCAGAATCTGTGCCCTCCCTCCCCCTCCAATACACAGGGATGCCTTCCCACCTTCCTCAACAATTCCAGCAGGATGGAAGGAGACAATGTAAGGGGACACCCTGGGATGTAATTAGACTCCAAACCAAGTTGAGTTTAATAATACAAACAATCATTCAAGAAAACCAAATCTCCTTTCAGGGTATTGGTCTAGATTTCTATCAGGTAAGGAGGGAATGGTCCCTGTGGTACCCAAGGCAGCCATCATGTCTTCCTTCAATATCCACCACCATCACAAACTCAAGGACCTACAGAAAAGCTGACATTTTTGGCAAAATTAAGTAGCAGCCTCTGGTACTGCTATATTACCAAAAGTTATTTCAGGCCCCAAATTTTCTTTAAAAACTATTTTTTTTTCTTACAAAATATCAATGATGGACAGTTGTGGTTGTGTACTTTTGGTGGACTTTTCCATTGATTTGGAAAAAAAGATGAAATTCCTAATGTGCCCCTGAAATGTTGAGGGCTCCTGAAAAAAAAGTAAGCCCAACAAACTTTTAGCTCCCAAGGAGTTCAGACCCTGAGTCCGATCATTCAAGAGGAAGAAGATGACTCTGGGCTACCTTTTGGGATGGCCATGAGTGACGGCTATAAAACCCCTCAATCATAAAGCTTCTAATCCACAAGGTAGAGGAAGAAAAAGATTCTTGGGGGGTGGGGGGGGGATTGAATTGGCCAGGACATGCAGCTGATCCTTTTCTATCACAGAACTGAAGATGCTGAGTAGGAAGCCATGAAGCCAAGCCCACCGAAGGTGGTCTCCAAGCTTCCTGCATGTACGTTCAGGCCAGCCTTGCTCTGCTCATGGCCCTCTCACCTCACGGAAGTGGATCTGCTTCGGATGCTCAGGGTTCAGCTCAGTCACCACCCCGTGGTTTTCTTCACATTTCACGGAGACATTCATGGTGTGGCCAGTGGCTTTGACATTCAGACAGAGCGGCTGGCTTTTCTTCTTGACGTCACAGAGAAGGTTGAAATTCACTTCTCCTTCCTGAGTCGGTGTGAAGTGGATGTGAATGGGGAATCTGGTGAGAAAACACATTTGTTGGGTTGAGTTAGCTCTCTGGGCCTAGGATCTGGGTGTGTGTCAGAGCCCATGCAGTGGTGGGGTTGATTTCTGGGCTTCTGGCTTGGCTGCACCCGATGGGCATCCCTTGATTCATTATTCTTTGGTGTTTCTACACTGTTTTAATTATTGTTAGCAACTCAGGTAGGATGAGATAAGCAGCCATATAAACTGGACGAATGAATAAATTAATAAGTAAATGCCAAATTTTTAAAATGCTGGTCTCTGGTTCCTGAGCACCTTCCAGTAAAAAAGCGGACCTATCCAGATCTGCTGTTGACAGCAAGTTGGCTGTTTACCTCTGTACAAAATCAGAATTAAAGAAATTAAAGAACAAGCATTCCACTTAATGATGAGCACAATAGTTATATCCAAGGACCCTAAAAACAAAAGGGAAGGCCTCAGCAAAATCTCAGGGAGAAAATCCTGTAAATCATTTTTTTTAAAAGAGAAATACAGGTAGTCCTTGACTTACAGCCACAATTGAGCCCCAAATTTTTGTTGCTAAGTGAGACATTTGTTAAGTGAATTTTACCCCATTGTACGACCGTTTTTGCCCCAGTTGTTAAGTGAAACTGGCTTCCCCTTTGACTTTGCTAGTCAGAAGGTCAGAAGAGGGCAGAGGTGGGATTCGCTGGTTTGGACTGTTTCAGGCAAACTGATTGTTAAGATTATGCACAACCGGCAAATCCCACCATTGGCTGGCCCCACTCGCCTTGGCCGGTAGCTAGAGTCATGCCTGCACCCACCACTCTGGCTCTGTTGCTCGCTTGCCCAGACCATGCAGCCCAGCTGATCTTTGCGCCCGCTCTGCTCACTGTGGCTGCCTGTGAAGGTAAGGCGCTCGGCTGAGCGGCCACCTTGGGGGGGACACAGCAAGATTCAGCCACTTTTCAGGCCTGGTTCTCACCACCGCTTGCCTTTCCCTAAGGTCAGGGGACATGCCAGTCCCTGGCTCTGGCTTTCCCCGGGGCCTCCGCCCATATGCCGCGCACTTGCCCCTTGCCCCAAGTCGGGCCGCTGCTGTGAGAAATGATGTGAACCCCGTGGGCTGGAAGTTAAGTCTGATGGCGAGGAAAGAAGATCCGCTCCGGGCTTGCTGCACAGAGCCTAAGGACCGCTTGGTGGGGGGGAACACGATGCAGCTAAGCTGCCTTTTGGGCCCAGCTTTGGCTTCTGCGGGGCCTTCCAGGTAGGAGGCCTGAGAGAAAATGCCGCCTGTTTACCCATCTGCCAGCCAGGCTGGCCTGGAAGTGGCATGTCCCCTTGTGGCGGGCTGGATGTGGGACCCGAGGCAGAGCAGAGGTTGAGCAGGCAGCAGTCCAGAGCAGGGCCCGAAAGGCGGCCAAGCTCCCCATCGAGAAGCCTGAAGCCACTGCCTCAGTGCCAGCATGAGAAGCTTCCAGCTGCCACAGGCTCAGTTCTGACTGGCAGAGAGGTGGAGACTGGAGGCCAGTGTCTCAGGGCAAGTGTGCCCAGCTGTGCCAACAAGGGCCAGAAGTAGCCGCCCACCGTTTCCTGCTGCAAAACCCTTTTTAAAAACCTTGACTGTTGGGCAAAGAGACCCAGCAACAGTGTCGAAGAATCACCGTTGCTGTTGCTGCACAAAGGTAAGTCTAAGGTTCTAGCCATTGCCACCACCATTGCAGCTCACCTGCGCCACCCCACCTTGCCGTGAGTGACATTGATTTGGCCATGCCCACTCAGTCACATGACCACCACCCCAGCCACACCCACCTAGTCTTTGGGACAAACCAGTTGTTAAATTTGTTGGATCCCACCACTGGAAAAGGGGATGGTTTGAATTGTGATCATGTGACCATGGGGATGTCCCAACAGTGTAAAAAATGGTCATAAGTCCCTTTTTTCAGTGCTGTTGTAACTTCACTAAATGAAATCGGTCACTAAATGAACTGTTGTAAGCTGAGGACTATCTATACTTGTATTTTTTAGTTAATCAATTTTTATGGCCACCAACTTGCAAATTGCAATTCTGGGAGGCTACATCAGATTGAAAGAGTGCAAAAAATAACCAAACCAGAAAAAAAACACAGCAGTGAGTATGATACATTTGAGGCACCCCCCCACCCACCCCCGTCAGTCTCCTAAATCATCTTCTTCCCATCCATCCATCCATCCTGCAAGCCAGAACAGGCATTCTATAGCCCCTTCAGCCTCAATTGACCAGTGGTGAGATTCAATTTTTTTTTACAACCGGTTCTGTGGGCGTGGCTTGGTGGGCGTGGCAGGGCAAGGATACTGTAAAATCTCCAGTCAGAGGTGGTATTTGCCAGTTCTCCAAACTACTCAAAATTTCCGCTACCGGTTCTCCAGAACTGGTCAGAACTGGCTGAATCCCACCTCTGCAACTGACCATTTGGCTGTCCCTGCCCACAGTGGCCGGCTCATGTAAAGTCAATTCAGAAATGAGAAATCAAATGTAAATAAATGTGCTACAGGAGAAGAAGGAAAGTTGGGTCCAGAGGTGGTATTCTGGAGAACCGGTAGCAGAAATTTTGAGTAGTTTGGAGAACCGGCCAATCCCGCCTCTGACTGGCCCCACCAACCCCATCTCTTCTCTGCCTCCCAAGTCCCAGCTGATTGGCTGGGTCTTCTTTGGTTGACCTGTAAAAAAGAAGCTGAACGGAGCTGGAAAGCAGGTTAGTGGGGTGGGGAGGGAAGGGAAGGGGGATTTTGCAGTATGTCCTTCCCCAAGCCATGCAACACCCACAGAACCAGTAGTAAAAAATTTTGAATCCCACCACTGGCTAGATCCAACTCTATGCAGTCACTGGGTGCTCCTTCAGTCAGCTGGCAGCTGAGGGAGAGCAAGGAGAAAAAGTGCTTTTCTGCACCTGCACAGCACACCTCTTACCTGGAGCAACCTGAGGAGTTGAGGTGATGGAGTTTGAGGACCTCAAACCAGGTTACATTAGTTTGGCCCTCCACAACAGTCCCCTTGTTCACCCCTGCTATAAGCCACACAAACCTATCTTAAGCTACCTCAAAGCCACATCAGGTCTCATCCTGAGGGGCTGCTTGCCCCCTTTAACGCCCGATTCTCTCTCTCCTTCACCTGGAATGAGGCAGGACCAGCCCTTCCATGGGCTGCACGCTCAAGCAGTTGATTCGCCCCTCTGAAAAACGGGAAGCGTCTCGGAAAGCAAAAGTATAGGCTTTGTTCTCATCATTGTGAATATGGATGCACTCACGAGCTTCATGTCCTGGAAAGAGAGAGGCCTTTGCAATGTGGAATTCAGGGAATTTAGGAATTAAATTTCACTCGAGATAAAATGGCTTGGCAAAAACTTGTGAAACAGATCTTAGCAAACTGATTGCAATGTGGCTGCAAAAGAAGGCCAAGGTGCTTTTAAGATGCCCCAGCAGAAATCCTAAATCACAGGAAACAAATGTTTATCCTGGTTTGGAGGGAGGGAGGGAGGAGTGGGAAGCGCAAAAGGGAGGCTCCTCCTCCAGGTGTCCCAATTTAACGTCTGCATTGCGTTTTTCTTTCTGTGGACTTGAAAGAGCAGAAGGTTTAAATCAGCTGCAGGAGCTGAAATTTCTCCTTGTCCCCTGAGGTCTTCTCTGCTTTGTCATCCAAATGATTACAGGGAGTCCTCGACTTAAAACCGCAATTGAGCCCAACATTTCTGTTGTTAAGTGAGACATTTGTTAAGTGAGTTTTGCCCCTTTTTATGACATTTCTTCCCCCAGCTGTTAAGTGAATCACTGCAGTTGATAATTTGGTAATCTGGTTGTTAAGTGAATGTGGCTCCCCCATTGACTTTGCTTGTCAGAAGGTCACAAAAGGGTTCGCTGCAATGGTCATAAGTGTGAACCAGTTGCCCAGCATCTCAATTTGGATCCCACGGAGCGTGGGGATGCCGCAAATGTCAGAACTGTGAAAAGCGGTCCTAGGTCATTTTTTGCAGTGTCGTTGTACCTTTGAATGGCCACTAAAGGAATTGTTGTAAGTGGAGGATTACCTGCACATCAGAATTAAAGTGGAAAGACTGTTTTTAGCAGAGCTGACGGAAGGCTGCCTTGCAGGCAGTGCCCTTCGAGGCCGTGGGGCTACCGAGAGGGAGGAGGAGCCAGGAGCCCTGGGGCCCCCAAGTCCTCCGGGGCTGCTCTTACCAATCAGAAGCGAGTGGAGATTCAGGTGGACTTTCTCGAAAGAGACAGCCGGGTCAGTGGTGTGGCCCACCAGGAGGAAAGGGACCGTGATGTTGTGTTCGGAAATGGTGAAGGTCCAGAAGGATTCAGTAACATCCAGATGTTTGGGAATGAATTCGAATATGATCTAGAGAGGAAAAGACAGAGGCAAAGTTCTGGCACAGGATGGTTCTCACTGGGCAGGATAATGGAACAACAGGGAATTTGGCGTTTTAATTCCAAAGCCTTTAAAAGCGTGCTAGAATTCCAAAACAGCATTTAACTGTTGGATGTTTAAAGGTTAAATAAGATTTAAAATATTACAGTATATCGAAGACTTGGGTGAGTCTTTCATTGCTGTGTGAAGGGCCACAGAGGGTTTTCTACCAGCTGAGAAGCCTTCCGCCTTCACTTCCAAGCTGCTGGAAAGGAGATTAAGGCAGGAGCAAATATCCCAGCATTCCGTATCTGCCCCCCCCCCCCCCCCCCCCGGAGAAGGAGAGCCACAACACTCTGGGGGAAAGAAAGGAAAGAGCCCTATGATGGGCTGAACCAGAAGCCGGGAATTTCCTCCAAGCCACCCCCGAGGGCTCCAGAGCAGAAGGGGCTCCGAGCAGCCGAGCTTTCTGGGCTTGAGCCCCCCTTTTCACGCACACACCTCTATCTTCTTCTCTGGCCGAAGGAGCCCCCGCTCAGTGAAACAGATGAAGGCTGGGGGAGTCTTCCTCTCCTCCTGCTGCTCACACCTCCACTGGAAAGAGTAGGTGGCGTTGGTGGGGTTCAGGACGGCAAAGCTCCTGCCGTGAAGACAAGGGGAACATAAGGACCACCTAGCCAGGTGTTTCTCTTTCATCACATTGAAGCAGCAGGCCTTTTAATGTATTCAAAATGAGCCTTTACACAGAGGAAAGAGCTACAAAACTACCCTTCACCAAGAGATTCAGTTCCATTAGTTGAGGCTCAAACTCTCTCCACGTTTTGGCTGGACTGGCACAACATAGTGGACTGGGTGCCTGAGCTCCATGGACACACACCTATCACACTTTTCCCTTTTGTCATGTGATGCCCAGGAAGGAAGAAAGAAACAACATGCTGAGGAATTACAAGCACTGGATAAGAAAAAAAGAAAGGAAACCTTGCAAACCTTTCTCCCTTTGGGGAATGCCTTTTATTCTTTCTCTCTGTCTGTCTCACATATAGGATTCTGGGCAGCTCACAAAATGAATACATTCACACACACACACAAGCAAACTTTAACCAAAACCATACAACAAAAGCCATTACAAACACTAAAAGAAATGGGAAAAAAGCCATGTAAAGATAACAACCACAATCTGAAAAAGTGCAATCCAGCCTGCTAAAGATGTAACTGTTTAGCAGCATCCATGCCACCATGACTGGATCTCAAACAAGATGGTAAAGCCAAGTCTTCAGTCCCTTCTAAAGGCCAGAAGGGAAGGTAGAAATATTCTTTAAATGTCAGATGGCTGAAAGCAACGTCATGGCATTGCAATGCCACCATGACTCCTTTTCTAGCGCATCACAATATTAGTCTCACACACACACACACCAACGGAGCTGAGTTTGCCATGCAATGCTGGCACCTGGCGTTTGCCGTTCAGAAGAGAGCAGACTCTCTTCTGCATCTCTCTTCACCCCATTCAACCTCTTTGTCTAAGGTCATCCACTCTTCCTTCATATATTTGCTTGCAACCGGATCCCCATTGATTCCCCCTCTCTGCCACAAGTAATTTCACTTTTGAAATCAGCCCATATTCAGTTATCATTCATACATTCTTCACTGGATCTCTTGTTTTACAGAACTACTCTGGAACTGTTCCATTTCCTCAGTGTGTACGTTTCTCGTGATGTACCAATTCCTACTTCCAGATAACACAGGAAGAAAAGCCTCTGACTTCCTTTAACAAACCAGGCAATCCTATAAGACACCATAGGAGTTGGTGGTTGGAGTTTGTACCACTGTTCCTCTATCAGGATTTGACATCAAAATGTATTCCCTCTTTACCCATCATTCTATACAGAAATTCATCTTTGACTCCACTTTTTGGCCAAGAATATTTATATTGGGAATTTTTCACTTGACTTTCCTTGCCAAACAAAATTACCTCGGTCTGCGATGAATTAATTTTTAGATTGATACTCCTTGTTGTATGGTCTTGCATTTGCTGCAAAAATTGGTTATCAAATGACAACACAGCATCTTTCACACAGAAAAGCATACATAAATTCTTATTCCCAAACAACATACTCCATAACATTTTTCTACCTTTATTTCAATGTTATTTGAATGTATATGAACAAATATTATTACAAAATCCTAAAGCAACAAAAGAAAGAAATGTGCAAGATTTATAAATAAATAAATAAATAAATAAGTTTAGTTTAGTTTAGTTTACTTTATTGTCATTGCACCTCGTACAACGAAATCAAACACCATCTTCAGTGCACTTCATGACCATGACCATGAATTATAAATTACTTTAAATATGCATATAAGCAAACACATCTCCTCAGCCTTTGCCTATCAACCAAATCTATCAACCAATCAAAGGAACTGTTTTCAGGAGACGTAATGCAACACCTAGAGTTCTATAAGTATCGATCTGGTATACCTTTGTCATAATAAAAAAGGATCGGGGTGGACTTCCGGTTTGGGTTTCTTCAACGACAGACTGAAATCTGCGATTGTGCGCGGTTTCGATCTGTGCTCACCGCTGGAGCGCCCCGATCCTTTGGATTCGGGGCTGAAGCCACCCCGTAGAGGTGGTGAAGAGGGGGAAGATTGCTAGCCGAGTGGAGGGGAGCTGCATCTCTCCTCCTTGGCTGGTCTAAACTCCCCTTCCCCGAAGCGGTGATCAGAAATGGCCGCCTCAAAGAAGAACCCGACTGGATTAGATTGTGCAGGAGGAAGACAAAGAGGAAAGCAGGACAGACCGGGTTAAACAACAGAGAACATCTAAGCAAGGTACCCTGAATCTAAAAGTACTTAGAGGGATACTTTTGAAAGAAGATCTTTCAGCGGCGAAGGAGAGAGAAAAGGAGGTTAAAAACCCCTTTTTTACCTTTATATTGACAATTACAAATGGTATGGAAAGAAATTTATATTAATCTATTTTGACACTAATAGGCAACCTTAAGCTGAAATCTAAGTGTCAAAAGGAGAATAAAGATTTTTTTCTTGGTCATTTTAAAGTCCTAAAAAGGAGAAGAGTGGAGGCAAAAGGGTGGGACTTGGAATAATGGAAAAATGGAGTGCCACCTGGAAAAATAAAGAGGATTAACAGTGAAACTTTGAAAAGGCTCCCGAGGATACATTGTAACTGAAATCTTATTAAAAGATAGAGTAACCCATGGAAAGGGAAAGGAAAGGAAAGAAACAGGAAGGAACAGTCTGGGATCATTTGGTGATTAAAAAAAAAAGTTTTTGGCATTGGTTTTTTTCTTTCTTTTTCTGTTTTTACTTAAAGTCAATCGGGTGGTTGTTCAAAAGTGTTTAAAATGCCATCACTCCTGGAGGAATTGAAGATGAATCTTAAAAAAAACAGAAAGAAGATGCAGAAAGGGAGGAAGATCCTTTGGCTTCGTATTTGAATTTCTTGAAATGGAGATCCTGAACTATGAAAAGCAGAAGGAAAAGCTTCAAGAAGAAGAAGGGCGGGACAAAGAAGAAGCCATTTTCAAGGATCAAATAATGCAAAGTGTGGTAATAAGGGGAAAAAGGGGGAAAGGAGTTAAAAGTTTGAGATTAAAGGGAACAGCCAAAAAGAAAAATAGTCTGAAAAAGAAGTATAACAACAAGGAGAAGCAGAAAAGAAAACCACAGAAGGGAAAATTAGAGAGAGAAGAGTATAAAAAAAGGGATGAGAAAAAGGGGGGAAGATAGAAAGGGAAAGAACTCATGAGGACAAGAACAGGAAATAAAGAAAAAGGGGAAACGTACTAGGATTAAGGGTATTTGCTCAGCTAGAAAACACAGAGACAATGGTTAAACTTAGTTAAAAGTGAGGATTCTGCAAAGGTACAAAAGATAGTGTTGTGACAGTAGAATACTGTAATGAGTTAGAAATGAAATAAGTAAATAATCTATGAGATAAAACTGTATTGTTTTGTAATGGTATGTTTATTTATAATTAATGCAATAATAACAAAGAGAGGGAAACATTGCAATTGTTTCTAAAGATTGATAAAACATTGAAAAGAAATGTGAAAGATGTATAAGGAAATTTATACCAGTTATTAGAATGAATAATTATTTTGCTTATTAATAGTAAATAATTTATAAGATAAAACTGTATGACTATCCAATAGTATGCTTATTAACAGTTAAGTAATAATGAAGAAGGGAGGGAAACATTTCAATTGTTCTCAAAGATTGATAGATATTGAAAAGAAACGTGAAAGATTTACAAGGTTCATACCAGTACTAGAATTATTTTGAATAACTATTTTGTTTACTAATGTTTATATAGATATAGATATAGTTTTTGCTATGTTTTTAGAAATTTTCTTTTTACTTTTTCAAGGGGAAGTACCAAGCAGAGTCTGAATGATGAGATCTACATGATATAAAATAGATATTAGAAATTTGAATGTTATAATTTTAGAATGCACAAATTCAATATTTAATGAGATTTCATATGATAATAACAATAATATTTAAAGGTGTTGCACTTTGATTGGCAATCATAGAGGGAATTTTGCTTTTTAAGAATGTTGGAAGAGTACATATGAAATTGTAAACAAGACAGATGAAAGTATAAGTACAATGAATAAAAAGATATAGAAATTTAGGTAAAAGAAATAGAATTGAATAAGAAGAAAATGAGATAACCATAAAAGAAAATTAAGAGAAGTAATGGGAGAAATAGTGAGAAGTTGGAAAAAGAGTAATAAGTTATGAAGTTGAATACATAAGATGAATATGCATATGAAATTGTGTCTGTATGGAAATGTGATAACTCGGAACGATGCTGTACTCAAATAAGATGTTTTATTTGTTTTGTTAAAACTCAATAAAATGTTATTTTTTTAAAAAAAGGATCGGGGTGGGATTCTACCGGTTCTGACCGGTTCTATAGAACCGGTAGTTATGATTCTGCGCAGTTCGGAGAACCAGTAAATTGCGCCCTTGGCTGGCGCCACCCCTCCCACCCCTTCACTGTCCAGTCACTCCTCATCTCGCTCACCATTACTAACCTGCCTTCGCCTGCCATTGCTGCCTGCCTTTTGCTGAGGCCCTGATCTCCCTGGGTGAGTGAACCTGCAAGCAAGCCCCGGTTGAGTTGACTCCCCAGCTGGCCTAGGCCGCTGCGCTGATCCCCCCACCATCCTTGGGCTTGCCTGGCTTGCTTCACTGCCAGTGCGTTCTCCTGTTTCCCATGGCCAGGAAGCCCCATGGCTGAGCTGGCCAGGTGAACAAATTCCCCAAGGATTTCTTTGCCTAGCTGATTTGCAGCTCCTTCACGATTCTTGCCATTGTGTGCAGGGAAAGAAAAGTTTGTGTGGGGCTAAAAAAAAGTTAAATCAATCAATTCCAATTTCTAGCAAAAGAGAAAGATCGCAATTGATTTAACTTTTTTTTTAACCCCACACAAACTTTTCTTTCCCTGCACACAATGGCAAGAAACACGAAGGAGCTGCAAATCAGCTAGGCAAGGAAATCCTTCGGAGAAGCAAGGGCATCTGGGCGGTGATGGGTGGGGAAAGCTCCATGGTGCCACACTGCAATGGTGAAATGGGCAACGGAGTGGCTGGCACGAGGGAAGGAGGAGGCTGCCTGCTGCCCTTCTCTTCTCCCTGTTCCTCCTGCTCCCCTCATGCTGGCTGCTCCATTTCCCGTTTCTACATTGCAGCGCCGCACTCAGGAATCCACCTTAGTAGCAAGGGGGGGGGATAATTTGCCTGACCAAACTAACCCCACACCGTCTCTGCTACATACATTGGGCTCAGCAAGAGTTTCAGGTTCGTTCAACCAGCGGTGAACAAAACAGCCCCATCGTGTTTTGAAACAACCCCGAAGGTGGGATGCAGTTTCTAAAGTGCGCATGCTCACCAACTGCATTCTCTGGCTTCTTGGCAAGCTACAGGACCTCTCTGGGCTCGGCAGAGCCAACTGGGCTAGTGTCTTTTTAGCTATGCTGGTTGGTGCGAAAGGGCTGGGTGCATATGTGCTTTCTAGGAGTTTTCTCTTTTAAGCTTTGGGATTTACAGGATTGCGAGTTGATCTCCCTACCTCCTCCTCCCCAGCCCCTTGTCCTTTGGCTTTATAGGTAGATGGTCCTCCCTGGGATTTGCATCCGGTTCACTGCCTACAAGTCTGTTATTTTTGGAGGGTCCCTTTTGGACAGGGTGACCTGTGGTTTTGTATTGATGTTCGAATGGATGGGTGTGTGGGTGTTTAACTTCATTAATGAAGTTCACTTTATCCTTAAGTACTGTCTTTGAAACTCTATAGTTTTTCATCTGTGCATTTTAGAAAGTTTTGGTGTAAGAGTAAGAACTAAGAGTGTATTCATACTGTAGGTCTGATTTTAAGATTGTGATCATATAAAGTTGAAAGGGAATAATGATAATAAATAAAAAGTAAAATATCATAGCATTAAGTAGAAAGTTACTCTATAGACATTTGCTCTCTTGTAACATATGTTATCCTGCTGCAGATGTATTTCCTTATGCATTTATTCATTATTAAACATATGCCTGAAATCAATTGCATCCTCCTGTATCAAGTATATGGTCCTGTTATCTAAATCCTTCAAGAATCCTTCCATAAATAATCCTTCATGAATCCTTCCATAAATGCCACCCCTATTTCCTCCAGGAATTGGCACGTAACTATATATCCAACTGTCAAAGCAATTCACACACACATCTTTGACCTGTGGTGTTAACAAAAGGCTGAAGTGATCAATTAGGCAGACAACAGAGAAAAGATAACACTGCCAGAAAAGAATCTGCCTGTTGCAGAAAGATGTAAATCTTAGTTAGATTACATTTCTAGAGTTTAACAGCTAGTTAAATTACATGACTAGAGATGTAGAAGGTAATTAGAGAACTAAGAACAATTTCTTAGAACTTTAACTTTGATTAAAAAGTAAAGTCTGCTTTCTTTGATTTGCAAGCCTCCGTTTAAGTCTTTGTTTTGGTTCATTTTTGGCTTAAGCGTACTGCCAGACCTTACAAAGTGAATAATCCAAAATTATTTTTTTATTGATAAAATGCTGTCTCATCTCTTCATCTTGACACTGGATATGGGATCTGCAGAGAAAAGAAGGCTGGGAATTCTGGAGGTTGAAGCCCATACAGGTAGCCCTCGATTTAACAACCATTCCTTCCGCCCTCTGTTCCCACCTTCCAATAAGGCCAATAACTTTATTCTGGAAATTACATGTTCAGAAAGAAGCCGAATCCAGTAGGCCCCTTGAAATTAACAGGATTAACTTCTGTATATACAGGTAGTCCTCAATTTACAACAGTTCATTTAGTGACCATTTGAAGTTACAATGGCACTGAAATGACTGCTTTTCAACTTACAGGCATTACAGCATCCTCATGGTCAAAATTCAGATGCTTGTCGAGAGGGCGGAGCTGGCGTCACGATGATACGGCATGCAATCTGGGAGGTCTGAGATCGCTGCCGATATCTTTGCCCCTGGATGGTCCTATCAGATCTAAACCATCCCAAAGAGACAGTGAAAGTGAAGAGCGCATCCTGTCGATCCCAGGGATACCGCAAAGCCCCTGGTAGATCCAGGAGAAGCTCTTCTTGCCAGCGGCAAAGAGGCAGCTATTAAAGCTGCTGAAGTTGGGACAGCTCCGAAACGGAAGAGAACAGAAAGAGAGAGTGCGCCAGTTTGGTGAGAACTTTTTCTTTATTCTAAGATCTGAAAGGACACCCAAAGGAAAAGAAAGAATCTGTAAAAGTTTTGACAGAAGTGATTAAGCTGCGATTTTAAACAGGAATGTCAAAGTAATGTTTTGTTTTCTCATTGCTGGATTTTCTATATATGATCTTGTATTTTGAAACTGGAGTGGTTTTTTCGTTTATATCTATTTTTTTCTTCTCCTTTTTGATTTTGTGATATTTTAGGCTAGAGGCTCCCTTTAGTTATTTCATTTTAAAAAAATATCTTTTTCTTTCTTTTATTAATTCTTATTATATCCTGCTCGAAAAAGGAGGGGGAAAGTAAGAGCAAAGAAACTTTGTAACACTGCCAACTAGAGGCTTGAAAATATTCTATTTCCCTGTGACCAGACAAAGCTGAGAAAGAAAGAACTGAGACTCTTTTTTAAGGACATTGCTATTTGATAAGATAGAGGGAAGAGCATGGGAGAGTATTATTGCAGGTGCTCTTCTGGGTTTCTATCAACAGCTGGAGTCTGGTGTTGAAACTTAGGGGGGGGAAAGGTGATAAGTCTTTGGAGAAGAGAGCTATAATAAGAGCCTTGGGTAATTAAACAAAGTGCAGTGTGCCCTTTTTACTTTTTCTAAGTTGTGCTATCCCTCCTCACCAGCTTTATTGTATTTCTTTTTATCTTTTTTTTGTAATAACTATATGGGTTTTTGGCTTTGTTGGAGCTTGTCTTTGTTTTTCTTTTTTTCTTTGGAAGTCCAATCTCTACGTTTGCTTTTTATTTTAAGGGGAAAGCCTTAAAAGTCTTTTTCATCCTTTCCTGGTATTTTTGTTTTTTCATCTACCTTTCTGGTTTATTCTTATGTACTTTTTTCTATTTGAGACCTTTCAATTGGATTAAGGTGTTGAAGAACCTGAAGAATTTTTCCTTTTCCTTTTTTTTCTTTTTTTTCTTAAGCCTTTTTTTTTCATCTAACTATTGATTGGATTAAGGTATACAAGAACCGGGAGAAATTTTGTCCTCCCTTCTTTTTTCTTTTTTTTTATTATTATTATTGGACTTCTTTTTTCTACTATTTTTATTTTGAACTATAATTGGTTACTTCACAATTGGATTAAGGTTTAGAAGAACCTGAAGATTTTGAATTGCTTAAAATGAGTAGGAAATTTACAGCTCCTAGTTCTTCAACTTCTACTTCTTCCTCTCTACCATCTGGAGGACAACGTTCAATACAGACAATGTTAAAGCAAGAAAAAGAACAAGAAAAAGTGACTTTGCAGATGATTATGCAAGGAATTCAAAATATTCAAGCAAGATCAGAGAATATTGAAAAGAGAATAGAGAACATCGAACGAAGAACAGAGAACATTGAACAAAGAACAGAGAACATTGAACAAAGAACAGGGAAAACTGATGAAAAAGTGGAGAACATCCAACAAATGATCTTGAAGTATGATGAGAGATTCAAAAAAATTGAAGAAGAAGATAAACAAAGAGACAAGAAGATTGGAGATATTGATAATAGATTAACGGTGGTTGAACAAGATAAAAGTGGTATGTTGAGATGGGAGATGGATAGATCAGAATTCTATCTTAGATTCCAAAACATAGAGGAAGAAAAAGGACAAATCTTAGCTGAGATAATGATAGAAATACTGGCTGAAGCTTTGGAAATAACTCAAGAGAAGATGATGGATGGAATAGATGAGGTTTATCTAGTTTTCACAAGATATGCGATGAGAAATAGCTTACCAAGAGAAGTTCACATTAGATTTACAAAAAAAGCCATTAAACTGCAAGTATTGCTAGTGGCAAAAGAGAAAACATTGAAATACAAAGACAAGGAGATTGTGGTCTTGAAACAAATACCTAGAAGAGTGAGAGAGATGAGAAGAGAATACCGATTCCTGACTAAAATGCTACTTTAAAAAGAGGTGAATTATAGATGACTGATTCCAGAAGGTTTAATGTTCACATGGCAAGAACAGAGATATAGTATTCACTCAATTGAGAAAGCAGAATTATTTTATACAGAATTTTTTGGAGGGAAAAAGGAAGAGGCAGAAAAAGAGATCTCACTAATTGAATTCCAAGAGGACTGCCAAATGACGACTGAAAAAGAAGAAGGTGCAGTAGGTGGAAAGGTGGAAGCCAAAGAACAACGTGAACTAAGATCTACGAGAGCTGCTAAACCTAACTATAAAATATAACCATGGAAGAGAAAAAATTGATTACAGTTAATATAAATGGACTTAACTCAGCTGTTAAAAGAAGGAAAACCTTTCATAAATTAGAGAAATTAAAATTTGATATAATTTGTCTATAAGAAGTACATATTAAAAAACAATATGAACAATTGTTGGTCCAGCCAAAATTAGGGAAAATATTTACTTCCTTGACACAATGTAAGAAAAGAGGAGTGGTTTTATATATTAAAGAGACCACCCCAGCAAAATTGATCTATACCGATGATGGAAGAATACTAATGGTGGAAATAATGGATAATAATATGAAAACACTCCTGATTGCAATTTATGCTCCGAATGACAAACAAGAAGAATTCTACAAAAAAATTACATATGAAAATAATCGAACTGGACTATGCTAATATGATGGGAGATTTTAATGGAATTGTAGACAACAAACTGGACTATACAGCACAGAAAACAATAAAGCAAAACAGAAAGACTCTCCCTAAATCTTTTTTTTAATATGGTAGATGAAATAAATTTAAAAAGATACATGGAGAGAAAGAAATGCTAAAACTAAACAATACACCTTCTATTCAAATAGACACTTATCATGGTCCAGAATAGATATGATATGGATGTCAACAGAATTAATAACTAACTTTCAAGAAATAAATATTGAAACAAGTACTTGGGCAGATCACAATCCAATGACAATTAAATGGAAAGGACAAAAAAAAAGATCTAGTTGGACGTTAAATAATACTATTTTAAAGGAAAAAGACTTCACACAGTGGATGGAGAAAGAATTGGCATTTTTCTTTAAAGAAAACAAAAAAGAAGATACATCAATTCAGAATGTATGGGATACAATGAAGGCATGTGTTAGAGGCTTGATAATAGACTATACGAGGAAAAGGAATACTATGAAAAGACTAGCCTCTAAGGCCCTAGAGGATGAGCTTAAAAGACTTGAAAAAGAGCTACAGAAAATGCCACAGAAAAAGGACATCAAGTTAAAAATGGATATAATTAAACACAAAATGGGTCAAATAGAAAAAGAAGAACTAGCACAGAAAATTAGAAGTGCTAAACAGAACTACTTTGAAGATGCAAACAAACCAGGTAGATGGTTAGCATACAAATTGAGAAAGGAAAATATTGCAATTAATAGATGACCAAGGCCAAGTTTGCCATGGTAGCAAAGAGAAGAAGGAAATCATTCGAGACTTCTATGGGAAATTATATATGCAAGAGAATATTGATGAGGAAAGAATTAAACAGTATTTACAGAATGCTAATCTACCCCAGATACCTAAAGAGATTGAAACAATGTTAGAAAGCAATATAACGATGATGGAGTTAACTGAAGCACTCAAGAAGCAAAATAATGGAAAGGCACCAGGCCCAGATGGCCTTCCAGCAGAATTTTATAAAACATTACAAGAATCGTTGAATCTTCCATTGCTAGAAGTTGAATGAAGTTATATTAAAGAAGAAGATACCTAAATCATGGTCAAAAGCCTATATTACACTTATTCCAAAAGAGGAGGCCGACCCATTACAAATTAAGAACTATAGACCCATTTCTCTACTAAATGCAGATTATAAAATCTTTGCTTCAATATTGGCAGAAAGACTTAAAAAATATTTAAATAATTTTATCCATCCTGATCAAAATGGATTTCTGCCAAAGAGACAAATTAAAGACAATATGAGAGTAATCTTGGACACCTTGGAATACTACGAGGCACATCCTGAAAAACAAATGGCTCTGATATTTCTAGATGCACAGAAGACATTTGATAATGTGAATTGGCGATTCATGTTATTACTGTTGAAACAGATGGGTTTTGCTAGAAAATTTATTCAAGCAATAGAAGCTATATACTATAAGCAAACGGCAAATGTAATGATAGAGGGAGAACTGACAGACTCTATCAATATAAGAAAAGGAACAAGACAAGGGTGCCCACTATCACCTTTGTTGTTTGTGTTAACTTTGGAAGTGCTAAACAGAAATATTAGAGATGAAAAGAATATAAAAGGAATGAAAATCAAAAAGGAAGAATTTAAGCTGCACACATTTGCGGATAATCTCATTTTCATCTTAGAAGACCCTTTAGAAACAGCATCAAAATTGATAGAAAAGATAGAGACATATGGAAAGGTGGCTGGTTTGAAAATAAATAAAGATAAGACAAAGATCTTGACAAAGAATATGCTATTAAGACAAAAGGAAGAACTGGCAGACCTATTGAAAATTCAGGTCACGAATAAGATTAAGTACTTGGGCATATATTTGACAGCAAGATATAGTACATTAAAAGAGAATAATTATATCAAACTTAAACAGCAGATAGTGTTAGATTTGGCGAAATGGGAAAATTTACAACTGCCACTAATAGGAAGAATTTCAACAATCAAGATGAATATCTTACCCAGAATCTTATATTTGTTTCAAACAATTCCAATTAGGCTTGGAAAAGACTACTTTGAAGATTTAAATAAAATTGTGTTGAAATATACATGGCAAGGTAAGAAAGCGAGAATAAAGTTAAAACTTTTGCAAGATGCTAGAATTAGAGGAGGATTTGGTTTGCCTAATTGGGAGTTGTACTACCAAGCTATAAATCTGATGTGGGTTAAGGAATGGATAACACTAAGAAATACTAGATTGTTGACATTAGAAGGACATGATTTGTTGTTGGGGTGGCATGCCTTTTTATGGTATAAAGGAACTAAAACACAGGGGTATTTTAGAAGACATTATATATGGGAATCTCTGTGGTTAAACTGGGAGAAGATTAAAAGACAATGTTATTTGAAAATTCCAGTCTGGTTATTGACTATTGAAGCATGTTCTTATCCTATAATATACAAAAGGAACAAACAGATATGGTGAAATATTGAATGAAAAGGGTGAACTTAAATCTATGCAAAAACTAGAGGAACAAGGTATAAAGATGAATTGGTTTTCATATGCGCAAATACATTCAAGGTATGATAAAGATTCTAAAACAGAAGGTTTCTATGATAAACTGACTGACAGATAAGATTTTGACAGGTACTGATGAAAAAGTGATTAAAAAATTGTATGGATATTTATTAGAAATTAAACTAGAAGAAGAACAAGTTAAAGAAACTATGATTGCTTGGGGGAAGAATTTTGGATATGGGATCGATTTAGAGAAATGGCAAAAATTGAGGTCTCAAAATTATAAAATGACAATGTCAACAGCATATAAAGAAAATTTGTATAAGATGTTTTACAGGTGGCATTTTCCCCCAACAAGAATAGCAAGAATGTTCAAGAATAAATCCGAAAAATGTTGGAAATGTCATAGACACCTGGCTCATATTACCATATGTGGTGGACTTGTGTGGATGCTAAAAAATACTGGACTAAAATCCACATGTGGTTGGAAAAAATGACAAAAAAATATAGACTTGAAACCAGAGATATTTTTATTGGGAATTTTACCTGAAATATATAGTAAAGACTTGAAAAACCTGATTGTAAATGTATTAACAGCAGCTAGAATTGTATTTGCTAAAACCTGGAAAAATGATAAAATACCATCACAGTAGGAAATCATTAAGAAAATACTGGAATGTGCTGAAATGAGTAGATTGACATTTGAAATTAGAGAACAAGAGGATAAACAATTTTATAAAATTTGGGATCTTTTCTATCAATGGTTAGACAATAAAATACAGTAATGAAATACATAGACTTTTAGAAAATAATAAATATATAAAGATGTACTTTTATATCTACAAAATGATTTTAGGATAGATTTGGGATTTTAGGATAGATTTGGGTTGGTAATATGAACTGTTATAAAATAAACTAAGTAAATTATGACTATCCTGTAAAACATGAATGAATAAAAGTATAGTCAAATGATTGATTAATAATGATACTAAGGTATTTAATTTTAGATTGACAATATGAGACCATATGCAATGTAACTGTAATTGAAGACTATGAAATGGAAGCACAAAACAATTTGTAAACCTACCGGCACGGTGCATGTACACCTATGGAAGATCGCTTGATGTTTTTATGCTTTGTTTGTTTATATTTGTTTTTAAAACCAATAAAATGTATAAAAAAAAAATTCAGATGCTTGTCAACTGGTTCATATTTATGACTGTTGCAGTGTCCCAGGATCATGTGATCAACTTTTGCAACTTTCTGACATATTCACTTAACAACTGTGTTATTAACTTAATAACTGCAGTGACTTAACAACTGTGGCAAGAAAGGTATGAGTTCTCTGTTAATACTCACCATACCTATTAATTTACCAACTCCAGTTACTGCACCAGTGAACATCACACATCCAGTCACTATCACCTCACTAATAAATCTCCCAACATCAATGACATTAGCTGTCCCTTTAAATATAGCCATGAGACCTGTGAAAAGCATGCCTTTCCTTCCCCAGACATTGCCAATCTCTCCCCCCTAGTAAAAAAAAATTCATGCAGTATTAAAAAGAATAGAAAAGAGGGCTGCTGTGTATTGTTTAATGGATTGCTAAATTAGCAAAATGGACTGCTAAACTGGCCATGCCCAGCCACTCACATTACCAGCAAGCCAGTCATCTGACCACCAAGCCACGCCCACAAATTAAGCCATGCCCACAGAACCAGTTGTTAAAAAATTTGAATCCCACCCCTGAAAAGGATCAACTACAGAACACACGAGACCATCAATGATGTCTTTAAAGGAATAAAATTTACGAGGGGAGACATAAACAACAACATATAACCCTACCTGGACAGCCTCATCAGCAGAGGCCATGATGGCCAATGAGAAACACAGGTCTATCTTAAACTATCCACACCAGCCAAGCACTCAAAGTATCAAAGTAACCATCCAACCTCCCACAAGAAAAGCTGTTTAAGAACATTATTTAGATCAGCACAAACATAGTATAGCAATCATGCAAAAGGAAAGAGTTCATCTCTATATCTTCCAATAAAATGGGCACCCATGCAACTTTATCAAAAGTGCCTGATTACTCTAACACAAACTCTGAAAAGGATAACACTGCCATATATCAAAAGTTATCTCAGAAACCACCAATCGACTGTTACAACCACCACAGCACACAAACCAACTAAACCGCTCCAAAATACCCTGGGTAGGTAGCTCCAGAAGAAAAAAACAGGGATCATCTACAACATACAATGCAACAGCTGCCATGAAACACCAAGTAGCACTCAGAAGACGTGATAAAAAAACTCCTGAATTTAACCCTCCAAAGCACTTCCAACCATTATACAATTTGCACATATACACAACCACACACACATACATCACAGTAACTTGATTGCAATTTGAGTACTTGGCAATTACTTTGCAGTTCTGACCGGTTGCCAAGTGCCCCTCGACCAATCCAACTGCCACCTGAAATCTCCCCTGTAGGGCTTCCCCAGAAAGTCAGTGGTTTCCACTGGGTTTCTGCAGAGAGGATTGGGCCTGGGCCTGCCACAACCCACTGAGGCATCCCGCACTACCTATTTTACCAAACTGCCTCTAGCACCAGAAGGACTGGGATTGCAGTCATTGAACAAAGGAGTCATATGTTGTCTCACTTAACGACTGCTTTGTTCAACTACCAAGATTCCAGTCCCAACTGTGGTAGTGAGTCAAGGACTATCTGTACATCTATCTACAAGTACCTTAAACCAGGGTAGCCATATAAATAAAAAATAATAATAAAACACATATTAAGGACAGAAATTAAATCATCATAACACACTGTTATTTTATAAAATAACAAGGGACCCATAAACTATATTGAAACAGCCACCTAAAATTTTACTTAAGTGAATCCCTAAAAACCGTTTCATGTTTAAAGGGAAAAGTGAGGACAAAGACATGAACAGTCCAGCTGAGGAGGGCCAGTGTCGGAAGGAGAGTCTGGAAGAGTCTCTCAAGGCCAACGGCCGGGGGGCAAGTTCCACCCCCAGGACTGAAAGGAGGGAACCCCCCCAGGGCCAAAGCCGAATATGGCTCTGCTGGATGATGATGAAGCTTCCAAACGATCAAAGAGCATTCCTCAGTTGGCTTGATCCTCACCTGCTGTTCTTGACATGGACTCCCACAGAGGTGAATTCAATCACTTTCGTTTGAGGGTCCAGACTCATTCCTCCTGGTCCTCGCAAGTCTGAATTGCGCCTGTTTGCAGTGATGTAATCAGAGTCTTCCAGCTCAAAGTGGCAATACGGCAGGAGACTCTTCCCTTTCACAGCAATGATGGGGCCCTCCTCATCCAGCTTCAGATTAGGCATACTGGAAAGAAAGAAGCCTGGATGAGGAGTGAATGCAAAACAATGGTTTAAGGATGTTCCACGGCCTACGCATGTGCTTGCTTTGCATTGAAGCTCTCTTCACCTTTCCCCTCATCACCAGGTGCCCAGAGAGAGCTGAAAGAACAGAGGTCGTCTCTGCATAAAATAATGTTCTCAATTATTTTTCTAGTTGAGCCGTCTGGCAAGGTACCTGCTCAGGGGTGGGATTCAACCAGTGTTACTACCGGTTTGGTGAGTACGTTTTGCGCGTGTGTAAACAAACCTTAAGCTGTGCCACCCAGACAGCTGAAAAGCACTGCGCACAGGTGTGCAGCGTTTGAAAAGCCTCTTTTTTCCTGCTTTTTCAACCTCAGCTATGCCGCACAAAGCAGCTGAGGTTGAAAAAGCAGGAAATAAAGAACAGGTAAGAGCCCAGGCGGGTGGGTAGGCCAAATAGCAGCAAACACAGAACCTCAGTGCCTGCTGCTCTTCAGAGCTATTGGTTCTATAGAGCTGGGCAGAATCGGTAGCATCCCACCCTGTACCTGCTTGAAGTAAGCCTGAATTTTCTCAATTTTCAGTCAATCACTGTGCCACTTGGTCACTAATAAGAGAAAAGTTGGCAGGGGAGCTTGGACATTTGAGATGAGAATGCACAATTAGTGGCTTGAGAGGCTGCTATAATATGAAAAGCCACAGCCAAACCTGACATCTACAGTAGTTCAAATGCCGAGATGGTACAGTTTTAATAATAGTTGGCCTTGCAGATTTAAGCAAGGCAAATGGTGAATGCAGGAATTGTGAACATGACATCAACTAACGATAGCATGCCAAATCACCAGCACTCGAATAGTGCCAACAGCCAGTGAGTCAAATGCTGACAGAAACATTCATGAGTGACATCCCTAACTGGTAAATTGAGAGCTTTTGACTAAGGCAAAAAAATTGGAAGCGTTCAAAGGATAGGGATAGAAGTCTTTCAGTCTCCAAACCATAGGAGGTAGTTACAGACTGTAAGGAGAGGGGGAGTGGATCCAGGCAACTACAGACCAATCACCCTGATATCAATACCTGGGAAAAGCCTGGAAAAGGTAGTTAAAAACAGATCATGCCAGATAAACTTAACTGCCTTATTTGATAAAATGACTAAATTATTGCATCAGGGAAATGCTGTGGATGGAGTATACTTGGACTTCAGTAAGACATTTGACAAAGTAGACCCCAGCCAACTTCTTGGTAAGATAGAACAATGTGGAATAGTGTCTCACTACCAGATGGATTCACAATTGGCTGTCCAACCACACTCAGCGGATCCTCAATGGAGCCACATCTACATGGAGAGAAGCATCCAGTGGGCTACCTAAAGGTTTGGTCTTGGGCCCAGTACTCTTCAACATCTACGTATTGATCTAGGTGAGGGGATAGAAGGGAAACTCAGCAAATGTGCAAATGACATCAAGATGGGGAAACGGAGAACACTCTGAAAGATAGACTCAAGATTCAGAAGGACCTTGTCAGGCTTGAGTATCAGGCCCTAACCTACAAGATGCAGTTCAGTGATGAGAAAAGTAAGTCCTGCAGCTAGACAGGAAAAACAGGTATAGGAGGCACCTGGCTCAACAGGTGTAACTATGAAAGGATACAGGAGTCTTAGTGGACCCCCACTTAAGTATGAGCCAGCAGTATGCTGCAGCTGCCCAAAACAGCCAATGCAGCCTTAAATCGTACCAACAGAAGGATAATAGCGTTTTATACTCTACTGTGACCCCACCCTTTGGAATGCTGCATCCAATTCTGGCCACCACAATACAAAAATGATGTTGAAACCTTAGAAAGTGTGTAGAAAAGAACAACAAAGAGGATAAAGGGTCTGAAGGCTAATTCATATGGTAAATGGTTGAGGGACCTAGGTCTGGCCTATCTGAAAAAAAGGATAGACTGATAGAAGAATAATCTGGCCTATCAAAGAGAAGGATCAGAAGGGACATTGATAACTGTCTTCCAGTACTTTTATTTATTTATGTAACTTTTGTGCTGCTCATCTTCCCTGTAAGGTGACTCTAACCATAAACTTAACTTGAGGGGCTGCCACAGGAGATAGGGGAAGTGGATGGGGCTGAAGTGCCGACACAGTGCATCTCCACGGGGCTCTGTGGGATTGTGCCAAAATTCAACCTGCTAGGAGGATCCGAAGGACCCAAATCATAGGTGATGAAGAGAGAGAGGACACTCCATTGATTTCAAGGAGATTACAAACTCCTTGTTTGATTCAAAAGAAGCTCTCGTGCTGGCAGGAAGAAAAAGATGGCCATTGCATGCCTGTCCAAAGCTGTGACAGCCGACTGATGAAGCAAGCATAGAAACTAAGGAACAGTGTGATCGACCTGGATGAGGTTTTTCTAATTCCTGTTGAGGAACCTTCCCCTTTAAATTAAGCTTGGGCGAAAGTGAGACTCAAAGAAGAGGGTTAGGGTTCTCTAGTATGCTGCAGCTATAGTGCTGTAGTACTTCTCTTCCTCCAATAGATGGCTCTCTTAACCCAAATCCAATATTAAATTGTTGTCAAAACCAGCTGATTTTCCAATTAAATCCAGGGGGTTTAAAAATACAAATAAGCCAGATAAATTCTCCCGAAGATTGCCTTCAAATTATTTGAGCTTTTTCCAAGCTTTCTGTATTTTATTAGCTTGTCTTAGCTTTCTTTTGCCTCTTTGTTCTCAGTTTTTTTTCTCCAAGTGTCAATCCGCCGCTTTCTTAAGCTTAGGAGTTATCTTTTAATATTCATGTTGTTACTTCCAATCTTTAGAGTAAAAGTTGGTAATTATCTCACCCAGTTCAAATGCTCTGTCCATACACTGCTCAAATCTTGTGGTCCTGGTTGTCCCAGCTTTGTGACAGCCCAAAAAATGGCTGCTGTCCCTGCTGTCGTTCGGGGAGAGCTTGCTTCAGACCTAATGAGGAAATTGTGGTTTCCTCGTGGTCAGCGAAGCGCCTCTCCTTCCTTCACCGTCCCTCCAAGGCAGCTATAACCTCGAAGGGTCTCCCGACAGCGGTTACAAGCTGAATTTTGCAGGGCCCACTACTTTCCAGGCGTTCACACCGCAAGGTCAACCAGAACTCTATCTTATATATTAGTTTCACCTTTTAAGTTGCATTACTGAAATAAATGAACTTTTGCACGATATTCTAATTTTTTGAGTTTCACCTGTAATACTCCAAATGTTGTTCCAGACAAATAAGAATCAATTTTCTCAAGGTGAGATGCCACCTTTTGCTCTTCGTGTCCTCTCTTGCCAACACATTCAGGGGGACTCAACATGGCAGTAATAACATTGCCAGGGCAGAAGGACAGAATTGTGGAGGGAAAGCTGCATCTTCCTGGCCAAGATTTAACCTATTTTGCTATAAAATGTGCCCATTATGGCTGGATGAGATGGTTTCTTACAGTGATGGGATTCAAATGTTTTTACTACTGATTCTGCGGACGTGGCTTGGTGGGTGTGGCACACAGGAAGAATACTGTAAAATCTCCAGTCAGAGGTGGTATTTGCCAGTTCTCTGAACTGCTCGAAATTTCCGCTACCGGTTCTCCAGAACTGGTCAGAACCTGCTGAATGCCACCTCTGGTTTCTTACCTGCAGAGTAGCCGACCCTCAAACTCTCCTACTTCCTGGGGAGAGAATTTAACTTGGAGGGACTGAGATTTCCCCGGAGGGATCTTCCCACTGCTGGGCTCCATGAAGAATGGAGGGCGGGTGACTACTGGAAAGACGTAGGAAGAGAAACTCTCCAGGAGGCTTCCCAGCTGGCTGAAGGGCCGGCTAGGCTGGACCTTGATGGAAACAGTTGATGCTCTAGATGGGTTCCCTGGCAAAAGGAACAGTTTATTGATACAACATTTCTGTAAATACTGTATTTTCTTTCGACTGACCTGTTTGCTTCCCAAAATGGATCCCTCCAGAAATTCCCAAACTGTAGGATATTAAACTGAGGAAACCTGCTCACTTTAAAATGAATCATATTTTGAGAGACTCATCTACTAACAGAAGCAGTATTTCTAGTTTTAACTCACAGAAAACCCCATCCCCTGCAACTGATATTCCAGAGCTGGTTTCCTCAGTTTCAGTATCCTCCAGGGTTTTGATTTCTGCTCCAGAACATCCTAGGCAACAAGAATTCTCATCCTAGTTGAGAATTCTGGGAACTGAAGTCCAATAGCATCTTCAGAGACTGTTGTAAGCCACAAAGGATGGTGGAAGACAATGCATAAACACAAAACAAAAGATCTGCAGCAAAGTTGAGAACCTTGCAACAGGTGATTGTTAGGGAAGGAAGAGCAAGAGGAACATGGGCAGAGAAAGCTGTACCTTCTGGGCTTGCTGACAAAGCTTCAGTAGCAAAGTTGACAGCCTTCCCACCTTCTTCCATGACCACTTTCCAGGAATACTCCAGTTGCACATTCCCCGTGTTGGACAGCTCCATCCTGAGAGGGCAACAGAGCAGGGAGGAAATGAAGGCTCAGAGCTGAGATATATAACAAAAGGAGATACAAAGGAAGTGGCTGTGAGGGCCAAAGAATCAAAGACCCCTCCAAAGAGGATGTTGGTGAAAGCAGAGTCTTCTTGATCGCGATATTTTACTTGCTCTCATCTTACTCACGTGAATACCCTTGTTTGGAAGAGTAACGTGTCTCTGAAGTGCACGGCATCCTCATCCATTTTATACTGGGCAAAGTCAACGTTGGCACTCACTCGAAGCACCAGGTCCTGGCTACTCTCCTCCAGAGTCATATGAGCAGGTTCTGGATCAGTCTCTATCACCTGCCCCAAAAGCAGAAGGGTCAGAAGGCTCTGTGCCCATCGTCAGTGCTGCAGGCAGAAGTCTCTTGTTTGATGGCTGCTCCAAGACAAGAGGGCAGAAAGAGCAACCACCAGGAAAGTCCTAGAAAGTCTGTGCTCTCTGCACACGGTACTCAGCTGTGATGGCAGTTGCCTCAGGAGCACCAGCGAAGAAGGAGGTGGAGCAGGGCTGGCTCTCTTACATCTCCCTCCCTCCCTGCTTCCTTCCTTCCATGCTACAGAACTTACGCAGACCCTACCCTTAGCCAGCCATGTCTGGATGGCCGTTAGATAGGGGAGGAAAGGGGGCATAGAAATCACCAGGTTTTTTGCAGCAGGAGCAGCAGCCCCGATACATGAAATTACATCTATGAAATCAGAGGTGCTAAATGCGCTGAAGATGCACTGAAGGCAGTGGATGGGTGAGTGGCAATGAGAATCTGGAGGTCTCTACAGTGGCTGCCTCCCCAGTGATGGCCCTATAGGAAGGGCAGTTGGCACAACTCTTTGATTCTGCTTTCCTACCTTCTTTTTTGCTGGACGTATACTTGTGACACCTTTTGACACATCCACCCATTTGACCGTATGCAAGCGATCATCCCAGTCCGGGACCTGGTCAGCAGGGCACTGGAAGGCAATTCTGGACACCTTGCACCTGAGGAGCTGCTCCCGGAGGGTGATGGGCAGGCTGGACTTCAAAGCCAACGTGATGTTTTTAGTGCACTTTGCATGGAGATGGCCAACCTGGAGAGAAGAGTTCAAACATTTTGAGATGGACCAAATTCTGAGAATCAAGGAATCAGCATTCATTGGCTCCGGGCCATTTCACAGATGCGTTCGTCTAGTTTTCTTGGCAACAAACGGGAAGAGGCTTGCCCTGGCACTTCTGAAAGGCTTCCTTATCTAGGAAGCGCTATCATTGCTCTCGAGCTGTACTTGAAAAACAATCTCTCTGGAAGTCAGGTAATTGCTGAGTGACATGACAAAAAGCCTCTTAAACTAGGAATGGGAACATGGAACCCCAGCACCCCATTTGTGCCTCCCTCCCATGGATGGGACCAAACTATTCTGAGCCGTGTTTTAACTATTGGGGGGGGGGTGTCAAAATATATGTCTGGACATCTCTTAAAAGCCTGGCTTCCCCTCCCTTCAGAGGCAACTCCCCCCCAATAGCCCCCCCCATGTTGTCACAGTTCCCTCTGAGGACCAAACATGGGAATCCCCCGGCCTGACAAAGTTAGGAATCGCATTTGGATCTGGCAATTGGAGTACCACCAGCCTACCTGCGGGGAGAACTGGCAGGGGCCCACAGCAGGCCATTCAAATCTCATCACGTCCAACTTGCTGTGATTTGTGATTGAGAATGCAGCCTGATACAGCTTCCCAATGTGGCAATCTCCAAACTGGATGTGGTCCATTCTGACTGCTGTCAGAGAAGAGGGAGAGTGGTCTGCACCCCTTCCCATCCCCTGCACTGGCAAGACCAAGCAAAGCGGAAGGAGGGACACTGCACCGCAGGCTTTGCTGGGCTTGCCTTGCCCTCAAGTTTCGCATCCCCCACCCTTCCCACCAAGGACGGCATCCGGTTTGGCCAGATCGTGAATTAAGGAGGAAGAGGAAAAGCATTCAGTTGATGAACTGAGAGACAACCTCCCATGTTCAGACCTCTTCTCTTTCAGGAGGAGGGAAATGGGCGGGAGCGGCCTGGCCCAGCCTCCTCAAGCAAGGCTGGGTCTCCTGGTGGTGGATGCCCTCTTGCTGGGCAAAGGAAGAGGAACAAGCAATTTGGGCCCTTTGTCCTGCAAGAAGGGCCTTTCCCGCCCGCCTTCCACAGCCTCTGCAGTTTCTCAGGCTGACTCACCCTCTCCTGTGCTCTCATCCAGCTGCCCCTCAATGTCCTCTGCATTGGCCACTGGGCTATGAACATTGTCTAGCGTGACGTTATCCTGGTAGCCTTCGCCAACCATCTGGATGCTGGTTTCCTCATACGGGTTGTCCACAATAGAGAGATGGATCAGCCCTTCCACCCGCTGGACCAAGCTGGGCTGGAAAATCACATCCAACTCAGCTGCCTCCCCGTTGTGCAGCACCAAGGAGGCCGTGTGTGGTTTTCGGACTACAAAGATGCAAAGAGCAAGTGTGAGTGCTAAAAGCGTGGAAAGAGTTCCCTGGCACTACAGCAGGGATCCATAGCGGCCCAAAGGCAGCTAGTGCTGCGCTCACACTCGGCCCCGATCCCTTGCCCCAGGCAGAAGAGGCAGCTTTTACCTCCATCGCTGGACTCACTCTCCTCGTTCTGAGAAGAGAGGTAAATGCACTGGGTGGTGGGCCTGGGCCTCAGGGTGAAGGCCCCACTCTCATCGGACACATCCAGGTACAACTGTGAGAGGGAGCAATGCAAACATAAACGCCCTGAAATGGGACCCATGACTTCCATGGGACTGAAATTTGGCAAACTTTATAAAACATTTCATGACACAACATTATTCTAAAGCATTTTATGATCTAATACAAACGGTCATGAAATATTTCCTGTGCTGATGTTTGACTGTGCAATCCAGTTCAACAGAGGCTCTCTTCAAGGCAGAAGCATACGCTCCAAAGTACCCCTGGATTTTTAGGAACTTTTCAGGGCATTAGAAGCCCTGCCACTGTTGAAGGCCTTGAGGAACCTGGTAAGGGCACCTCTGACATTGCCTAGCTCTCCTCATAGTTATTCAGCACTCAACATTTTTAGGGTAGAGTCTTGAGTCTCAGAAAGCTTCTCACAGCTCTGCTTTCAATTGGCAGCCTGTAGGCTACATCAGGAACACTGGATTTCCCCAGCCTGCCCCCCCCCACCCCCAAACTCAGCTCCCCTTGTTTTACAATCCCTGGAAATAGGGCAGCTCTCAAAGGAGTGGAAACAAGGGAGCAGCCCTAACAGCCCAGCCAGGAAAGAGGGCAGGGAGGGCGCTTCCTTTGCCCCAGTGGTGCTCTAAGCCTTACCCCCTCAAGACCCCCCTGCCAATCTGTGATTGCTCTTCTGAGCACTGGCCGCTACCTGGACTAAAAGGCTTCCGCTGTTCTTAAGGACAAGGGGGAGTGCCTCCGTGTGACCTAAGAGGAGCTTTCGGAAGAGGAGGAGCGGGTTTCCCTTTTTATTGTGAAGAACAGGGCGCACAATGGTGATCTGAGGAAGACTCCCATCTCCACTGACTTCAAAGGACAGAGCTCTTGATCTGGCAACCACACTGAAAGACAAAAGGAATCACTGTTCTTATGTGCAGATTAAGAAACGTGCCCTCTTCAGTAGCCAGTTGGAAATTACCTGGGCATTGCATCTACTGAAGCCTCAAAAATGCACTGGTAGTTTTGCATGGCCTGTGGTGAGAAGGTCAGGGTAGCAAAGGCATGCGAATGACTGGCGATGGACATGCGCACAGGATGGAGCTCAAAGGTGTCGCTGATTCGGGCAGTGGACTGAGGAAACATCCATAGAGCAAGCAGAACTTCAGGAATCACCCCAGAGAAAGATCTGAGGACCCCACCCATCACCCACACCTCCACCCTTTACAGGCTATGGAGTTTGGCTGCAGTATATCTCTAAGAGCCATGGTGGCGCTGTGGTTCGAGTGCAGTACCGCAGCTAATTCATCTGACTGACTGCAATTTGGCAGATCAAATCCCACCAGGCTCAAGGCTGACTCAGCCTTCCATCCTCCCCAGGTGGGTGAAATGAGGACCCAGATTGTTGGGGGAAAGAGGCTGACTTTGTCACCCGCTTAGAGAGGGCTGTAAAAGCACTGTGAAGTGGCATATAAGTCTAAGGGCTATTGCTATTCCCTGACTCAGCCTGTCTGTTGTAATGGGAATGGACAACCTTGGCTTCCTGTCTATTGTAGGAAAAGTCAGGAACAGCCCTGTGGGATTGGCCTCTCAAAACCAATGGCTTCCAGAACAACTACCCATTCACAAGACAGGAGGGTGCAAGCGCTCAGCCAATTGCCACACGATTAATGTTCTTCCAAGCCTCTCATGAAATGGAATGGGACAACGTTACAAAACATGTAATGCAAACACTCTTTGTCCTTCTTACCTTGGCAGAAATGGGTTTTGTGGTCATGACAACATCGCAGGGGATTCGGCCAGGGTTGCAGATCTTGAAGCGGGCTGTTGCCTGGTGCCCAACCAGGACATTGTTAAAAAGAAACTTGTTCTCATCTGTCACAAACACACCTTCGCAGCCGACGGACTTCAGCACCTGGCTGAGGTTGCCACTGTTACAGATTCGATGCTCCTCGAAAATGATCCCTGGATTGTCAGTCAAAAATCCTTGGGAAATCAAAATGACATCAAGACTCAGAGACTTTTTCCTCATCACTTGCACCACAGGAACTGCAGGAGGCAATATCAGCAAGGATTCTGGCAACGAATCAGCATTCCCCAACCCATTCTTCTAACATCAGCTGCCTGCCTTCAACCTGAGAACTGCAAAGTTGCCTTTTGCACCACCTTCAGGGCTGCTAGATAGAGATTCTCCCCAAAGCTGAAGGGTCTCTGCTGAGATGAAACAACTGAGACAAAAGTTGCATTGTCCTCCTCCTTCCCTTCCTCCTCCTTGAGTAGAATAGGAATATGGAAGGGACCTTGGAGGTCTTGTAGTCCAGCCCCTGGCTCAAGCAGGAGAACCTATACCATTTCAGATAAGTGACTGCCTAGTCTCTTCTTCAAAGCCTCCAGTGATAGAGTGCCTACGATTTCTGAAGTCAAGTTTTTATTTATTTATTTTATTTTGTCAAGCGATTATTAGATATACCTGTTATCTAAGTATAAACATAGTTATGAATACATGAAATGGATACAAATAAAAAAAAGAAAAAGAAAAAAAGAAACAATAGGACAGGGACGGTAGGCACGTTGGTGCACTTATGCATGCCCTCTACAGACCTCTTAGGAAAGGGATGAGGTCAATAGTAGACAGTCTAAGGTTAAAGTTTTTGGGGTTTGGGGAAGAAACCACAGAGTTAGGTAGAGTAATCCAGACATTGACCACTCTGTTGCTGAAGTCGTATTTCCTGCAATCAAGTTTGATGCGGTTTACCTTGAGTTTGTATCTATTGTGTGCTCTTGTATTGTTGTGGTTGAAGCTGAAGTGTTCACTGACAGGTAGGACACTGCAATGTATAATTTTATGTACTATACTTAGATTGAACCGAAGGCGGCGTAGTTCTAAGTATTCTAGATCTAGAGTTTCAAGCCTGGTGGCATAAGGTATTCTGCAACGAGTAGAGGAGTGGAGAACTCTTCTTGTGAAATATTTCTGGACTTTCTCAATTGTATTAATATCAGATATGAATGCAGGCTTCAGACTGATAAGCTGTATTCAAGTATTGGTCTAGCAAATGTTTTGTATGCTCTAGTTAGTAGAGTGATATTACCAGAGAAAAAGCTACGCAGGATTAGGTTTACAACTCTTAATGCCTTTTTGGCTAAGTAGTTACAGTGGGCTCTGGCACTTAGATCATTTGAGATGAGTATTCCAAGGTCCTTGACAAAGTTTGGGTCATCAACAAGGTCTTGACTATTCAGCCTGTATTTTATTTTCTGATTTTTTTTGCCAATATGTAAGACAGTTGAGATTTGAAGTTGCCATTTGTTTGACCATTCTGACACATAGTTGAGGTCTTTTTGAAGGGTAGCAGTATTGTTGGTGGTGTTGAATAGCTTTACATCATCAGCAAAAAGAACGCAGTTGCTCTTAATATGATCACAGAGGTCATTTATGTAGAGTATGAAGAGAGTTGGTCCTAGAACACTGCCTTGGGGGACCCCACTGTGGACAGGTACAGAATTTGATAGGACGCTCCCAATTTTGACCATTTGTTGTCTGTTTGACAGGAATGCTTCTACCTAGTTATGCAGGTGTCCAGAGATACTGTAAGATTTTAGTTTTAGGAGCAGTTTGTCATGTACCACTGAATCAAAGGCTTTACAGAAGTCTACATAGATTGCGTCTATTGCTTTGCCCTGATCCAGTTGTGTAGTCCATATGTTTTTGCAGTGTAAGAGTTGCAGATTACAGGATAGTTTTTCCTGAAACCAAATTGTTTATTAGAGAGTAGGTTGTTTGTTTCTAAGTGGAGGATGATGGATTGGTTAATAATTGATTCCATGACTTTACAGGTGACGCAACATAAGGAGATTTGTCTGTAATTTTCAACTAGGCTGGGATCTCCCTTTTTGAAGATGGGGATGACCGTGGCAAGTGACCATAGGTTTGGCAAAGTTGTTCCACTGGTCAATTGTCCTCCCTGATAGGAAGTTTCTCTTTAATTCCAGGTTGCTTTTCTCTTTGATCAGTTTTCAACCATTGTTTCTTGTCCTGCCTTCTGATGCTTTGGAGAATAATTTGACCCCCTCTTCTTTGTGGCAGCCTCAAATACTGAAATACTGCTATCATGTCACCCCTAATTCTTCTTTTCTTTAGACTAGCCAAATCCAAACTCTGCAGTCCTTCATATGTTTAGTCTCCAGGCCTTTGATCAACTTAATTGCTCTTCTCTGAACTTTTTCCAAAGTCTCAACATCTCTTTTGTAGCGTATGGTGACTAAAACTGGTTGCAGTATTCCAGGTGTGGTCTTAGTAGGGTTTTATAAAGTGGTACTAGTACTTCATGTGATCTTGATTCTATGCCTCTGTTTATACAACCCAGGATTATATTAGCTTTTTTTGGAGGTGGCTGCACATTGCTGGCTCATATTCAAGTGATCATCCACTAGGACTCCAAGGTCCTTCTCACAGTTACTGTTTCTGAGCCAGGTATCGTCTAATCTGTACTTATACTTTTGATTTTTCCTGCCTAAGTGTAACACTTTGTTTTTCTCCACATTAAAATTCATTTTGTTGAATAGGGCCCATTGTTCAAGTTTGTCAAGATCTTTTTGGATCCTGAGCTTGTCTTCTGGGATGTTGGCTACTCTTGCCAATTTGATATCATCTGCAAATTTGATGAGTCCCCTTCTATTCCCCCATCTAAGTGATTTATGAAGATATTGAAGAGTACTAGGTCTTAGACGGAGCCTTGTGATACCCCACTACTTACTTCTCTCCATGCAGATGTAGTACTATTTAAGGACTACTCCTTGAGTACGGTTTGTCAGCCAGCTACAAATCCCTCTGGTGGTGATGTTCTCTATTCCACATTTTTCTAGCTTATCAAAAAGTAGGTTGTGGTCTACTTTGTCGAATGCCTTACCAAAATCTAATTATATTATGTCCATAGCATTTCGCTGGTCTACTAATTTAGTCACTTTATCAAAGAATGAAATAAGATTGGTGTCAGCTTTGGAAGCCATATTGACACCAGATGCTTCCACACTGCCACATTCTTGAGCCTGGGAAAATGGGAGGGGGGAATTTTTTGGAGTGTATATGGCTATCATTCTTCTTCTAAGTCAAGGTGATGTTATTTGTGCACCTGGGTGAGGGGATGTCTCAAGTTGTGATGGATGGTGATTGGGGCATGTGATGTGGTGATGGGTGCAGGAGTGGATTTGTAGTTTTTACTTATTGCAAGGAAACCTAGAACTTTCAGATTTGGGATTCCCCAGATGTGCCAGTTTACTATCCAAATAAAACAGAACTTTTGAGAAGATGCCTATCTCCGAGTCATTTGTTTGAGTGGATGTTTTCTGGAACACTGACATTTGGTTTGCATGATCTGTTTTTGCTTCTAGTTGTTTGCAGATCTATTTCTTGATTATCTTTACCACAATCTTCCCAGGTATTGGTGTTAGGATGATTGGTCTGTAATTTACTGGGGTTGGGGTTTTTTCCCTTTCTTGAGGATGGGAATAACATCAGGCCTTTTCCAATCCTCAGATTGGCTCCAGGATTTTTGAAAGATGTTGTACAATGGTTCTGAGATAACATCTGCCAGCTCCTTTAGAACTCTGGGATGTAATCTGTCATGTCCTGGTGATTTATATTCATCAAGTCAGATAGGTGTTCTCTTACCATTTTCTTGCTTATTTGCTTTGCTTTCCTGAGTTTATCTGTGCATGTTCTGGCTGTCTGCTGATAATCAGCCTTAGTTTTGTGTCCCGCTTTCCATTTTTTGTACTTGTCCTTTTTCTCTGTCAGTCTGTCAGAGAGATCTTTATGCAGCTATGCTAGTTTCTTGTTGAATTTCTTGTTTTTCTTTTTCAGTGATATTGTGCTGGACTCAGCTTTTATGTTTGCATTTTTTAGAGTTTCCCATGCTTCTTGAGTTGTTTTCCCCTTTAGGATTTTCATCCATGGACTCTTTCCTAGGCTCTCACTAAAATCAGCTCTTTTAAAGTTTAAGATACTGGTTGGATTATTTTCTACTGTAGGTGGAGGAGGCCCAGCTTACTTTATAACTGAACCAGTAGATACGAGAATGGGAAACCATAAAGAGACTTGGAGTTTTATGGTGGCACCAGGGATGAAGAGGCCCCTCCTCAAAGGCGGGCTGCACATACTGTAACAACTGGTCTGCCTAGTGCAAACCAAAACTGTGAGTGCGTGAGTGCATGTTGCCTTTGTGCGCATAACCGCACCATCCACGCTTGCGCGCGGCTGCAAAAACAAGGGGATTTCCTATATGTGGCAACCACAATGAGTAGAGCGGGTGAGGCATGGAAATCAGCTGGGCTGTGTGGGTGGGACAAACGAGCCAGACATAGGAGGGGATAGCACTGAGGTGGATGAGTGGGTCCAGCTGGTGATCAGAATTACCGGTATGGGGGAGCTGGTCCAAAGTGACAGCAGCCCACCACTGCCCCTCCTACTTGGACTGTCTTGGCTGAAGAAATGGAACCCTGAAGTGAATCGGAGGGTTTTTTAAAACAAAAAATTTGGCAGAAAGTGGCCAAGAAAGAGGAAAAGAATCCAAAAGCCAGCGGTGAGAGAAATAAAGGGCAAAGGGAGCTGGAGGCAGCAGATCGGAATCACTCAATGAGCGAATCCAAAATCCCAAAGGAGTACTGGGACTTGAGAGATGTGTTTAGTGAGAAAGGCTCTGATGCACTCCCATCCCATCGCCCCACCGACTGCAGTATTGAAATCCTTCCTGGAGCTAAACTCCCAAAGCCTAAACTTTACTTGATGACTCCATGCGAGCTACGAGAACTTTGCACCTTCATAAACAAGAACTTAAAATGTGGATTTATCCAACCAGCCAGGCCACAGGTGGTGCCCCACTTTTGTTCCAGGAGAAGAAAGATTCATCGATTTGTTGATTATGGGGGGCTAAATGCAGTGTGCATAGAAAATGTCTACCCACTGCCGCCAATGAAGGACACGCTGGCATACCTAACCAAAGGAAAAATCTTCACTGAGTTAGACTGTGTTTAATTGCCCCTGGGATATTTCCAGTTCTGGGTGCTCTCTTTCAGTTTACAGCCCCCCCCCCGCCCCCTTCTCGGTGGTATTCATGCAACTGATCAATGTGTCAGCATTCCAGCAAACCTCTATTCCAGCCAATAACTCCGAAACAGACATCTCTCAAAAGTTCCTTTTATCTGGATAGTAACTGGCACAACTGTAGAATCCCGAATCTGAAAGTTCCGGGCTTCTTGCAATAAGTTAAAACTACAAATCCATCCCCTGCACCCATCACCACATCACATGGCCCAATCACCATCCGTCCCAAAGTAAGACTTCCTTTTCACTATGTGCAACATGACCTGACCTTGAATCAGAAAAAGAATTTTATTATGTCTAACTAGATATATTCCAATGAATTCCCCCCTCCCACTTTTCCAGGCTCAATTGTGGCAGCGTGGGAGCCTCGGATCTCAATATGGCTTCCAAAGCTGACAGGCATCCCCCTTTAAAAAAATCGTGTCCTGGAAAATACATTAAACAAAACACAACCAGGGGTTAATGCAATGCCCTTAACCCCCTCTCCTCCCTCCAAGGGGACCCTTTGGCTTGTCAGGGAATTGTTCATGGAATTGTTTAACCAATCGATCTCCATTTATATCCCAACTTTTCACCCAAGTCGCTTCTGACTAAGGGTAGCCTTTCCATGGCATTAAATACTGTAATCATCCTCAGTGTAATCTAGAATTGAGGATTTTCTTTATTTCATAATGTGTCTTACCCTGTACAACCAGAGGTTTGGGGGGAGCTGCTGGTATTGGCCTTAGATTAGAACCTACAGCAGGCTTCAACAAGCCGCTATGGAATACTGGGTGTATTTTCCCCAACAGCCGAGGGAGATTTAACTGGACCATCACTGAATTGATTATCTTAGATATAGGGAATGGACCCAAGAATTTAAGGCCCAACTTTCTACTAGGAAGTTTCAACTTAAAGATATTTAGTTGACAAAAACATTTTGTCCCCCACTTTAAACGGTGGTTGGAGGGATCTAGGTTTGTCTGCTTGCTATTTATATTCCTCAACAGCTTCAAGCTAAAGCTTTTTTAGTATCCTCCTAACCTTTCTTTAATGACTCCACTCTGTTAAAGACATGGAAGTTGGGGGTTCCCTAGGCAGCTTCAGCATAGCGACAAAATCCATGCCAGTGTTGATTTGGAAAGGGGTTAAGCCTGTGCTGCTGTGTGCTGCATTATCGTAAGCAACTTCTGCAAATGGCAATAGTTCCGCCCAATTTTCCTGTTGATAATTCACATAACATCTAATGTACTGCTCTACCATAGTGTTTGCTCTCTCAGAGGTGCCATTACACGCTGGATGGAACGCTGAGGAAAGCCCTTGGGACGATCCAATGGACCTCAAAAACTCTCTCCAGAACTTGGCAGTAAACTGTACACCTCGATCTGAGATTACTCTTTGAGGCACTCTGTGGAGCAAATAAATATGCTTCACAAACCGTTTCACCAGTTTCTTAGCTGAAAGTAGTCCGTTACACACAGTAAAGTGGGCTTGCTTAGAGAATAAGTCGATAACAGTCCAAATGACAGTACTACTTCTGCTCTCTGGTAACTCTACAATAAAGTCCATTGCGATTTCTTCCCATGGCTTCGATGGTTCAGCTACTTGTTCCAGTTCTGTGTTTCATCATGGCACAAATTGAGCAGCTTTTCATACAGTCGTCGACATCAGTTTTCAATTTCGGCCACCAGAACTGTCTTCTGACTAAATGTACAGTTTTTAGGAACCCAAAGTGTCCCTCCAACTGCAAGCCATGGCTACATTTTAGTCTCAGGGTATTGGGTACATAAATTTTGGTTCCCTTCCAACCCAATCCTTCATTCATTGTCAAATTGATTTGATGTTCAACAAACCATGGATCAGTTAAAAATGCTGCTTTCAAATCGGTTGTCAGCTTGTCTTCTGGGATCCTGGGGCTGTGTTTGGCTTGGCCTCAGGTGGTTACTTGGCCTGCAGTTTGGGCTTTTGCTATCATAGTTTGCACTACTTCCTCCTCAAATTGGGGTTTTCTCAACAAGGCATCAACCAATATGTTTGTTCCTCCTGGGATATATTTCATGTTAAAGTTGAATCTCTTGAAGTATTGAGCCCAGCGGACTTGTTTAGGAGAAAGCTTTCAAGGTGAATTTAGAGCCTCGAGGTTCTTATGATCAGTCCACACCGTGAAAGGCTCCTTTTCTCCTTCCACAAAATTCCTCCAAGATAGTAAAGCCCATCACATGACAAATGCCTCTTTTTCCCAAACTGCCCACCTACGCTCTGTGTCTGTCAACTTTTTGGACACATAAGTGCAAGGCATCAGCTGGTCTTGAGAGTTCTTTTGAAGAACAATCGCCACAACAGCCACATCACTGACATCGGCTTGGACTACAAAATGTTTGGTTGGGTCTGGATGTTGGAGGGTGGGCTCAGTGGCAAAAAGGTGTTTTAATGTCTCAAAAGATTTCTGACTGTTCATTGTCCAAGTAAGGGGTTGATTAGATTTTGGTTTGGTGGGGGAAGGCCCAGTTTTCAGTAACTCTGTTAAAGGGAGGGCGACCTCGGCAAATGAAGGGATGAATTGTCAATAAAAATGTGCAAAACCCAGGAAGCTTTGAAGTTGTTTACGTGTCCTTGGGGGCTGCCAGTCTAGCACCGCATTCACCTTTCCAGGGTCCATCTTAATCCCCTGATTTGACACTCAGTAGCCCAGTCCAAAGACTCTTTATGGAATTCACATTTTAACAGTTTTGCATATAACTTGGCTGCTAAAAGTTTTTTCAGTACTTGTCTGACTAATTTGACATGTTCTTTGATGGTTTCACTGAATATAAGGATGTCAACCATGTAGACAAGGACACCTTTGTAACAGGTGTGGATATAACACTTCATTGAATAGTTGCATAAATACAGCGGGGACCCCTTGGAATCCGAAAGGCATGACTCAGAACTGGAAACTACCCAGAGGGCAATTGAAAGCAGTTTTCCATTTGTCTCGCTCCTTTATGTGGACTCGGTAGTAGGCTTCTTTCAGATCTAGCTTGGTAAAGTTCTTGCCTTTAGACAGGTGATTTAATAAGTCCTTCATGTGGGGCAGAGGGTACAAGTTTTTTATGCACACCCTGTTAACCTCCCTAAAGTCAACACATAAGAGTAAGCAGCCATCTTTCTTTTCTTTAAACAGTACTGGACCTGCCAACCTAAATTTGGCTGGTTCAGTGAAGCCTCTGGCTAAATTGGTATCAATGTATTTCCTCAACTCAGTCATCTCGGCTGGTGTCATGGAATACATCTTTGGTTTTGGCAGTTTTGCCCTGGGTTCCAACTCGATGGCACAATCAGTGGCTCGATGAGAGGGTAAAATGTTGCATTCCTCTTCACTAAAAGCCTCAGACAAGTCCCTGTATTCTTCAGGGACCTGGGGCTCGCCTGGAGGAGAGTTTGAAACGATGGCTGCTACTTCTGGTTGTGGGCCCCTGTTGGGTGGCAGTCTCTTTGTAGGAGGAACCGGGGGAAGTGGGCTGACACCAATTATGGTTTTCCGGTATCTGTCTTTCCATTTGATGGTAGGGGCCCATTTATCAAGCCAAACCAGTACCAATATGATAGATTCTGACATTTTTGGGGCCACTACAAATCATATAAGTTCACAATGCCTGCCCATCTCTGCTTTGATTAACTCTATAATTTGGGCGGCTGGGACTCCTCCAATTAACGTTCCATCTATCTTTTCAAACCTGATTGGGCGTTTTAGGGCTTTAGTCTTTATCCCTAATTGCTCAACAATAGGAAGCCCAATAATGCATCTGGAACACCTGGTATCTATTACTGCTTCTACCTCCCCTACCTCCATCAGGTACCACCAACTTCACTTTAACTGTAAAGGGGTTTCCTTTACAGCACTCACAATTGGGTCCTCTGCCTTTTCGGGGAGGATTTCTTTGACCGGAGGCTCCTCACTCTCTTCTGTGCAGATGGGAACCTCTACAGCATGTCTAGCAAATGGGCCAGTGACTGGAGGCATTCATGGAGTTCTTTGGCCTCTGGCAGCTTTACTAGGCCTTAGTTGTGGAACAGGTACTGGAACCAGACATTTGGCTGCCCTATAACCAGCCTGGCCACATCGATAGCACTTTATAATCCTTGTACGTTGGGTAGGAGCAGCTTCAGCAGGTTTAGTCAGAGGCCATCTGGCCAAACTTCTCCTAGGAGGGCCCTCAGAGGGAGGTTTTCAGTGTGGGTTGATTTCCCTGTCTAGTTTAAGGGACATGGCATACCAATCCTGTAGTCTCTCTGGTATTCCTCTGATGCTGCATGCTTTTTTGACTTCTGGATCAATAGCGTTTTTAAAATGGTGCAGAAGTATTCTGCCAGGCCAATTCATGAGGTTGCTAGTGACCCTTCTAAAGTCCTATACAAAGTCTTTTAAGGGTCGCTTGCCTTGCTTCATTTCCATTATTCTGTCTTCACTGTCCCCTATTCTGTCAGGGTTTTCAAATCTAGACCTGAGCAGCTCAACAAATGCATCAGCATCTTGTAGTTCAGGGGCATCCTCATAGTGTGATTGAGCTACCCAAGCAGAAGTGTCCCCCTCATTCATCCCATCTGTAATTGCGGAAACTAGATCGTGATCTTTTGCATAGTGATTTCCAAATTGACCTATATGTGACCAGATCCGGGTAAGAAAGTAAGCAAAGTTTTCACCCTGTCTGTCAAAAGTTGCTTTGAAAGTTACTGGGTCTGGTCTGGGGGGGGGGGGGGAATCGCCATAGCAACTGCAGGCTGAGCTGGAATGTGTTGAGCCGGCTGGAGGAAGGCTCCTGCTGGGGTACCCCCAGGGGTGGCTGAGCTGGGATTTGACATGCGGTAGGGGCATGCCAAAGGAAGGGTCCCTGCAGGGTTGCTCCAAGGGGCGGCTGGACTGGAACCTGTTGAATAGGGAGCTGCCTATTCCCCTCTTCTCCGTGCTGGAAAAAAAAGGGGGGGGGGCAGCTGCAGCCTGTGCTGATCCCCTTGCTGAGGAGGGATCGCTGCTGCTCCTTGGGCCCATGGTGCTCCCAAACTAGATGGTGCAACTGGTGCTGCCATCCACTGGCATTGGACCCACCCCTGACCAGGATAGAATCCCCATCCTGGAGGAATACTCTCCAGAGGGGGTAATCTCCTTGCTGGCTGTGGAGGGGGAGGAATTGGGGTTTGTAATGTACCCAATGTCGGCTGCATCTGCTATCCCTCCCTTGCTCCTTGGGCCTGCTGTGCTGAGCCAATCCTTGGGCCACCTCTGACCGATGCCACGCTGGTTCCACTGTCAAGTCTTGGATTAGGGAAAGTGAACGTGGGCTGACTTAGGATCCAGCTTGGCTGGAGAAGTTATGGCTGTGAGAGATAACTCCCCACCTTAAATTGCTGGAATTGCTCTGGGACCCCTGCCAATGACTGGCTGCAGGATGGAGGCAACAGGTTCCAGTCTCAGGAGTTGTCTGATTCCAAAGCCCCCCCAGCTTCTCCACTCTGTCTCGTGGACCGATCTCAGCGGGCTGGAGTAGGATAGGTGCTCAGGCAGCTTCTCCTCCAGTCCCATCTCTGGATTCAGCTCAGTCTGGCAGCTTCTCCATGAATCTGATTCCTTGGGCCGAGTGCCTAGTTTCCATCTTTCCTCTGCAGCTTCCATCACTTGTACAAATTCTTCAGCAGGGCACAGAGTCTCAATTAGTTCTCAGGTGCCTGGGTTCACTGTTCCTTCTGTAGCTTCCTCTCTTTCTTTCATCTTCAGAAACTTCGCACTGCTCCATTTTTTGAGTCAGTGCTGGGGCTCAGCACCCCTTACAGCCCCTTTTCGGGGTGCTGGAGTTTGTTTCGAGATTCGGGATAATGTCAGCATTCCAGCAAACTTCAATTCCAGCCAATAACTCCGAAACAGACATCTCTCAAATGTTCCTTTTATTTGGATAGTAACTGGCACAACTGTGGAATCCCGAATCTGAAAGTTCCGGGCTTCTTGCAATAAGTTAAAACTACAAATCCATCCCCTACACCCATCACCACATCACATGGCCCAATCACCATCCATCCCAAAGTAAGACTTCCTTCTCACTATGTGCAACATGACCTGACCTTGAATCAGAAAAAGAATGTTATTAGGTCTAACTATACTCCAATTCCCCCCTCCCACTTTCCCAGGCTCAATTGTGGCAGTGTGGGAGCATCGAATTTCAATAGGGCTTCCAAAGCTGATACAATCAGGTACTGCATGACTTTTTGTACAAGGAAGTGTTGGTGTATTTGGAGATATTTTTATATACACTGAAACGAGGGAGGAACATGTGAAATTGGTGCGGGCAGTCCTTAAAAGGCTCTGAACTGCTGAACAAAACGTTCAAAATGTGAATTTCACCAAGATAAGATTGATTAACTGGGTTATCATATCTCAAATGAAGGAGTGGAAATGGAGTGCCAAGCAGTGTTTGAAAAGCTCAAACGAATGTTCGCAAAAGAGCCCTTGCTGAAGCACCCCAACCCAGAGGCCCCATTTGTAATTCAGTCCGAGTGATGTAGCCATGGGGGCAGTGTTATTGCAAAGGAATTCTTGGGGGTTGCTACAGCCATGCACATACCCTTCTAAAAAACACACTGAGATTGAACAGAGGTGGGCAGTATGGGAGGCGTATGCAGTGCGGTGGGCCCTACTCACTTGGTGGCATTTCCTGGAAGGGGCAAGGATGCCGTTTGAGGTATGGACTGACCATAAAAATCTGCAAGCCCTGAAAACTCCACACAAGCTGTCCTCTAAACAAATCTGCTGGACTTTAATCATTTCAACTTCACTCTTCATTATGTCCTTGGGGGGAGAATTTTATGGTGGATGCTTTGTCTAGATTGCTCAAAACAATGGCGTTAAAGCTGAAGTGGTCAAACCTGTTATCCCCTTGAAGCAGCTAGCAGCCCTGGTAACCACTAGAGTTCAGGGGAAAGAAGAGTCTAAGATTCCAAATGAACTGTCTGAGAAGCTCAAAGAAGCACTAAAATCTGATGAATGACTTACTACTCACAAAAATGACTGTACCATGCATGATGGTCTGGGTTAGGTCGGAGCCAAATTATACATGCCCTCAAGCTTGAGAGTCGTCATATTAAAGGGCGCCCATAACTCTAAGTCAGCAGTACATTTTGGATTCATAAAAACCCTGCACTTGGTTAAGAGGCAGTTTTAGAGGCCTTCTTTGAAGAAAGTCATTGAAAGCTATGTGGCCGGCTGTCCAGTTTGTGCTGCGGCAAAGAGACCTCCAGGGAAATTCACAGGAGTTTTACAAACTGGCTAACCCCAGGCACCATGGAAAAAAATATCTATGGACTTTATTGTGGAATTGCCTGAAAGTAAGGGAACACTGTTATTTGGGTTGTTACGGATCTCTTTTCAAAACATGCACAGTTTGCTCCCTGTCCCCAAAATTCCCTCCGCAAAGATGTTAGGTAAAGTTCTTTGTACAACATGTGTATAGGTTGCATGGTGCACCTGAGCACATTATTTCCGATAGAGGAGTGCGATTTACATTGCAATTTGGGTGGGAATTCTTGAAGTTGTAGGGAACCGCCCAGGGCTTAAGCTCCTCCCATCACCCCCAAACTAATGGGGCTTTTGAGAGAATGAACGCAGTCCTGGAACAGTTCCTCATAACTAATTACCAACAGGACAATTGGGCTGACCTTTTGCCTTTTGCAGAGGTAGCATATAACAATTCTGTGCATAGCAGCACGGGGTTCATGCCATTTAAGATGGCCTCTGGTCAGGACTTCATAACTATGCCAGAGCTGCCACAAGAGAAAGCACATGTGCCCTCCCTAGTGAAGTGGATAACACAACTGCAGAACACTTGGCCAGTTGCCCATAAGGTGCTGGAGGAGGAATGTTAGACACATAAAAAACAAATTGACAAAAAACATCTGAAGCCAAAAATTTTTCAAGTAGGTGACAGAATTTACCTCTCCACAAAGTACTTAGTCCACCCAATCATCTAAGAAACTTGATCCTAAATATGTGAGCCCATTCCCTATTGTAAATGTAATTAATCCAGTCACTGTGCAACTGGAGTTGCCCTAGAGCCTAAAGCGTATTCACCCTATATTTCATTGCAGTTTGTTGAAACCTGAAAACCCCTTCACCCTGCACTTGATACTCCTCCCATACCCACTCTGATTGAAGGGGAGCAGCATTTTGTATTTAAAGAAATCCTAGATTCCGGGAAATCTAGAGGAAGGGTCCAATATCTAATTTCTTGGAAATATTTTCCCCTTGCGCAGTCGAATGGGTGGATGCTAAACATGTCTGGGCACCTAAACTCCTCCAGACTTTCTATAGAAAATACCCTGACAAACCCTGAAGAGATTGCTAGTTTTGGTGTGATGTATTGTATGTTTTCATTGTATAATTTTATATGGCTAATGCCTCCGTTACGGGGGGCTGAATGTCAGCGAGCTTGTTGCTTGCTGCCATAAAATAGGGGGAGAATAGAGGGGAGAATTTGCTGCCATACAACTGTGGAGAATTTTACATTGCAGCTTTTCAATGGCAGTTATCTTTAAGGCCATGGCAGCTGGCTCTGGTCTGTGGTGGCCTCTAGCTGCCTAGCTACAGGGGGCTGGGCAGTATATACTATATTTGTATTCCCACTCTGAAGCCTCAGAGCTTGCTTGAAACCATTTGCATTCAGTTTGTTCCTAGTAAAAATACTTTTCTCTAAATCTATGGAGCAAGGATTCTTCTTTCCTAGGAATTGAACAGAGGAAGCCTTGACAAGACCAGGCCCCCATCTGCCTCAAAGTTCTGGCTAGCATTCAGCTGACATCCAACTTAGAGTGGATCTAAATGATTTGATCCACAGCAAACTGAGAGGAACTTCATTGCAAGATGTCTGGCCTTCAATAGCAGCAGCAGTCAAAAGCCTGGGCTTCAGAAGGTCCAATGACCAGGTATTGGGGGAAAGAAGACCAAGACTGTGTTATCTGGATGCAGCCCACCCATGTCTCCTGCCACATCTCCATCTGCCCATAACTACACTAGAGTCATGCCTGCCCCCTTCCTCAGGAAGCCAGGTCTCCCCGCAGAACTGAGGTAGCCTTCCTCCATGCCAAGGTGCTAATGCCTTCATCAGAAATATTTTCAGAAATCTTTGTATGTTGCTAATCCCCCAGAAATGCATTCTAACCTTTCTTGTGCCCATTTCTTTCTAAACCAGGCCTTCATCTAAGGGACAATTACATGTTTAATAGCTTACTTCTCAGAAAAAAATGAAACCTGATTTTCTGGTCTCGGAGTGTAGATCATGTGTATCCCCAGGCAGTGTAAGCCAGGAGCAGGTCTGCCTACCTGGGATGCAGGACTCTGCAACAAGAGTGTAGAGGATGCCTCCTGGACTGTCTTCGGGGTCTCGGTCTGTGATCTCAATGATCAGGTATTCTTCACACTTCCCAGCAGGCTCAGCAAAGCAATCCACCGTGATAACCTGATGGCCTCCTGCGGCAATGTTTCCATACCCCGGAGATACAGTGAACATACCGAGAGAGAAGCGAGCCTGTGGAGAAGACAGGGGTTGCTTTCTCTTAAGCAACTGCTGGCTGATTCCAGCTGTTCTTTTGCAAGAGAGGGAGATGTAAACAAACAAGCCTGCGAAGGAGCCCTGGCAATTCAGCGGGGGCAATTGATTCTCAAGGATCAGTGAGAATAAGGCAAAGCGATACAGGCAAAGTCTTTCCTTGATTTACAGAGAAGCACCCCAAGTGTGGTCGTCCCCAGTGGAGCCACATTTTCTGGATCTTATGTCCCTGGCCCTGTTTCCCTTGGATATGTTCCAGGGCTTGAGGTCCTGGAGCAGCATGGAGAAACCTGGATGGGAAAATCCTGCCCCAAGCCTGTTCTCCCCAAATAAAGCCTGAACGTTGCCTAATCAAGGCTGGCAGTCGGAGTGGGAGAAGTGCAAATTAGGGGAAGCCATCCTTTGCCTACCTGCCCTATCAGGTTCATGTCTTTCTGCAAAGAGTCTGCATGTTTGCTTTGCCTGCCCGTGCTCATAAAAGCGTTCTGCCGGCTGAGGTCTGTGTCACGGGAACGGGAACTTTTGATGTTAGAGTTTCTGAAAGAGGAAGCATTACAAAATAGATGGAATCTTATCTGCAGTCTCAGAGCACAGGCTGGGAAGGTCACGCAAAGATGCACAATCCACTTTCTGAGAATGTGTTTTACACCCACGCTCCCCTTCCCGGGGCCATAATAGACCTCCCTAAGGAATCAAAAGAGAGACCACACACACACACTGGCCAAGTTGGAAGATTCCCCCACCCCACCCCCCCAGGGGATTTTTGTGGAGAATCTGAGCTCTGCTTCCCCTTCCACATTTTACACTCCTCGATTGTTGTAACTGTGAGGGTTCTGACAAGAACATCTGATGTATGTGTGCCTTTCCTTCCTTTAAAGTGTCATTTCATTTCTCAAGGGAAGAGCAGACCGGCTGTGAGGGCTGCAGTTCCCTACTCCATTCCCCAAAATTTTTCATGGTAGAACAGTAAATGGAAAAAGTTAAATCAAGGAGGGGGCAACATGTTGATAACAGATAACAGACAATCAGAGTTGGAAGGGACCTTGTTGGTCATCTAGTCCAACCCTCCGCCCAAGCGGGAGACCCTACACCATTTCTGACAAAAGGCAGTCCAATCTCTTCTTGAAAGTCTCAACTGATGGTGCTCCCACAACCTCCGAGGGCAACTTCTGTTCCATTGGTTGATTGTTCTCACTGTCAGAAAGTTTCTCCTTATTTCCAGGTTGAATCTCTCCTTGATCAGTTTTCATCCATTATTCCTTGTCTGGCCTACAGGCGCTTCAGAAAATAGCTTGACCCCTTCCTCCTCCCTGTGGCAGCCCCTCAAATATTGGAAGACCTCTATCATGTCTCCCCTGGTCCTTCTCTTTACTAGACTAGCCAAGCCCAGATGACAGGCTAGCCTTCAATCCCATCTGAGAGCACCTCTGAGATCATCCAAACCCAGTGTAACCCGATTGTAAATATGCAAATTCCTGATTGAAGTAGGACCATTGTCCCCCAAGAAGATGGACCAAAACAAGAAGACTCCTAAATCAGCCTTCCTGATGGCTTCCCCGGGGGCTTCGCTTGTGCGAAGCCGGCAGAGAACCTCAGAAATTGTGATCGTGTGACTGGCTCTAAGTCCTTCCAGTTCAGCATCATCATAACTTTGAATGATTGCTGAACAAGTGGTTGTAAATACTTGATTGTACCACCTGTACTACCTTTACCTGTACAATAAAGAACCTTCAGGGTAGACACCAGAAGGAGCTTCCCGAGGATATCAAGTATCGTGCAGTGGAACAGGCTGTCACTTAAGTGTCTCATTATATGGGAAGTTCCCTTTTGCCAGAGGTCTTCAAAGGTCATCTATCAGAGATGATCTAGTAGATCCCAGTTGAATGAACTGACCACTAAGATTTCTTCCAAGGGTGTGATTAAAATTAAAATTTACGATTGGGTACCAACCTTTAGACCACTCTCTGGGCCAAAGCGGCTTCTGCTTTATTGGGATCATCTTGGCAGACTGCAATCTCTGAGTGCTGCCACATTTAGGAAACTTCTAAAGGAAATGAATCCTTTGGCCAGGCAAAAACATTTTCCTTCTTCCAGGTATGTGAATGTTTATCTCTTTCTTGTGCTAGTTACATATTGCCATTTCTTGTTATAAGAAAGTTTTAATATTTGAGATAATTTTGAAACTGCTCTGAGAACTTTAGCACAATAAATAAATCTCAAGAAACACATGAGCACATAGAAAGATGTGGCCGTGCCAAGAAATGAAATTCTGCTGCTCTCGTTAATGCTAAATATTTAGAAAATGTCCCCGTTCTATGGACACCTGATTTCACGCACAGAACAAATCGGGCTAACAGATCCCAGGCCTAATCCCTGAAGATGAAGCTCACCCTTTCCTTGCTGTAATCACAACGTCACGGACTTGCTTGCAGGTGGTGAACTTAAAGTCCAGGACCCCCTTGTTCTCGATGGTGAAGCTACTGGTCTTCCGGGTGCCGTTCATGAGCGGCCCAAAGTTAATGACGGATGGAGGGACAATATTGTACTTGCTGAATAAGGACAGCACTGACAATCGGATGGGGATGGTGGCAATGGTCTCCCCCCCCTCACAGAGGGAAGGCTCAATCACCTAGAGCAAGGGGGAGAAGAGACTCAGGCTGGCTCCCACCTTGTTGGGTCTAATGTTAGCTGAGCCACCTTCTTTCCAGCCAGTCACCCCCGGGGTCTTACGTGGCACTGCAGAACAGGCTTGTCCTCAATTTTCACTTCCTTCTTCGAATGGAAGACAATCTGGACCTGTGTAGGGCGGTCATTGGGGCTCAGATTCCCCTTCTGGGGCTGGATGGTGAACAGCTGACCCAGGTTAGACATCCCATATTCTGTGGATTCAATAACCAAGCTGGGGAAGAAGAACACAATCCTAAAAATCCACAGTCTCTTGCATCTGTTTCTTTAACAGCTGATGGGACGTTTGTGGTGAGAGGACTCATCATCTCAATTGCCCGTCCAGCCACCCACCCACCCACCATTTCTTAGTCTAACACTCACAGAGCTTTGCAAAAGCCAGTGTGCCTCTCCAAACAGCATGCAGCCCACAGTGGCAAGGGGAGCATTCCGGATTAAAAGCATGCATGCACACATTTCAAAATAAAAAGGCCTCAAATATTAACAGTTAAATAAAATGTGAACAATGCAGACTTTATTGAACAAAAAGGGCATGCAGGATTTGGATTGTTAGAATTCCAGGACAAAAGTGTGAGTGAGGTGAGCTCGAATGACTTATCTTTGAGGCTTTCACTGAGATATAAAACTTTAATTAATGATACTGAAGCAGGGAGCAAAGGAAAAACAAAGGGAATTTCCTGAGGAGCAGGGCTTACCTGAAAGCAATCTCGTATTTGCCTTTGTTCTTCATTGATAACATTTGCTTAGCTTCGTCCATAACTCTGACAACCCCAAATTCCAAACCACCATTTGTTCCTGTTTGGGCCACAAACAGAAAAGACAGCATGAAGCTGAGGAAAATGCTCAAAACTTTCTTCCATAATGCTTCTGCCTGACTCAGGTGAGCAGAAACACCAGGCCGAAGTTTCTCACTGGTCGCAGACCATCCTAGAAATGCCCCACTGACAGAGGCTGATCTTCCGCTCTGACTGGGCCTTTGCCCCACCACACACTCTCAACCTGACAACAAACTTCAAATGTCAAAGAAACTATAAAAGAAAAACCCAATCAAACAAAAAGATGTCAAGTGCCGTGAAGGGAGGGATTTATTTCCCTGCCTCTAGGGTGAAGAGCTTCACGGAGTGGGGGCATCCAGATCTGGGGTGGGGGGTGGGAATGACCTCATTCCAGAGGGCAGGTGCTATTACAGTCCTGAGCAGAGACATTGTTTAACTGAAGGAACCAACAGTACACCAACCCTGCTGGATGAAGTTGTCCAGACCGATGTTATGGGAGAGAGGGGATCCCTCATGTAGCCAGGCCCTATGCCATGGAGCGGGGCAACATATTTATATGTGTCTTTTTGTTTTCGTTTTTTTCTCTTTTGTAATGTAAATTTTTTCAATGTTTTGTTTAGATTTGTATTGTTTTTGTAAGATTTCTTTTTTCTCTTTGTATTTTAACTTTCTGAAGAAAATAAAAATGTATTGAAAAGTGCTTCCTTTGACAGCAAGGATCCAACCTCCATCACCGTCTTCTGATCCCAAAGAGAAAGGTCAGGTGGAAAGCAGGTGCAGCAGAAAAGGCTGTGGACCAAGGGAAGTAATGGGGGACGGACGGACGGACACAACTGATTCTCCTCAAATGCTTCCCAGTGAGCACTCAAATGAAAATCCTCAGAGTTTCAAAAGAATCTTAATTTTAATTTAATTTAAATAAATAAAAGATAACTTGCCTTTGGGGAAACTGATATCCAGGGCGACATCATAGGCCTCAGCAACAATCTGTATATTTTCAATCTGAACAATTCCCAGAATATTTTCTGCATCAGAAACCTAAAATGACCACAAGGATTGTTATTCTGATGGATACTGTAGCTGGCAGGGTCAGCCCACGGTGCTGCCTATTGCAGACCAGACCCTGTCCAAGACAGGGTCGGCTCACTTTCATAAATATACTCCTGCACATTATATGAGCTGCCAAGGGTGTTGTGTGATTGAAGGGGGGTATATATTTGATGAATAAATAGCAAATAAATAATTGAGGAAGAATACTGTTCGAGACACAGATTGTGACAGAAAAGACACAGTTCCTGAGACACGATAGATGATCCTGCCAGCCCTTCGAAGTAAGAAGCTAAGAAACCAAAGTTTTGAGAGCCAATATTTCTTTTTAATAAAAGAAATATTGGCCCTCAGGACTTTGGTTACAGCAACAAAATCTTGCAAGCCTTATCTTTCTGAAAACTGGGATAGGGGGGAGTCTGTGTTGGCTTGGACTCAGATGGCTTTTGGATGACCATTTTGTCTTGTTCGTTGCTCTTCTCCTGTCCCTCAAGATTACCCCTTCTCCCCATCAGCCTCCATGCCCCCCGCACCCCCCATGTTCTTAGATCCTCTCCTCTCCCACCAACTCCCCAAGAGCCCACAAGAAACCCTGTAATGTGGCTGTATTGTCTTGAGGAGCAAATTCCTCCTCTGGTTCTTGCTGCTTCTGCAGTGCTGCCTATCCTTCCTCTTCCCATGCCAGAAGTCGCTGCCTCCTCCCCCTCCAGTCCCGTGTCTCTGATGCAGATGGAGACGGACATCTTCCTTGCCCTACTTAGCTCTGTGGGCTCTGCAATGGCAGTACTTGTCAAGGACAGGATTTGTCAGGGAACTGGTCATGAAATGGAAACTGATCACAATCGTTGCATCTCTTGCTAATGGTCTCATCACAATCCAATCCAGCAAGCTTTCCGAGCTGGGCGGATTGCTTTGCCAAGGCCTTACCTCCAGCCGGATAGCCTTCTTGAGGTTGAGGGCCTTAGTGGCCTTGAAGCTGACCAGCAGGCAGTGCTCAGTGAAGGGCTCAATGATGCCAATGTCCTCAGACAAGCAGAAGTCGTCGCCAATGTTCTCCAGGCCACTGATCCGCCAGGCGACTGGCAGGGGAGTCACGTTCTTTAGGTAAAGTGATTTTGTTTCCTTTCTGCAAAAACAAGAGAAGCCAGGCAGATGCGGATATATTTTGAAATCCCAATTTCAGGTGTAAATTCAGCCTTCCTGCAGTATTAGGCCTTGTTTTTCTGAATTATTTCATTTGGATTACTTTTCAAATATGAAGTTATTTATGAATTTATATTAATGTATCTTATTTACTTTATTGAATTGATATGGCCACCCATCTCATCTAAGCAACTATGTGTGGCTCATACAGATTTTTTTTAAAAAAGATCCAATAAAACATTACAAACCAATTTATTATAATAACATAATAGAAACATATTTTTCTAGCTTTTGTCTATTTTTTCCTTAGCTTCTTTAGGCTTTCTGCAAAAGAATTTAAACGCTACTTCAGGCTTGACCCTCTTTAGCTGGTGAGAGGGGGGGTTATAGAGATAAGGGAGGCGGAGTGTTGTGTCTCCGTGGCATTCTTTCATGTGAGAATAGAGGAAGGGCCTGCAGCTGGTGGAAGGTGGAGTCTGGAGTCACCGGACTGATGGGCTGAGAATTGACTGGAGACTGCGGTTCTGGGGGGAAGTTTCGAACGTTTGCTTTTATTAGGTGTAATTCCGGGATCTAGCCAGAGTAAGAATTACACCAGTTTCTTACCAATTTAATAGAACCCTAATAAACAGACTTTAAGATGGATGCCTTGCATTTTTATTCAGGGGACTTGTTACTTGGAAGGCTGACAGTAAAATCCTTGAACTCTATGAACTGAAGTCCTGCTATAAACAGTGTCATGGACACTGTTTTTTGTTAAGAAGAAGCAGGAAGGACCACAACTCCATGTTCAACATACCGTTAACATATTTCAAGTCTCTGGCCATCTAGAGTAGACTGTCCTATTCAAACAGAAACCCTGTCCTCATTGGCACTTGCCTTTTACCACTGAAAATTGGGATGGGATGGGATGGAGTAGAAATAGAAAGCGCTATATCAAATCCTGGTTCAGTTAACAGCGGTGTCCCCCAAGGCAGCCACGCTCTTTAGGACCCACACTCTTTATATAAATGACCTTTGTAATCACCTTATAAGCAACTGCATCCTCTTTGCGGATGACATAAAACTATTCAACACCACCAACAATGCTACTGTCCTTCAAAGTGACCTTGATTGTGTGTCTGAATGGTCAAACAATTGGCAACTCCAAATCTCGACCAACAAATGCTCTGTCCTACACGTTGGTAAAAAAAATCAGTTCACCAAATACAAACTAGGCAGATATGACTTCATTGATTATCCTCACTCTGTCAAGGACCTTGGAGTTCTCATATCAAATGACTTAAGCGCCAGAGCTTACTGTAACAGCATTGCCAAAAAGGCATTAAGAGTTGTAAATCTAATCTTACAAAGCTTCTCCTCCGGAGATATCGAATTGCTAACTAGAGCATACAGAACTTTTGCCAGACCAATACTCAAATACAGCTCATCAGTCTGGAATCCACACTGCATATCGGACATTAATACAATTGAGCGAGTCCAGAAGTATTTCACAAGAAGAGTCCTCCATTCCTCTGTTTGCAACAGAATACCCTATATCACCAGGCTTGAGATTTTGGGCTTGGACAACCTTGAACTACGATGCTTACAGTTAGACTTAAGCGTAACACACAAAATTATTAAACTGACCTACCAGTCAGTTTCAACCACAACAACACAAGAGCACACAACAGATACAAACTCAATGTAAACCGCTTCAAACTCGATTGCAGAAAGTACGACTTCAGTAACAGAGTGGTGAACGCCTGGAATGCACTACCTGACTTGGTTGTTACATCCTCTAACCCCCACTCCTTTAACCTCAAACTATCCACTATTGACCTCACCCCATTCCTAAGAGGTCTGTAAGGGTCGTGCACAAGCACACCATTATGCTTACCGTCCCTGTCCTATTGTCCCCATTTATTTGTACCTATTTCCTGTATTCTTACTCATGTTTATACTTATACCTATTATCTTGTAAGCGATTGACAAATCAAATAAATAAATAAAATAAATAGAAATAGAATAGAATTCTTTATTGGCCAAGTGTGATGGGACACACAAGAAATGTGTCTCTGGTACATAAGCTCACAGTGTACATATAAATAGCAAGTAATGTGACCTATTAATCAAGGTTTTGGGAAAACAGTCTTCTACAAAACCTTTAGCAGGATGGCCATTTGCTGTTAAAAACCAGATGGCCATATTTAATGATACCCCTCCAAACCCAATCTCAATCAAATAACTTAGATTTAGACTTTAGCAGCATTATGATACCTAAAGCCAGAAAGCTGGTCAAAAATCCCCTAAAATATCCCCCCCTCCCCCAATGTTCCAGGTGAAGGGAAGAGACAAACAGATGGCTAAAATAGGTTGATCTCCAAAAGCCCAACCTGTGCAGCAACAACTTTTCAAAATGCAGCTGTCGGCGGTCCAGCTCCACTTCTGGGCGAACCCCCTGGCAGCAGATCCGGAAGGTGACCGGCTCCGGATTCTCCTTCACACAACAGATGATGCTATCTTCAAACACACCAGCCGCTGTTGGGTAAGCCCAGACGGTCAACACCTGGAAGGACAGGAAAGGGCCTGAGTGGCATCTCCTCTGACAGCGAAGGCTGTTAGGGAAAGTAAAGTAAGAAGCCCTTACTTGCTTCTGGTTCGGCTTCAGCATCAGCATGGGTGGGTCCAAGAGGTACGTGACTGCCCTGGAGTCCTGCTGGAAGAAGAAGTGCACTTCGACCTCCAAAGGGGAGATGTTGAGAATGGTGAGTTTTTCAAAGTGGTTGGGATATCGTGCAGCCTTGTACCTAGAGAGCACAGTAGGGAGGCAGAAGGGAGAAGACAGGGGCCAAAGGGTCTTTGGGTTGCTGCTATATTTATTGTTGTTTCAACCACCTTACTGAGGTTTTTGTTGGTTGTTTATATTGTAAGCTTATACTGTAAGAATCAGTTGAGTTAGGCGGTTCTATAAACTTGATTAAATCAATGAATGAATAAATAACACCAAAGCAATGGGATCCTGACATTACACATTCTCTTAAGCATCTTCTTTTAGACATATGAAAAGGCAATTCAGTTTGCACTTCCCTACTCCACAATCAGGCTCTTCTGGCTACTGTTATATCCAGGGGTGGGTTTCTACTGGTTCTGTCCACCCCTGTAGAACCGGTAGCCCTGAAGAGCAGCAGACATAGAACCGGTTCTGTGTCTGCTGATGTTTTTGCCCACCCGCCCACCTGGGCTCTTACTTGACCTTTATTTCCTGATTTTTTTCAACTTCAGCTGCGTGCAAAGCACAGCTGCAGTTAAAAAAGAAGGAAAAAGGGGCTTTTTGAACGGCTGCTTCTCTGCATGTAGCATGCTGATGACGATTTACAGGTGCACTGGCAGCATGCAGGGAAGCACATCATAAATCACCAAATAAATCACCATAAATCACCATAAATCACCAAATGACCAAACTGGTAGTTAACCCTGTCGGATCCCACCCCTGGGTCTTTCCCACTCAGAAACATGAAGAGGCCAGAAAATGCCTTCAGCCCAATGTTGTTTTTGATTGCATTGGTGGAAAAAAAAAGAATATCTTTTTGAAAATCCTCCTGTGCTTTCCTGGATCCCCCTCTTATATCCCACAAATACTTACTTTTCTCTTGACTTGCCACAAAGCAAGGGACCAAAGTGGAATACACCCAAGCTCAGGATGTATTTCTTGTAGACAATTTCATCAGGCTTGATAGTCTTCTTACGATGGGGGAACACTATCCTGGATCAGAGAAGCACAGATGCATCAGCAGCTGAACAAAATAAGAGGTCCAAGCATACAAGACATGGGCAGGAGCTGATGCAAGCAACCATCCAAAGAACCCTGCTGGTTTCCTGGGGAACAAGGAAACTGAACTAGGATACCCAATGCAGACCAGACCCTCTACAGAGCAATTCCCTTAAGTCTTCCCTTAAGACACTCTCATCCTGCAGTATCTGCCAATGTTGACAGTACAATGAGAACAAATTGTTGAAAAGTACAATCTTCATTCTTAGGATAATGTAATTCTCACCCATTTTAGATGGAAAAAATCCACATTTATTTTGCTGTCAACTTTATTTTGCTTTTAACAACTGGCTCAGCCTCGTTATGTTGAAACAGATAAAATCACATGTAACCCAAAGCAATTCAGATTCAAAGAGGAGATTTGGTCACAGTAATGTTATTCGATTTCCAATTCAGCTTCTGACTACTAACTTCAAAAAGGCAGAAAAACCCACAAGGTAGCATCCTTTACTCATGAAAAGATGCCACAGACAGGTGTCTCCTCAGCCAAAGTCCAAGCTGGGGGGCCTCTTGCGTCCACACTGGAGGACACAATAAGGGCCACAATATGCCCAGCTTCACTGCTGTGTCTCTTAGCATGGAATATGCCCGTGACGAGGCGGGGCTGTTTCCTCCTGCTTACGTGGGATCCTGGCAGATGGTAGGGTACGTGCAGGTGCCCCTGCAGCACACCTGATACTGTCTCCGAGTTCCAAGGATTTCAAAATTTAGAACCTGATCAAAGAGTCCTGTTTTGGTGGAAGAGAAATGGATGCGCATCGAAACTTCCCCATTAGCAGGTACAATCCAGCGAAAGCAGTTCAACCTGTGGAATACAAAGCACACAGATCTGCTTTAAGCCAGCGTCTCTAAGGCCAAACTTTTGAATGCAAGCTTCGTGGGCACAGAATTCTCTGCTCCATCACAGAAGAAAGTTCTCCTGTTTTCTGAAAAAGATGCTCCTTAGACATTGGGGAAGAAGTCCTTCCTTCCCCTTGGATAGGGCCCACTATTTAAATCTGTCAAGGTCCTTTTGGATCCTGAGCTTGTCTTCTGGGATGTTGGCTATTCCTGCCAGCTTAGTATCATCTGCAAATTTGCTGAGTTCCCTTCTATTCCCTCATCTAAGCCATTTAGGAAGATATTGATGAGTCCAGGGCCTAGGACGGAGCCTTGTTGTGCCCCACTGCTTACTTCTCTCCATGTGGATTTAGAAACAGACAAAACCTCAGAAGGTTCAAGGAACAAACATAAACCTGTAGGAAGCCCATAGAATAAGATTTAAAGTCAGTAAGACTTAAAAACAGAAAAAACAAACACAGAGAAAAATGGGCATTTCAAAAGAAACGGTTATTTCTGTGCTGGGGAGGGGCCCTTCCATTCCCATCTGTGGCCCACAGCATTTCCTCATCTCCCTGTCACTGACCGCAAGGGTAGGCCGATCTATCCAGGTTCTTCTTCTCCTCCTCCCCCCACGGGGGCTTGTGCCTCAGGATCCTAACCTGAGCAGCTTCTCACTGGAAGCCTCTGTGGTGGGACTGCCCTGATCAAGCTCAGACAGCGTGGTCATGGTGCCAGGGCTGGGATGGATGCCTTTTCTGCTGCGAGAGGCACCTTTCTTTTCCTTCGGGGCTTCACGGGAGACCTCAGGTTTCTCCTTCCTGGACTTGCCTCGAGTAGGGGTGGCCAGATCCTCCTGAAAGCCAGTAGAAACAGAGCAAGACAGAAAGCCAATAAATGAGAATATCAACATTAATATTAACATTGACATTCAACAAAGATTAATATCAAACCTACAATCAAGTAAAAAATACCCCAACTGAGGAACTGCCACACAAGACAATCATAAACAGCCCAACCAAAGAACCTCTAAGAACAACCCCACCATCACTGACAGGGCAAACCATTAGAATATCAACTGAGCGCAAACCCCACTCCTTACTAGCACTGATGATGTTACCTAGTTTGGACAATGAAACATCTGCAAGAAAAGTCAGAGACTCAGAGAGCACCAAGGTCCCCTCAAGAAGCAAAGTGTGAAACTAGGAATCAGGAAGTCCAACCACCATAATCTTAACAGTGCTGACAGAAATGTTTTAGGTTATATTTCTTCATATCATTGGCTAGCTAGTGAATAACCATAAAGGAGTACCACTTGATCTTTGTGCTAGTAGGAATCAACTTTCTCAAAGAATGGACACATTTGGACGTGATCTCTCAGAAAATCACTTTGTGAATGGAGTAGCATATTTACATTCCAAGATGTAGTGCAAGGCAATATATATATTAAGCAACTCTATTTCCTTTCACTGTATCAAGGATGAAGTATTTTGGGGCAGCAGCCAGTCTGGACATGGTTAATGCCAAGATAACTTCTTTCAAAGATTTTATCTATAAGTTTTATTAAGAAGATTAAGAACACAAGAATGCACTACTAGAACTGCAAAACCAGGCACAACTTGCTAATAAAGTGTCAGGCACGGGGAAACCAAGAACAGCACACGGTGAATTGCTCAAAATAGTTTCTTGATTGCTTTTTTGCCTATAGACAGGAATCTTTCAGACTAAACCACACTCGCTATATATAGGACCGACTTTCTTCATACTCTACATAAATGACCTCTGTGATCATATTAAAAGCAACTGTGTTCTCTTCGCTGATGATGTAAAGCTATTCAACACCACAGAAAATACTACTACTCTCCAAAAAGACCTCGACTATGTATCAGAATGGTCAATCAAATGGCAACTTCAAATCTCAACAAATAAATGTTCTGTCTTACATATTGGCAAAAAAAAATCAGCAAATAAAATACAAGCTGAATAGTCAAGACCTTGCTGATGATCCAAACTCTGTCAAGGACCTTGGAGTACTCACTTCTAATGATCTAAGTGCTAGAGCCCACTGTAACTACATACCAAAAAGGCATTAAGAGTTGTTAACCTAATCCTACGTAGCTTCTTCTCTGGTAATATCACTCTACTAACTAGAGCATACAAAACATTTGCTAGACCTATACTTGAATACAGCTCATCAGTCTGGAACCCACATCACATATCTGATACTTATACAGTTGAGAAAGTCCAGAAATATTTCACAAGAAGAGTTCTCCGCTCCTCTACTCATTGCAGAATAGCTTATGCCACCAGACTTGAAACTCTAGACCTAGAAAACTTAGAACTATGCCACCTTCGGTCCGATCTAAATATAGAATATAAAATCATACATTGCAATGTCCTACCTGTCAATGAATACTTCAGCTCCAACCATAACAATACAAGAGCACACAATAGATACAAACTCAAGGTTAACCGCACCAAACTTGATTGCAGGAAATATGACTTCAGCAACAGAGTGGTCAATGTTTGGAACATTCTACCTGACTATGTGGTTTCTATCCCAAACCTCAAAAACTTTAACCTCAGACTGTCTACTATTGACCTCCCCCCTTTCCTAAGAGGTCTGTAGGGGGGCGTGCATAAGCGCACCAACATGCCTACCGTCCCTGTCCTATTGTTTATTTTTTTCTTTTCTTATACATATCCATTTCATGTATTCATAACTATGTTTATACTTATACCTGTTATCTTGTAAGTGATTGACAAATCAAATAAATAAAATAAAATAAATAACTATCAAATAAATGCTGTGATGACTTAGGGACCATCTTTTCTGGGCTTCGTCCTTTGTACCAATGGCTCAGTGCTGATTCTTCTCCTCTCCCTCAGGCAACTCGGCACTAGGCAACTTGCAAAAGACTTCCTTTCTAGCCCGAGGCAGAGCGGGCAGCTGAGCTGGCAGGCTGCCCATTTCTCTAACATGGCACACAAGCCCCCCTCCCTACCTTGGGCTGGAATTCTGATTTTCTGGGGCATGGTGGGAGGGGAGCTGACATGCTCGGTTGGAGAAAGAAACCTTAGATCATTAGGATCCGAGTTTTCTTTCTCTGGCCCAGCACACGGGTTTTGCACACAGAGGGGCGCTGGCAAGAGGGTTAGAGTTAGGGTCAGGGTTAAGACCATTCCCCACTTAGAGCCTTGCCTTACTTCTGACATGTCCTGCTCTGATTCAATTTGCAGGTGGCTCCATATTTTTCGGGGCAACATTTTCAATGGATGGATGGAAACTAATCAAGGAGAGAAGCAACCTAGAACTAAGGAGAAATTTCCTGATAGTGAGAACAATTAGCCAGTGGAACCGCTTGCATTCAGAAGTTGGGGTGGTCCATCAGTGGAGGTTTTTAAGAAGAGACTGGACTGCTACTTATCTGAATTGGTATGGGGCCTCTTGCGCAAGCAGTGGGTTGGAATATAAAACCTCCAAGGTCCCTTCCAACTCTGTTATTTTGTTATGATTGCATTGTATTTTCCCTAAGTTTTCTTCTCTTTTTTAAAGAGAAAAAATAAAATTTAAATAACCCAAATCCTTCGGGCGCTTCTTAGAAGGGCTGGTGGCCAGACCCTTCTCCATCTTGGTAGCCATCCTCTGAACTCACCTCAGTTGGGCACTGTCCCAGACCATACACTAAAGGTCAAAGAATGGAAAGATACTCCTCTGTCTGTTCATGTCAGAGGAGACATTTACCAGCACCTTTACTGTCAGGATTTGGGCTTACACCCTAAAAAGCATCATCAGCATCTGTCAACCAAGCTACTCCATGCAACCCAGATGCCCCTAAGCAGCAACTCCGTACCTTTGCCACAGGGAGACTTGCTGGAGTCTCCACACCACTCTCACCCTCCTTTTTGTCCTCCTCTGGATTCAGTTCTTCAGGAATAATGAAGGTGAAGTGCTTGAGAGCTTCTGAGGCAACTTGTGCTGGTCGCTTCTCGGGGTATGGGATCACTGAGAAAAAGGCGGTGGGAGGAATGGGCGGCCCTGAAGGACCCAGCCCCAAACCATTCAAGATCTAGAGCAAGGAATAAAATGGAGTTGTTGCTTCCATGCTGTGCTTAATGAAATTGCAAACACAGACCTTTGTTTTTAGCCTTACCCCAAAGCCTTATCGACTTATTTAGGGGCAGCTTCGGATCCAGGTTTGGCTTTCCTGGCAGTTGAGCAGAAGCTCTGCATTGAATGGCCAGCCTTCAGTGTTCAAACAAGCCAATGATGCAGGAACCATAAGAGCACAGATTATGGAACTGTTCTTAGATGGCATATTAGCATCAAAAAATGTTTTTGAGAAAACCAGGGGACAAAATGTCTGGAGGCTGGTTCTCACTTGGTGGTTTTTGAGTCTGTACCATGAGTAGGCTACACCCCCACCATCCCATATACACATAGATATTATATAGCTTGTAAAAAGGCAAGACACTACAGGGTGCCTTTTTTGACCCTTTGGAGTGACCCACCTTTTCTCAGTCTGACTGGACGTCCCTTGCACTAAGGTTTCCCCCCAAGTTAATGAATTCCTGAATCCCATCATAAACCTTGCCACCAGCCTGCAACTTCCTCCCTGCAAAGCCCAGCCCAGCCTACCCACTGAGCAGATAACCCCCAGGGCTCACCTGGATTACCCTGGGCAATTTGCCACTTTCCAGGATCCGCTTGCCACTGGACTCCTCGGAACTGAGCACATGGATTTCCAGAGAGGGGATGCCAAGGTCCCTCTCCATGACTTCTCCTCCTCCTTCTCCCTCCAACCCAGCGGCTCTGCTATCCTCCATGGCCTTCAGCTTTTCCAGGCGTTCCCGCTCTGCTTTCTCCTTCTCCAAGCGCTCCTTCTCTGCCCGCTCCTTCTCCAGCCTCTCCTGGCGCTCTCTTTCCCGGTCCTTCCTGCCTTTGCGACCGGATGGAGCCTGGCGCTGATCCTCAGCTTCCTCCTGCTTATCCTCTGAGCCTGGTGGCTGCAGCTGCACTTGCTGGACCCTGTCCCAGAACATCAGGATCTGAGCGATCTCCTTCTGGCTGGCCTCGTACAGCTTGAACCGCTGTGCCAAGCTCTTCTCATTCTCGCTCATATCCTTTTCTGCTTCCTCCTCTTCCTGGGCTGCCGGAGTCGCTGTGCCTGGCTGCTCATTCTGCAGCGCCATTCTGCTCTTCTTTTTCTTCTCATCTTTGTCATTGACACTCACATCTGGACGCTCCTTCGCAGAACCTTTTCTCTCTAGCCCTTCATTCAGCTTCCCGTCTGATTTGTAAGCTGATATGGTGGGGTTCTGTGAGAGGAAAAGGAAGGAAGCCTTCAGCTGTTCTAACTGTCTTGCGCTTGCATCAAGGAAAAGAGCCTCTATAAACCAAACTCCCAGGCTTTCCAGCACCCGGATTTTGTGACTAAGGAAACTGGCACCCCCTACCTGGTCATCAGTAATGACAATTCAAAGAGCAAAGCCATCTAGATTGCTCCATCAGCAGCATCAATTTACTGGTCCAAAGTATAATGGTGTAGGCGTTGCCCATACAGAGTGTAAGAAGATGGCCCTGATAGAAATATACCAGTTCTGTTGCTTAGGCAAAAGACCTAGAATTGTTTTAAGTTAAGAACGTCCAGATGATGGTTGGAAGTGATTCAGGCACCTCCCCAATTCACTGCACTGTAACCAAGAAGTCAAGCCCCATCAGCCTTGCAAGATTCTGACCCCCTGGACTGGTCCAGCTGGTGGGGTTGACAGCGATGCAGCAGTTGGGCAGGACTCTCCTTGAGACTTACCTGCTTGCTTCCTTGCTGGCCTTTTTTCCCTGCTGCCTCTTCTTTCTCTTTCCCCCCATCCCTCTTATATCGCTTGGACTTCTTCTTCACCTCCTCTTCCTCCCGCTGGCGCTCCAGTTCTTGTTGATGCTTCTTTTCCTCCAGCTCTCGAGCTAGCTTCTCCAGCTCCCTTCCAGGCATTCAACAAGGAGAAATTTAAATAAATCTACACAAATGTCTATAAAACATTTAGACATGAATTTCATTAGTTTTTTCCCTAGATTAAGGTCCACAGTTTTGGTAAGAGCCACATCCTGTGCATGGCAACAAAACCACAACTCACCTTCCTCTGTGGGACCCAAGCAAATTTGCAGACCTGAAAGGGAAAAGATTCCTCACCTTCTTTTTCTCTCTCGTAAGGCCTGCAGCAGCTCATTGTCAAATTGGATCTTTTGTTCTTCAGTAAGGGCATCATACTCCTCTTCATCCATTTCCTGAAGACGAGCTTTCTCTCTTGCAACAGCTTCCTGCTGTGCCCGCTCTTTCACAGAGATCGAGAAGGAAAAGAAATGCCTCAATCTGCCCACTGGCATTAATGATGCCAACGCCCGGGTTCCTATCTCATTACAGTTCTTGCAAACAGAAGAAGCAGGCAAGAAAGGCAAGGCGAAAGAAGAAGGAACTCAAATCTGACAACCACAAATTCCATTGCCTGATTCTACAGAATGTGACTGGGAATAAGACACAAAAAAGAATGACTGGATGAGCCCACAAGAACCACATCCTTCTTACCTTCCTGCTCTTGTTTGCTTATCTCTCTAGCTTTCATAGCCGCAAAATCCTGGAAGAGATTCACGAAATAGATATACCGCCGGTTGTTGATTGCTTTGAGTAGGCAGAGGAGTGCTGATACCATGCTGCGGGCAAACATAGTTTCTAACCCATCGAACACCATGCCACGATAGCAATCACTAAGCTGTCCAAAAAATGGAAGAAGAACACCACATTTAGGCCAGTCAACAGCATGTCAGTGCTGTGCACACATCCCACTAATGCAAGTGAAAGGCATTCCAGAAAACCTCCACCCCAATCAATAACTCCAAGACAGACATCTTCTCAAAGGTTCCTTTTATTATAGTAGTAAACTGGCACATCTGGGAAATCCCAAATTTGAAAGTTCTGGGTTTCCCTTCAATAAGTAAAAAATTACAAATCGACCCTCTGCACCCCTCATTGCATCACATGTCCCAATCACCATCCGTCCCAACTTGAAACATCCCTTCAACCACTCCTCAGCCAGGTGCAGAAATAATATCACCTTGACTTAGAAGAAGAATGCTATTATGTCTAACCATATGTGCTCTAAGAAATCCCCCCTCTCACTTTTCCACACTCAAGAATGTGGCAGTGTGAATTCTAAATTAATACAAATTTTAACACACACACACAAAAAGAAAAAAGAACAAGTATAGGTTTCCCCTCTTTTAGTATTTTGAGTGTGACACCTTAATGATTAGAATATACCTTTATTACCTCATCTTAATTCCCAATAGACCATTAATCATTACATCTTTTCAATTGGATTCCACAGCATATTTCCCCCCCACTTTAATAAGAGTTATCAATATCTATATTACCCTATTTTCTAACTATTTTTAATTGCAGAAATATTCTTATTATCCCTTGTCACCCTGCAGAATCCCCTTTTTAATTCATCAACCATTATCTCTGAAAAAACAATTTCTTTTCAACATTTTACTATTTCTGTGTTTCTTTCTTTCACATGCCTGTTTCTTACTGCTTCTCCTCCCCCTTTTTTCTCCATATCTTTTCTCATTCCAGTTTATATCCCTTTCTTTCTTAATATCTTCCTTTCCCCTTTTCTGCTGAGTCTTTCTGCCTTTCCTGACTTCACAGGTGTTCCTTCTTTTAACTGTGAAGAAACAATTTCCTTTCAACATTTTACTGTTTCTGTATTTCTTTCTTTCATATGCCTGTTTCTTGCTGCTTCTCCTCCCCCTCTTTTCCCCATATCTTTTCTCATTCCAGTTTATATCCCTCTCTTTCTTAATATCTTCCTTTCCCCTTCTGCTGAATCTTCCTGCCTTTCCTGACTTCACAGGTATTCCCTCTTTTAATTGCCTTCTTAACTCAAGTTTTTAACCTTCCTTCTTTCCCCACTTCTTTGTAGCATTCTTTGTGTTAATTGTCTATTTAAAATGTCTTCTCCTTGAGTTGATTCCTCCTCCTCTGAAAATCTTTCTTCTTGTTCTTCAATCGCCATTTCCATTTTTTCTAGCACAGAGCAAAGTGATTCACCTCTTTCCTGTAGTAATTCTCTCATATTTTTAAGTTCCATTTATAATTCCCGAAGAGATATCATAATTCTTATATTTTATGATCGTTAAAAGTCCACAAAAAGAAACCACTTTTACTTTCCTTCTTTCTTCTTTCATTTTTTTAAGGTTCTCAGTTATTCCAGTCCAGGGTTTATACCAAAAACGTCAATCAGTCCCACGAACAATCTTTCCTTGCTTTTTCCTTTATTCTGGTTCTGCTTTCACTTTCTAAAATTCTTACTTTGTTTCAATGTTTCTGTAATGTTATATCCACACCAGTTCATTCAAAAACAGGATGCTTTCCCTTTTATTTGAACCAAATTTTTATCAAAAGGTGACACTCTCCATTATACAAAGTCTTCACCTTTTTCCCCTATTTTTTTTATTTAAGGTTTTTCAAACCTCAGTATTCCAGCATAGTCCAGTCTCCAATTTGTAAACGTTATTGTTATTCTTTGACAATCTTAAGTCCAGCTTTAGTTTTATACTTGTTTATTCCCAAATTATTTTAGTCCAATTTTATTAAATCTTTAATTCCAGCTTCTTCCTTTCCCGGTTCGAAGCCCCATTTAGCTGTCAAAAATATATTTTTTTCTCTATCCCTTTGTAATTTCGCCGCTCACTTTTCTTTTCTTAAAAATTCTATGTTACCTTAATCCCGGGGTACTTTTGTTTAGTTATATTGCCCAGTTGTCCCGGTTCAGATGTTAGCCACCTCTTTCTTCCCTCCTGAACAAATCTTAGTCCAGCTGAGTTGTCCTCTTCGGGGTGGCCATTTAGATCACCGCTGCAGTCATCTTCGGGAAGAAAAAAACAAAACCAAGCCCCGGGGGGGGGGGAGATGCGGCTCCCCACAATCAGGCTTGCTGCTTCCTCTTACTCCGCTGCCCCTCCAAGGCAGTTTCAGCCCCTAATCAGAATGATTGGGGCTCTCTGACGAAAGAGCACGAACGATAGCCGCAGAGAGTTGCGATCTACTGTCCGTTGGCAAGGAGGCTCCCCCTTCTTCTTCCCTTGTGTAATGGAAAGGGAATATGACAGACTAAAGAACCAGCTAAATTAATAAGTTTAATATAGATTATTAAAAGCAACGAGAGACATTGATAACTTCATTATTACCACTATTAGGCAAATATATATTGTTTATTTTTATTTTTAAAATAAATATTAAGGATTATATTTGAAATAATTGAAATGAAAGAAAAAGATGTTTCGATTGAGATTAATGAAAGAATTTAGAATTAAACTTTATTATTATTAGGCAAACACATATTGTTTATCTTTATGTTTAAAAACAAATACTAAAGGATTATATTTGAAATAATTGAAATGAAAGAAAAAGATGTTTCGATTGAGATTAAAGGCTACAATTAATGTGTTTGTTTCTCTCCTTACTGAAAATTTGGAATGGAAAAGGTAATAATAGAATTAAGTATGCATATATCAATGTATAACTGCTGTCATATTTGTATGTAAAGGTGATGACCCGGAAATATGTTGTCCACTAAAAAGAGATTTTTGTTTTTAATGTGAAATACTGAATAAAGTTTGTTTAAAAAAAAAAAAGAATGTGGCAGTGTGGAAGCATATGGCTTCCAAAGCTGACAGGAGTTCCCCCTTGAAAAAATCATTTCCTGAAAAATACAATAAATAAAACACAACAAGGGGTTAACGTATTGTCATCAGGCCACTTAACACTCTCTCCCCCCTCCAAGGGGACCCTTTGGCTTGTCGGGGAACTTGTCATGGAATTGTTTAATCAATCTATCTGCATGTACATCCCAACTTTTCACCCAAGTAGCTTCTGACAAAGCGTAGCCTTTCCACAGCACTAAATATTGTAATCATCCTCGGTGTAATCTAGAGTCAAGGATTTTCTTGATTTCATAATGTGCTTCGCCTTGTCCTACCAAAGACTTGGGGCGAGGGGAGGAAACTACTGGTATTGGTCAAGATTGGAACCAATAGCAGGCTTCAACAAGCTACTATGGAATACAGGGTGTATTTTCCCTAACAGCTGAGGGAGGCTAAGTTGGACAGCCACTGGATTGATTACTTTCAATATAGAAAAGGGATCCAGAAATTTAGGTCCCAACTTCTTACTAAGAAACTTCAACTTCAGATATTTAGTTAACAAAAACACTTTGTCACCCACCCTAAAATGTGGTTGGAGAGATCTATGTTTGTCTGCCTGTTTTTTATATTCCTCAGCTGCTTCCACTAAAGCTTTTTTAGTATTCTTCCAAACCTTTTTTAATTATTCCATCCAATCTGTCAAGGACATGGATGTTTGGGGTTCTCTAGATCAGGGGTCCCCAACCACCGGTCCCTGGACCGGTACCGGGCCGTGGAACAATTTCTACCGGGCCGCCGGTTTGCTGGGCACCGCCATCTTGTTTTGATGAAAAAGTGCTTCCGGTGAGCTTTTCCGGGTAGAAAGCGGCGTTTGGGTGCTGAAAGAATCCTCGCGCTTTAGTTTCATCGAGGGGGGGGCAGCTTCGAACAAAACTAAGGTGCGAGGATTCTTTCAGCATGCATGGCAAGGCAAGCCGAGTGACCATCCCGAAGCCGTCGTGAAGCCCATCGACACAGGTACAAAGGAGGAGTTGAAGTTGCTCGGCTCACCTTGCCATGCATGCTGATGCCGGTACCGGGCCGTGGATGGTTTTGTGATGCCGGTACCGGGCCGCGGCACAAAAAAGGTTGGGGACCACTGCTCTAGATAACTCAGACATAGGGACAAAGTCCATGCCAGTAGTGATTTGGAAAGGAGTCAAGCCAATGCTGCTGTGTACTGCATTATTATAAGCAACTTCTGCAAATGGCAATAGATCCACCCAGTTTTCCTGTTGATAATTTACATAACATCTAGTGTACTGTTCCAACATAGCGTTTGCTCGTTCAGTGGCCCCGTTATAAGAAGGATGAAATGCTGAGGAAAGTCCTTGGGACGACCCAATGGACTTTAAAAACTCCCTCCAGAACTTAGTGGTAAACTGCACGCCTCGATCTGAGATCACTTGACATGGCACTCCGTGGAACAATAAATATGCTTCGCAAACAGTTTTGCCAGTTTCTTAGCTGAAGGTAAAGTGGGATTGCTTGGAAAACAAATTGATGACAGTCCAAATCATTGCACTTCCTCCACTTTCTGGTAATTCCACAACCAAGTCTATCACAATTTCTTCCCATGGCTTCATTGGTTCAGCTACTTGTTGGAGAAGTCCAGGGGTTTTCCCAGTTCTATGTATCACTGTGGCACGAAGTGAACAGCTCTTTACATAGTCCTTGACACCAGTCTTCATTTTTGGCCACCAGAATTGTCTTCTGACTAAATCTAGGGTTTTAAAAAAACCTAAAGTGCCGCCCCAATTGAGAGTCATGGCTGCATTTTAGTACCATCAATCTCATTATATTGGGTATATAAATCTTGCTTCCTTTCCAAGCTAATCCTTCACTCATTGTCAAATCAGTTTGATTTTTAGCAAACCATGGATCATTTGAGAGTGCTGCTTTCAAATCTGTTATCAGTTTGTCCTCAGGGAGTCTAGAACTGCATTGGGTTTGTTCTCTGGTGGTCACTTGGCCAGCGGGTTGGGCTTCTGATATCATAGTTTGCACTACTTCCTCCTGGAGACTGACAAATTGGGGCTTTCTCAACAAAGTATCAACCAATATGTTTGTTCCTCCTGGGATATATTTCATGTTAAAGTTGAATCTCTTGAAGTATTGAGCCCAGCGGACTTGTTTAGGAGAAAGCTTTCAAGGTGAATTTAGAGCCTCGAGGTTCTTATGATCAGTTCACACCGTGAAAGGCTCCTTTTCTCCTTCCACAAAATTCCTCCAAGATAGTAAAGCCCATCACATGACAAATGCCTCTTTTTCCCAAACTGCCCACCTACGCTCTGTGTCTGTCAACTTTTTGGACACATAAGTACAAGGCATCAGCTGGTCTTGAGAGTTCTTTTGAAGAACAATCGCCACAACAGCCACATCACTGACATCGGCTTGGACTACAAAATGTTTGGTTGGGTCTGGATGTTGGAGGATAGGCTCAGTGGTAAAAAGGCGTTTTAATGTCCCAAAAGATTTCTGAAAGTTCATTGTCCAAGTAAGGGGTTGATTGGGTTTCGGTTTGGTGGGAGAAGGCCCAGTTTTCAGTAACTCTGTTAAAGGGAGGGCGACCTCGGCAAACGAAGGGATGAATTGTCAATAAAAATGTGCAAAACCCAGGAAGCTTTGAAGTTGTTTACGTGTCCTTGGGGGCTGCCAGTCTAGCACCGCATTCACCTTTCCAGGGTCCATCTCAATCCCCTGATTTGACACTTGGATGCCCAGGTAGTCCAAAGACACTTTATGGAATTTGCATTTTGACAGCTTTCTGTATAGCTTGGCAGCTAAAAGTTTTTTCAGTACTTGTCTGACTAATTTGACATGTTCTTCTAGGGTCTCACTGAATATACGAATGTCAACCAAGTAAACAAGGATCCCCTTGTACAAATGTGCATGTAACACTTCATTGATCAGCTGCATAAATAAAGCGGGGACCCCTTGGAGTCTGAAAGGCATGACTCAGAACTGAAAACTCCCCAGAGGGCAGTTAAATGCTATTTTCCACTCGTCTCCTTCCTTTATGCGGATTCTGTCGTAGGTTTCTCTCAGATCTGACTTGGTAAAGATTTTGCCTTTGGACAGGTGATTTAACAAGTCCTTCTTCATTAAGGAGAGTGGGTATGTGTTTTGTATGCACACCCCATTCATGCCCCCAAAATCAACACATAATCTGAGACCACCATCTTTCTTCTCTTCAAATAATACTGGGGCTGCCAACCTAGATTTTGCTGGTTCGATGAACCCTCTGGCTAAATTGGTATCAATGTATGAAGTACATTTTTGGTTTGGGCAGCTTTGCCCCAGGTTCTAATTCGATGGCACAATCAGTGGCGCGATGAGGGGGAAAGTTTAGTGAGGAGGAATGTTGCAATTAACCAGCAGAGGAACTAGAGATCAAATTGCCAACATATGCTGGATCATGGAGAAAGCTAGAGAATTCCAGAAAAATATCTACTTCTGCTTCATTGACTATGCTAAAGCCTTTGATTGTGTGGATCACAACAAATTGTGGCAAGTTCTTAAAGAGATGGGAATACCAGACCATCTTATTTTTCTCTTGAGAAACCTATATGTGGGTCAAGAAACAACAGTGAGAACTGGACACGGAACCACTGATTGGTTCAAAATTGGGAAACAAGTCTGGCAAGGATGTATACTGTCACCCTGCCTATTCTGGCAGATGGGGAAGAAATGGAGGTAGTGACAGATTTTATTTTCCTGGGCTCCAAGATGGGGACTGCAGCCAAGAAATTAAAAGACACTTGCTCCTGGGGAGGAAAGTTATGGCAAATCTAGACAGCACACTAAAAAGCAGAGGCTTCACCCTGTCAACTAAAGTGTGCATAGTCAAGGCTATGGTTTTTCCAGTTGCAATGTGTGGCTGTGAAAGAATTGAGGCCTTTGAACTATGGTGCTGGAGAAGACTCCTGCAAGTCCCTTGAACTGCAAGGGGATCAAACCGGTGAGTCCTAGAGGAGATTAATCCTGACTGCTCTTTAGAAAGCCAGATACTGAAGATGAAACTCAAATACTTTGGCTACCTAATGAGAAGGAAGACTTGCTGGAGAAGAGCCTAATGCTGGGAATGATTGAGGGCAATAGAAGAAGGGGACGACAGAAAATGAGGTTGCTGGATGGAGTCACTGAAGCAGTTGGCATGAGCTTAAATGGACTCCAGAAAATGGTAGAGGACAGGAAGGCCTGGAGGAATGTTGTCCATGGGATGGATCAGACACAACTTAGCAACTAACAACAACAATAACAATGCCTATTAATGTTCTTGTCAGCTTTGGAAGCCATATTAGCACCAGAAGCTGCCACGCTGCCACATTCTTGAGCCTGGGAAGATGGGAGGGGGGAATTTCATGACTGTTCTTCCTGCACCAATTCAGTTCAGACTGCCCAAGGACCTGCTGATACATTTCTATAGAGGAATTATTGAGTCCATCATTTGCACCTCTATTACTGTCTGGTGTCTGTACGAGTATTACTGTATTACTGTCTTTCTGACGAGCTTGGAGCCCGTCAGCTTACTGCAGGGCCTATCAGCTCACCATGGAGCCTGTCACCTCACTGCGGAGCCTGTAAGCTTGCTGCAAAGCCCATTAATTCGTCGTGGAGCCTGTTGACTTGCCACAGCGTCTGTCAGCTCCGAGCACATCGCAAAGACTGTCAACTAGCCTCTGCTGCCGCCAGAACTGTTTTCCTCCTACATGCGGGCCGATGGTGTTGAGGGTCACATTGGGATGATGTCAGCAATGCGGCACTGCTGGGTATATGCTGGAGCAACTGCGGGGCTAGAGATGAATTAATGGCTCTTTTGAAGTGTCGATGCAGCGCATCGTGGTAGAGGAGTTTGGGGCACATATGGGTGATAATTTAGACTTAATTCAATAAATGGTGAAGGTGGCACAAGGTAGGTATCGGTTAGTGAGGGTCGGGATAAGTTAGGGATGTAGACATGTTATAGAGTTAATAGCATCGGAGGATAATGGGGTAGGCATAGCCAGAATTAGAGCTGCGTGTAGGCTTGGGTGTGGTGGGGTGTGTCTAATGGAAATGGTAATAAAAGGAAAAGAAACAGACTCAATCCCAACGCTAACCTTGCCTGACTTTTAGCCTTTCTTGTCAGATAAGAGTATTTGTTGTTTGATGATTTAAAGAATAAATCATTATTGCACTACCAAAGGAGCTGGAGTTTATATTCATTTCAGGACAAATCTTCAATACTCAAGGACTGGCTGAGATCTGGTTTGGCACAGCAACTAAGCAAAGAACACACAGACTTCAACAGATAGTTAGGATTGCAGAAAAAATGTCTTCATTCTCCTACCATTGGGTAGGAGATACAGAAGCATAGCCAGCTGCACCAACAGGCTGAAGAACAGTTTCAACCCGTGACTGTCAGACTCCTGAACAGAAAATAACTTCATGTCAATATAGTATGATAGGTTTGCAGGCCCGGCGTGTTGTGCACAAGGTCAGCTAGTGTAATAAGATAGGGACTGGGTTAGGGACTTCTGTCTTCACTGTGAGTTGTGGTGCATGAAAGGAGGCTCAGCTAATCTCACTGTACACATGTTGTACTCTTGACAATAAAGGTTGATTAATTGATTGAACAATTGCTACCAGACTGCCTGCCATGGAGGACCGATATAACTGCATGAGCCAGAAAGAGGGCTGTGAAAATATCTACAGACCCCTCACGTCCTGGACATAAACAGTTTCAACTCCTTCCCTTAAGATGATGTTATAGGGAATTGCACACCAAGACAACCAGACACAATCCCACCCCCACCCCCAATGTCATCACTTTGCTAAGCAATTAATTCCCACAATACAGTCTGTACCCTGGGATGTCAAGCTACCTAGTAGGCTATATTACATATTATCCTTCTCATCTTTTCTATTACCTATTTTATTAGCTTCTTATGACTATAAGTTTGTTGTCTGTATCTTATGCTTTATGTTGATTTCCTTTATGTAGTATCCGATTATGATTTATGATGTTTATTTAGTATCCTATGGCTAGCACTTAGTTCAGTGGTTCCCAAACTTTTTCAGTCCACCACTCCCTTGGTGCTACAAACTCATCCTTGGTGCCCCCCCACCCAGGGGTGGGATTCAAATTTCTGTGGGTGTGGCCTATTTTGAGGGCGTGGCTTGCTGGTCATGTGACTGGGTGGGCACGGCTTGGTCACGTGACTGGGTGGGCGTGGCTTGGTCATGTGACTGGGTGGGCGTGGCCAGGTGACTGGCAAACCAAATACAAGTGGTCCTCACTTAATGGCCGGTTGTTTAGCAAGTCTTCTAATTTATGACTGGCCTTCCCAGAGTTACTTGATCTGTTTTTGGAGTTTTGACAGCCTCCCTCTCCCCCTCCCTCCCTCCCTCCCCCTCCCTCCCTCCGTTTTGCTCTACTTTCCCAATGTGCCTGCGGGGCCGGTGTTTTGAAGATGGATGGATCGATGGATAGAGAGAGACAGACAGAGACAGGTATGTAGGTAGGTAGGTAGATAGGTAGATAGATTGGTAGATAAATATGGAGGTAGGGAGGTAGGTAGATGGATTGGTAGATAAGTAGGGAGGTAGATAAGTTGGTAGACAGACTTCGCAAGGCTTGCTGCACGCGGGTTCCACATTCGAAGTGCCAGCTACGGAGCAATGAAACAGTCAATGGGGTGACCCTGCGGGGCTGGCGCCTTGAACACCCTCCTGCTGCCTCTTAGCGCCCCCGCCAGCCCCCTTGCCTCTTAGCGCCCCCCTAAGGCATCCCACCGCCCCAGGAGGTGGTACCGCCCACTTTGGGAACCACTGACTTAGTTTATATCTTATGATTTATGATTGTTTTTTATGATTATGATCATGATTTATTTACTTGTTCTACACTGGGACCTTATGCACCAGAGACAAATTCCTTGTGTGTCCAATCAAAATTGGCCAATTAAAAATTCTACTCTACTCTACTCCATTCCCGTGGTACTTAAAAGTTTGTGAACCCTTTTGAATTTTCAATATTTCACATAAATATGACCTAAAACATGATCAGTTCTCCACACAAGTCCTAAAACTAGGCAAAGAGAACCCAATTAAACAAATGAGTCCAAAACATGAGATGAGAACAATCAACCAACGAAACAGAAGTTGCCTTTAGAAGTTGTGAGAGCTTCATCAATGGAAGCTTTCAAGAAGAGACTGGACTGCCATCTGTCAGAAATGATGTAGGGTCTCCTACTTGGGAGCGGGGTTGGACTAGATGACCTACAGGGTCCCTTTCATCTCTGTTAATCTGTTACATCACATTTACTTGCCATTCATTTCCTAGTTCAGGTGACATATTGCTCGTATTGCTTTATTTGAATTCTGATTTGTCATAGAATGTAAAGATTGGAAGGGATCTTAGAGGTAATCGTGTCGAACCTTCTACAGTACTCATTGTAGAAATCCACCATAGCCCATCCCCAAACAAATTCTTTCCAGCCTCTGCTTAAGCACTCCAAGGTAAAGCAAATACATCACCTCTCTTGAGGTACGTTGCTTCATTATGGAACAGCTCCTATTAGAGACATTTTCCTGATCATCAACCCATATCTACTTCCTCGTGATTTACATCCATTGTTCTTCTTTAATCTAGTGGAACAATTCTGCGCTGTCTTCACGGGGCTGCCCTCTGTATATTTGAAGACTGCTATCTATCTCTTGGAAGACTTCTCCAGGGGAAACATACCCAATGCACACCACTCTTAAGTTTTTCCTTCTTCACCTCAATAAAACCTGTAAAATTACATGTTCATTTATGCATTGATCCAAAGCTACACATTTATGAACCGTTACTTTCAGTAACTTGTGTGATCCCTCTGGGCAGAAATAATTGCAGTTAAGCATTTCCAATAATTGTTGATCAGTCTTGCACATCAGCATGGAGGAATGTTAGCTCATCCCTCCTGACAGAATAGCTTCAACTTGGGGATTTTGGTGGACTTCCTCGCACAAACTACCCATTTCAGGTCCTTCCACGTTTCTATAGGATTAAGCTCAGGACTTTGACTTGACCATTCCAAAACATAACTTCCATACAGCTTTTATGTTTTGAATTGTTGTCTCATTGTGTGATTCACTTTCTTTTGAGTTTCAATTCATAGACAGATATCCTGACATTTTCCTGTAGAATTTTCCATACAATCCAGAATCCATCTTGGTTTCAGCAAAGATGGGAAGCTATCCTAGTTCAGAGGCAGCATTTCTCTTCTGTCAAAACATGTTTTTCATTCATTAAGTCAAAAAAGATCTATTTTGGTTTCATCTGTCCACAGAACATTATTTCAATAGCTCTCTAGCTTATCCACATTACCCTTCACAAAATATAGATGAACAGCAATGTTCTTTTTGGAATATAGTGGCTTTCTCCTTGCAATCTGCTGTGTACACTATTGTTTTTCTTACTGAGAGTCTCATGACTTCTGGCTTTTGCAATCTTTCAATACTTGAGGGGCTGTCATAGAGAAGAGGGGTTGACTTATTCTCCAAAGCACCTGAAGGCAGAACTAGATGGGGAAGTGGAAAATTGACAAAGAGAAATTGAACCTAGAATTAGAGGAAAATTTCCTGCAGCACAATGCAAATGAGCCACGTGCACAGGAGAACAAAGCCAACAGGACTAGTTTCTGCAGTCCATCTGCATTTAAAAGACAAAGGCCATTCTTTTGAAGACAGCAAAGTCCACATTTTGGACAGAGCAGACCACTGGTTTGAAAGAGAGGTCAAAGAAGACATCTATGTCAAAATTGAACAGCCCTCTCTCAACAGAGGGGGAGGGATACGACATCATCTATCTCCAGTCTGCAATACAATCATTTCAGAAGTTCCAAGGAGGCCCCACACCCATTTGCACCATTCAGGTGAACCTGATGATACAGATAAACATCCAGGTGGCCTTAAGTACTTGTTAAAAGAATGAAAATGACCAGCTGTCTGCAAGGAGTATAAATTCTTCCATTCCCCACCATCCAGTCAGAGCTGAAGAAGCTTCTTGGATGAGAAGCAAAACATCTTCAAAGAAACACCAGAAAGTCCAGTTGCCTCTTGAAAAAGCAGCTTTGGGACAACTTTGACCTGGATGATTGAGAATCTCCATAGACATTCAATTATCGTTTAGGTAAAGCAAAGCAATGAAATAGGAAATATTTTTATAATAAATAAATAAATCTGCATCCATATGTCTGTAGAAACTGGAAAAGTTCACTTGGTAATTTACAAATATTTCTATGAGCTATTGTGCCTAGAGTTCCCCTTGGTTTCTCCTTCCGGCTACCATTACCTGCATCCTCTCTGAAAGTATCTCCACCAAAAGCTCATCTGGAAGTACGCAACTCATCAGACCATAATCACCAACTCCACTGGCACTGACACTCAGGCGTCGCTGGAGGGGGGCGCTGGGGATCGGGCTGGAGGGTACCTGGGAAGGCAGTTAGAAAATTAACAGACCAGTTAGGGACTAATCCTAAAATGTGTGGACATACACTTTTTGTAGTTAACAAGTAAATATTTTATTTTTCTGTATTACCTGTTTTGCATATATTACAATATGCTATCTTAATGAAATGATTTATTACTTTTTCTCTTTTGGTTAATGAAGAATAATATTTCAGAAAGGCCCCAAAAGAAAGGAATACAGAAGTGAGGGAATAGATGAAGGAAGTATTGGTAATGCACTTCAAATGTAGAAGATATTAAGCTTACTAAACGTATCATTTTCAAAATTAATTATAGGATTTGGAGAGAAAAATGATTAAAACTGTTAACCAATTGTTTTTACTGCTTTCAGAGATGAAGAAAAGGAGAAATTAGAATAGATAGCGTAGGGACTAAAATCAATAAAAGCTTTCGAAAATAGGATGACAGGATTCAACCTAGAAATTACAATCTCGGGGGATTTGAAATCACAAATTTGAACTCACATTTAAATATTAAAGACTAAAAAAATTAAGCTGTTTCATGATTGCCTATCAAATCTAAATGTAGAATTGAGAAATTAAATTCTGAAATAAGAAAAGCTAAATAAGGATGACCAGACTTGATGATTTTACTGGAAGACTTTGAAGTTTTTCAAAAGTTTTCTTAGGTGGTATGCTAGAGGACACCAAGGGACAGATGGAAAGGAATGTAAAGTACCTCTCACTGGCAGACATTATATGTCAGATATAGCGAGGAGTCCCAGACAAGTCAGAAAGGAATTTAGAAAGAAGACTAAACCAGGAAATGATCCAATCACTTCATAGAAGAATTAAAGAAAACTGCTACAAACTAATTGTTGATATTTAGATGTCATTCAGACTGTCAACCAGCATTTTAATCCTTAAGCACGGCTAACCTGACTATCCATTTCAAATGGGGCGGGGGGGGGGAGAGAGAGATGCAGTTTTAATTGAAAGCTGGCATTCTACTACTTGGTGAACTGTCATACAGGCGGTCCTTGCTTACTGACTATTCATTCAGCAACCATTTGAAGTTACAATGGGCTGAAGGAGATTTACGACCAGGCTTCAAACTTGTTGCAGGTGCAGCGTATCTGCATCCACTTGCTTGTGCTTTAGACATACGGCAAACGGCCCTCATTTCCAACAGTGCCTCGGAGAAGTGAAGTCAGTGGAGATGCTGGCAAGGTTAAGGCACAGTCACAGGATGTCATGCTCAAAAAGCCCCCAACAATTTATTTAACGACCGTGCCAGTTCTCGATGGAATTGTTGGTCCAATTATAGTCAGTAAGTGAGGACTACCTGTCCATGGGACTGAGCTTGATGGATTTTCACCTGGGATCCAGGCTGATCTGGCGGCGGCGGCTGCTGCTGCTGCTGCTGCTGCTGCTGCTGCTGCTGCTGCTGTTTCAGAGACAGGTGGCTTTCCAGCTTGCCTTTGGCCGTGGCGGTGCTTCCTCGGTAGCCCCGGGAGACAATAGAGAGGGCCCCTGTCTTGGACTCAGAGCTCTGCTGGCTGCCATTCGAGGTGTGCTTGGCCAAAGCCTCAGTGCTCAGCCGGGTGCCAAGAGCAAGGGCTGGCTGCCCCTCTGTGCCTTGGAAGAAAAGTGGGGAGGGGAGGAACAAGGCTAGCAGGAGGAGCGCAAGAAAAGTTTTCTTCCTTGTTCAACAGGCAGGAAAAGTAATAATTTTTTATTGATAAACCAAATCTCCTCTGAAAGGAGGAGATTGCAGCCTATTGCAGCCATGACCTGCTTCCACATCACTCTATTATTGATGCATATTTTTGTGCTTTAAAGAAGGACCCACACACTCACATCTAATCAGGACCCTATGGATTGCAACATCTGACTCTAATTTCCCCTTCAAAGGAACTGTTGAACTGATGAACATAGAGTTTTCAGATTTTTGCTACACACAATTACTTAGCTGGGAAGCTTCTCTTCAATTTAAAAATTAATGAAGTGTTTAAGAAATGGGGAGGCATAGAAAATATTTTAATTTGCCCCACTCCCCTTTAGCAACCCTCTGAACTGCTGAAGCCTCAGAACCAACATATACTTAGCTGGCTCTATCAAAGTATCCCCTCAAGAAGACACCACATCTCCTCATAGTAATCCACACAAAAGTAGGATTGTCAAGCTCAAAGCGCGCTTATGCTGTTGCAACCATTATCGCTTCTCAACTTGCCAAAGGACCAGAGGGGAGGGGAGGGAGAGATGGAAAGCAGGCTCCAGACTTCAACAAGACAAACTATGAGAGCCAAGGATACTCGGTCAGGTGTTTGCCAAGGCCACAGACTTTTTCTCATAACAATACAATGACATTAAATTGGACAATTGATTTGTAATAATAAGGGGGAGGGAGAAATCTATCCTGTATTATGTGGGTTTATGCGGAAATTAGGTAGAGCTGGCTTTGAATTCATCAGTGCTGAAATGAGTTTTGCATTCAGAGATCAATAGAGTTTTGCATTCAGAGATTGGAAGGTCTTGATCGTGCTTGCTTTGGTTGGGTTTGTCAGTTGCAACGTTGACAAGGATCTTCCTTTCACATGACCTCAGGGTCAAACATGTCAGGAACACCTCAATCTGCATATCTAAACATCAAAGCCTGCATGTCATTATTTGCACAGTATATCTCTACTAGTAGACCCCTAACAATGTGGACTACTGTTAATCATTGTACTGAATGAATAAAATAAGATCAAGAAAATTCTTCTAATACCTGAAAGAAAGATATGAGAATTAGGGCATGGTTTGCCTATGTCTTAAAGCAAATCTGCATCTCTTCCACTCAATGGCCTTGGAGGTCCAGAGCATATCACTTCTTGGGTATGTTTGGTGTCCTCCTGAGAAAAATGTATAGTTCCCAGCTTTTGAGTTCTTTAATCTCAAGTATTGAACAAAACCATGGGTCTGGCACTCCGTTTATGCCTCCTGTGATAAGTATTTCCTCTGCAATTTCTATTAACATTTTGGAGTACTTTTAATACAATTGTCCATACTTTTATTTGTAGCTTAAATGGATGCCAGCGTTAAAATCTTATTTTTCTAAATGTCAGGATTGAAATTCCTCCTTTGTCTTGTTCTGTTCAACTTAAATCACCCAGAAGGTGATTTAAGATAAATCTTAAATCTGCTATTCCATTTTTTTTATCTTTTCCAATGCTATATATTCCTGGTCTAGTTTCAATAAATTAACATGGTTTTGTTTTATGTTTTTGTAGACAAGCAAAATTGGCTTTGAATGTTTTACTAAAATATTGCTTTTGTTTATGAGGCAAGTTAAGTTCATATGCACAGTGAGATCAATGCTGTTTTGTCCATTTTTGTTTTATTTTAATACTGTAGCTATACTAGGTTTCCCTTTTTCATCTCTAGCACCCTTCTTAGTACTAGGAAGTTCCATGAGTCCAGTGAAGTTACTTTTACATATAAAAGGCCTGTTTAATCATTCTGATTTTTAATTTCCAAGAAGACTTTCACAACAAACAGAATTTTCCATCTCTGTTTGATTTGCTTGAGTCTTTATGAAAAGGACAAGTATTTTCCTTTTTTCTTAGCATTCTAGGAGAGTAATCTTGAAATACTTGAGTTTAGTTGCCTTCTATACAAATAACAGATAATCAGAGTTGGAAGGGACGTTGTAGGTCATCTAGTCCAACCCCCCACCGAAGCAGGAGACCCTACACCATTTCTGACAGATGGGAGTCCAATCTCTTATTTATTTTATTTTTATTTATTTATTTTGTCAAGCAATTATAAGATAACAGGTATAAGTATAAACATAGTTATGAATACATGAAATGGATACATATAAAAAAAATAAAAAGAAACAATAGGACAGGGACGGTAGGCACGTTGGTGTGCTTATGCACGACCCATACAGACCTCTTAGGAAAGTGGTGAGGTCAATAGTAGTCTAAGGTTAAAGTTTTTGGGGTTTGGGGAAGAAACCACAGAGTCAGGTAGAGTATTCCAGACATTGACCACTCTGTTGCTGAAGTCATATTTCCTGCAATAAAGTTTGGTGCAGTTTACCTTGAGTTTGTATCTATTGTGTACTCTTGTGTTGTTATGGTTGAAGCTGAAGTATTCATTGACAGGTAAGTCATTGCAATATATAATTTTATGTACTATACTTAGATCGGACCGAAGGCGTGGTAGTTCTAGGTTTTCTAGGTCTAGAGTTTCAAGTCTGGTGGCATAAGATATTCTACAATGAGTAGAGGAGTGGAGAACTCTTCTTGTGAAATATTTCTGGACTTTCTCCAATTTATTAATTTCAGAAACGTCATGCGGGTTCCAGACTGATGAGCTTGTATTCAAGTATTGGTCTAGTGAAAGTATTGTATGCTCTAGTTAGTAGAGTGATATTACCAGAGAAAAAGCTATGCAGAATTAGGTTTACAACTCTTAATGCCTTTTTGGCTATGTAGTTACAATGGGCTCTAGCACTTAGATCATTAGAGATCTACTCCAAGGTCCTTGACAGAGTCTGGATCATCAACAAGGTCATGACTATTCAACTTGTATTTTATTTTCTGATTTCTTTTGCCAATATGTAAGACAGAACATTTATTTGTTGAGATTTGAAGTTGCCATTTGTTTGACCATTCTGATACGTAGTCGAGGTCTTTTGGAAGGGTAGCAATATTGTTAGTGGTGTTGAATAGCTTTACATCATCAGTGAAGAGAACACAGTTGCTTTTAATATGATCACAGAGGTCATTTATGTAGAGTATGAAGAGAGTTGGTCCTAGAACACTGCCTTGGGGGACCCCACTGTGGACAGGTACAGAATTTGATAGGACGCTCTCAATTTTGACTATTTGTTGTCTGTTTGACAGGAATATTTCTATCCAGTTATGCAGGTGTCCAGAGATACCATAAGATTTTAGTTTTAGGAGTAGTTTGTTGTGTACCACTGAATCAAAGGGTTTACAGTAGTCTATGTAGATTGCATCTATTGCTTTTCCCTGATCGAGTTGTGTAGTCCATATGTTTTTGCAGTGTAAGAGTTGCAGATTACAGGATAGTTTTTTCTGAAACCAAATTGTTTATTAGAGAGTAGGTTGTTTGTCTCTAAGCGGAGGATAATAGATCGGTTAATAATTGATTCTATGACTTTACAGACAATGCAGCATAAAGAGATTGGTCTGCAATTTTCAACTAGGCTGGGGTCTCCCTTTTTGAAGATGGGGATGACCATGGCTTGTGACCATAGTTTTGGCAAGGAGCTGGTCCAGAAAGATTTTTCAAAGATTATGCTTAGATGTTCGACTATGGCAGTGGATAGCTTTTTGAAGAAGTAGGCACATATTCCGTCCGGTCCAATAGATAGAGATGGTTTTCGATTGCGTAGTGCTTTTTCAACATTGTCTTCTGTAAAATCGATATGTATTAGATCATTGTAGTTGTCAGTGGTTCGACTAGGAAATACTGGGCATGATCCATTGCTGTTTACAAATACTGAGCCAAAAAATGTGTTAAAGAGGTTGGCTTTAATGGTGTCGTCATTGCAGTCTTTACCATTAGGTCCTTTCAGGGGTGGTATCTTCTTGAAAGTCTCAAGTGATGGTGCTCACACAACTTCTGAGGGCAAGCTGTTCTATAGGTTAATTGTTCTGTCAGAAAGTTTCTCCTTATTTCCAGGTTAAATTTTAAATCTTTCCTTGTTCAGTTTCCATCCATTATTCCTTGTCTGGCCTTTGGGTGCTTTAGAAAATAGCTTGACAGCCTCTTCTTTGTGGCAGCCCCTGAGATATTGGAAGACTGCTATTATGTCTCCCCTGGTCTAGCCAGGCTCAGTTCCAGTAACCATTCTTCATCTGTTTTATTCTCCAGTCCCCTAATCAACCTGGTTGCTCTTCTCTGTACTTTTTCTAGAGTCTCAACAGCTTTTTTATAGTGTGATGACCAAAACTGGACGCAGTACTCTAGATCTGATCTTACTAAGGCTTTATAGTATTAGTATTAGTACCTCACTTTATCTTGATTTCATCCCTCTGTTAATGCAACTTAGGATTGCATTAGCTTTATTGGCGGCGGCTGCACACTGCTGGCTCATATTTAGCTGCTTGTCCACTAAGATTCCAAGATCCCTCTCACAGTTACTGCTATTAAGCTTGATTTCACCCAGTCTATATGTGTACTCTTGGTTTTTCTTGCCTAAGTGTAGAACTTTACTTTTCTCTACATTGAATTTCATTTTGTTAAATATGGCCCAGTGTTCTAGAGTCTGTCAAGATCCATCTGGATCTTGAGCCTATCTTCTAGGGAGTTAGCTATTCCTGCCAGCTTGGTATCATCTGCAAATTTGGTAAGTTCCCCTTCTATTCCCTCATCTATGTTGTTAAAGAAGATATTGAAGAGTCCTGGGCCTAAGATGGAACCTTGTGGCACCCCACTGCTTACTTCCCTCCATATAGACTTAGACCCATTAAGGACTACTCATTTGTCAGTCAGTTGCGAATCCATCTGGTGGTGGTGCTATATATCCCACTTTTTTCTAGCTTACCATAGTAGGTTGTGGTCTACTTGTCAAATGCCTTGCTGAAATCTAAGTATATTATGTCCACAATATTTTTCTGGTCTACTAATTTAGTCACTATGTTAAAGAATGAAATAAGATTGGTTTGGCATGATCTGTTTTTAACAAACCCGTGCTGACTGCTAGTTATTACTTTACTTGTTTCTAGATGTTGGCAGATTTTTTAATTATCTTTTCCAGTATTTTCCCTGGTATTGAGGTTAGGCTAATTGGTCTATAGTTTCCTGGGACAGCACACTCCCTGCCTGGAATTGTAAATTCCACTATTAAAGGAAGAGAAGAAAAATTAACTATAAACTAAGATAAGCAGTAGACAGTAATACTAACTGAATAGCATATAACTAAGATAAACAGTTAGCTATATTACTAAGGAAAACAGTAAACATTAATAAAGCATCAAACAAAGCAAAGCATTCAAAGCTTGAGGTTCAATCTTCAAATTTGGCCTCTTGGTGCAAGTCTGCTGGTTACCTCTGGTGGCCTTTTAGGGTGTACAGGTACTCTTGGCGGCCAAGGTGAAAGTCTGGTGGTCACTTCCAGCAGCCTTTTAGGATTTGAATGGTACTCTTGCTTCCAAGGTGTCAAAGGTCATCATGAAGCTGTTGGAAAGGGTGTTGCGTAGGCATATGCCCGTGTAGAGCGTCTTAGTGGATGTCTGGTGGTTGTTGGCAGCCGTTTAGGGTGTCCTAGCGAAAGTGTACTGATTGCCGGCGGCCTTTTAGGCTGGAACGGCATTCTTTTTTTCGATGGTGTTAAAGGGCGTTGGAAGGCAGTTGGAATGGATGGTGCTAAGGCATTTGCCTGGGTTGGAGCCTGCATCCGATCGTCACTGACAATTCCTATGATCTCCCATCCTTGTGGAGATTTGATGGCCACTAGGCCGTCTACAGGACTGCTGACTGACTCGGAGAAGAGAAAAGCATGTGGGACATTATTTCCCAGCAAGAGTAGGATCTCAGCCTCCAGATCTAGAGCGGGAAAGTGATGAGCCAGGTGCTGAAGGTGAGGTATGCTACTTATGACCTCAGGTGTTGCGATCTGACTGCGGTCATTCGGTATCCCATCACATTCAAATACGGGCGGTAGTGGGAACCGGGAACTTCCATCCAATGACTATGCAGAGTCCGGTAGCTCTCCTCCCCACCGTGCTTCTTGGTCCATGGCATGTTGATACAGTGAAGTGAAGTTTGTCCTGTTGCACCTCAAAGAGGTTGAAGAATGCAGGTCTGGCCAGCGTGCAGGTGCTCTGAGTGTCTATCTGCACGTACATTTTAACAGCATCTTCAGGGCGTCCTTTATGGTACACTTTGGCTAAACAGATGGGAAGACACGAACGAGGGCATGGTGAATCGGCACACAGTGCTGTGCAGTTGACACTCATGCTTGGTTTTGGTTGCAGTTTGTCAGACTGCTGAGGAGCCCTGCATGCTTCTGTGTTATGTTGAGGCTCCTTGTCCAAAGGAGGGTTACGAAATATCTGTGGTGGCAATCCGGAGTCTGGATACAACGTGGTCGGGAGTTGGTCACTATTGATAAGGTCGCATTGCACCTTGGCTGTGCAGTACTTGGATGGATGTTTGGATTCGCAACACTTGTAGCAGTATTGGTACTCCCTTAGTAACTCTTTTCGTTGGCTCGGTGATTTCGCTGCAAACCCAGTGCAGCTGTTCAGCGAGTGATGAGTGTGGTGCATAGGACAAAATTGTATTCTCCTTGTGTTCGGAGATCTAAATTGAGTTGTATCTAATGAGTCCTCTTCCCAACTGTGTGTGGATGAGGAGCGGAGCTTGGTTTTATCGACGACCATGAAGGGTCTTTCCCTGGGAATGTTCATAGGGCCTGAGGGAGATATATGGTCACTGTTGTATCTTCTGTCATTAGGAGGGCTAACAGCTTTGAGTCCATGGGCCCGGTGTGTTGCACACTGTCACCTGGTGGGCCACGAATTCTTCAAGAAGTGTGAAGGGAATAAAGTGGTGGCAACCCTTGGCCATGAAGGTGTCAGTCAACTGGAGCCACTTTTCAAGTAGCACCTGCAGAAGTTTTCAAACAATTTTGTTCTGCATGTTGATGTGATCGAGACAGACGACTCCCGGTAAGTTGGGATCCCATTGTGCCGTTCTCAGCTGGACAAGTATGTTAGCGAGGTCTATGATCCGACTGCTTATCGATAGGAATTTTAGGAAATCTGTTAAGGTTATCCAAGAGTGTTGCTTCTACATCCTCGGAAGCACCATACAGCTTGTCAAGCCTTTTCCATGATAACCGTAGGACAGCGGCTGGATCATCTAAGTGCGATGCCAAAAGTGCCCTCGGTATTTTGGCAAACTGTGGCCCTAGCCATGCTATCAAGTGTCCAATTATTTCATCAGGGTTCAGCATTTGCTGAGTTGGGGGGAGGTATTGACATAGAGGGTTCTTCCCCTGGATTCTTGTAGAGTGGGTTTGGGTTGTAAGTCAACAACGGGTTGTAGACTTCCTCCCAGTGCTTATAGAGGATGTTGTTCTCCCATACTGGGGATGATGGTCAAGCGTCATGCTGCTGTGTAGGTTGGGTGTGGTTACCTTGTGGTTCCTGGTAACCGGATTGGTATTGAGGTTGTGGCAGGAACGCTGCTGCTTGTGGATTGAGTGTGGCAGTTGTCATTGATGGCATATTGACTCATTGAGAAGTCGTTGTAAGCTAAGTTGTGGGCTAAGTTGCTCAGCTAGCAGGGCATGAGATGTTGCGGTAGAGTTGCTGGTGCTGGGAGGAGAATCTCGGACCTTAGTATGTACAACATCAATTAGGGAAGGTTTGCTGTTGGTGGGAAGTGAATCTCGTACTTTAGGTCATACAATGTCAGTCGCGTAACTGATGTGTAGAGTCTGTGGTTGAAATTCATCCCTGTGCTTCCCTGGTTGAGGGAGACTGCTAGGCAATTGAGGCAGTTCCATCTGCTCATTTTGTAGCGAGAGCTGCTCGTCCACGTTGGCTTTGACCCGTGTATTTGGGCTCTCTTCTCCCAACTGTTCGAGGGAGAATTAGAGGGAGGTGTTGTCGGCCATCTTCTGCCATGCTGCGGCACGTGCCATCTTTGTTGCGGTATCGCTTTGCCATTCAGCCAACTCCAATTTGGCCTGGGCTTTGGCCATTTCTGCCTGTTGTCTAGCCTGGGCTTTGGCTATTTTTGCCTGTTGTCTGGCCTGGGCTTTGGCTATTTCTGCCTGTTGTCTGGCTGCTATTTCTGCCTGTTGAGACACTATTTCAGCCTGCTGAGCCGCTACTGGCAGCAGAGAATTGGCGCGAGACACTGGAAACTGCCTGCGATCTAGCCAATTTGGAATGGAGGGAGGAGGCTTTCTTAGAATGGTGGGAAGAAGCTGCTTGTGATTGAAGACCTATGTCAGATGTGGACTTCTCCCTCGGTATTTGCTCCTTCTGTAACGCAATGAGGAGCATGGCCTGGAGGGAGTTTCTACCTTCCCGAACGCTGTCTTCGCGTTCTTTGTTCACCTCCTTGAAGCAATTAATGTGTTCCTGGAACTCTGGGTCTTCCAGGTTTGACTATGTATTTAAACTTATTTTCACTGTCTCTCCACCGTGCGAGGTGTTCCTCTAACTCCTTCTGCATCAGGAAGAGGCTCTCGAAGGGCAACTTGCTTTTGGGGGTGTCACAGATCTTGACCAGCTCCGTCCATGCATGATGGTGATACTGCCTTTCCCAATCCTCTCTGAAGCGTGTCACCGCGGGTGAGGTAAGCTTCCTATGCTGTGAGGTCGTAGGCCTTCTGAGGTATTACGGCTTCTCCAGAGGGTTGGACATCTAAAACTGGGTGTCAGGAATCAGGCTCCACGTTTACAACAAGGGTGGATGGAGGAATCAGGTCTTCTGGCTCATCAGAGACATCTGTCTCTTTGGCAGAAATCCATTTTGATCCGGATGAATAAAATTATTCAAATATTTTTTAAGTCTTTCTGCTAATATCGAAGCAAAAATTTTATAGTCTGCATTTAATAAAGAAATTGGTCTATAGTTCTTAATTTGCAGTGGATCAGCCTCCTCTTTTGGAATAAGTGTACTATAAGCCTCTGACCATGTTTTAGGTATCGTCTTCTTTAACATAGCTTCATTCATAACATCTAAAAGTGGAATGCTCAATGATTCTTGTAATATTTTGTAGAATTCTGCAGGCAGCCCATCTGGACCTGGTGCTTTCCCATTATTTTGTTTCTTAAGTGCTTGGCTTAGTTCCATCATTGTTATATTACTTTCTAACATTTCTTCAGTCTCTTTGGATAACTTAGGTAAGTTTACATTCTGCAAGTACTGTTTAACTTTTTCCTCATCAATATTCTCTTTCTTGTATAGGTCATCTATTAACTGCGATATTTTCGACTCTTTCTCCTTTCTCAGCTTATATGCTAACCATCTACCTGGCTTATTTGCATCTTCAAAGTAGTTCTGTTTAGCATTCCTAATTTTCTGTGCCAGTTCTTCTTTCTCTATTAAATCCATTTTATGTTTAGTTATATCCAGTTTCAGTTTAATGTCTTTTTTCTGTGGCATTTTCTGTAGTTCTTTTTCAAGTCTTTTATGCTCGTCTTCCAAGGCTTTAGTAGCTTGCCTTTTTCTAATATTCTTTTTTCTTATGTAGTCTATTATCAAGCCTCTCGCATATGCCTTCATTGTGTCCCAAACATTCTGTGTTGAAGTATCTTCTTTTCTATTTTCTTTAAAGAAAAAGGCCAATTCTTTCTTGAACCATTGTATAAAGTCCTTCTCCTTTAAAATAGTATTATTTAACGTCCATCTCGATCTTTTTTTTTGTCCCTTCCATTTAATTGTCAATGGGTTATGATCTGCCCAAGTACTTGCTTCAATGTTTATTTCTTGGACACTAGATGTTAGTTCTGTTGAAATCCAGATCATATCTAATCTGGACCATGATAAGTGTCTATTTGAATAGAAAGTATATTGTTTGGTTTTAGCATTTCTTTCTCTCCATATATCTTTTAAAATTAGTTCATCTGTCATTTTAAAAAAAGATTTAGGAAGTGTCTTTCTGTTGTGCTTTGCTGTTGTTGCTATATAGTCCAGTTTATTGTCCACAATTCCATTAAAGACTCCCCTCATAATTATATTAGCATAGTCCAATCCAGTCATTTTCATATGTAGTTTTTTTATAGAATTCTTCTTGTTTATCATTCGGAGCGTAAATTGCAGTCAAAAGTATTTTTATATTATTATCCATCATTTCGACCATTAATATTCTTCCATATTCATCAGCGTAAATCACTTTTGTGGGGATGGCCTCTTTAATATATAAAACCACTCCTCTTTTCTTACATTGAGTCAGAGAAGTAAATAATTTCCCTAGTTTTGGCTGTACTAACAATTGTTCATGTTGTTTTTTAATGTGTATTTCTTGTAAGCAAATTATATCAAACTTTAATTTCTCTAATTTATGAAAAATCTTCCTTCTCTTAGCAGCTGAGTTCAGTCCATTTATATTCATTGTAATCAATTTTTTCTCTTCCATGATGATATTTTATATTTAGGTTTGGCAGATCTCATACATCTTGGTTCACGTTGGTCTTTGATATCCACCTGTCCACCTATTACGCCTTCTTCTTTTTCAATCTCCATTTGTTCCTTTTGGGATTCAGTTAATGGGACCTCTTTTTCTGCCTCTTCCTCTCTCCTTCCAAAAAATTCTGCGTAGAAGAGTTCTGCTTTCTCAATTGAATCAATTCTGTGTCTCTGTTCTTGCCATATAAACATCAGTCCTTCTGGGATCAGCCATCTGTAATTCACCTCCTTTTTCAATAGCACTTTGGTCAGAAATCGATATTCTCTTCTCATCTCTCTCACTCTTCTAGGTATTTGTTTTAAGACCAAGATTTCTTTACCTTTATATTTCAACATCTTCTCTCTTGCCGCTTATAAAATTTGTGTCTTGATGGATTTTTTAGTAAATCTAATGTGAACTTCTCTGGGTAGGTTATTTCTCATCGCATATCTTGTGAAAACTCGGTATATCTCATCTACTCCATCCATCATCTTTTCCTCTGTTATTTCCAAAGCATCAGCCAAGATTTCTATCATTATCGCAGCCAAGTCTTGTCCTTTTTCTTCCTCTATATTTTGGAATCTGAGATAGAATTCTGACCTTTCCATCTCCCATTTCAGCATCCCACTTTTTTCTTGTTCAACCACTGTTAATCTAGTATCAATATTTCCAATCTTCTCCTCTCTTCGTTTACCCTCTTCTTCAACTTTTTGAAGTCTCTCACCGTACTTCACCATCATCTGTTGGATATTTTCCACTTTTTCTTCAGTCTTCCCTGTTCTTTGTTCAATGATGTCTATTTTTATCTTAAGGTCTTGAATTCCTTGCATAATCCTCTGTAAGGTTACTTTTTCTTGCTCTTTATCTTGCTTTAACATTACCTGAATTGAACGTTGTCCTCCAGATGGTGGGAAGGCAGAAGTAGATATAGAAGCACCCGGAGGTATGAATTTCCTGCTCATTTTAAATGATTCAAGATCTTCAAATTCTTTCAAATTTTAATCCAATTAGAAACGTAACCAATTATAATCCAGAGTGGAAAAGCCCAGTAGTAAAAAGCCCAGTAGTAAAAGAGAGAAAAAAAGAAGAAGAAAAAAGAAAAGATTCTTCAGGTTCTTCCTGACCCTAATCCAATTATAAAGTAGTCCACAATAAAAAATAAAAATAAAAAGAAGAAGACCCAGTAATAATAATAATAAAAAGGAACAAGGCAAAAAAAAAGATTTCTTCAGGTCCTTCACACCTTAATCCAGCTAGAAAATCTCAATTAAAAAAAGAAAAAAGGAGGCCAAAATAATCCAAGAGCATAAATAGAAAAAGCAAAAATCCCAATGAAAAAGGAAAAAAAATAAAAATGAAAAATTCTAAGGCTTCCCCTTGAAAATAAAAAGTAAAAATAAAGACATTGCTAAAATAAAAATTTACAATAATGCTAGGGGGGGGGGTTAGCGAGACTAAAAAAAGGATTAAAAAGAAAGAAACAACACACTGCACTCTGTTTAGTTGTCCAAGGCTCTTGTTATGACTCTCTTCCCTTTCCCACAAGCTTCAAAGCCAAGCCATAGATATTTAATTGTTGATAGAAATCCAGAAGAACACCTGTAATAATATTCTACTGCGCTCTTCCCTCTATCTTATCAAATTAGAATGTCCTTGAGAAGCAGTCTTTCACAGTTCTCTCCACTTCAAGTAAGATATTTTCAAGCCTCTAGTTGGCAGTGTTACAAAGTTTCTTAGTTCTCACTTTCCCCCATCCTCTCAGAAAAGCGTAATTGAAGTAAAAAAAGAACAAGAAATATATACATATATATACAAAGAGAGAAATAACCAAAGGGAGCCTCTAGCCTAGAAAAAAAAAAGTTAAAAAACCCAAAGGGAGAATAATATAGAGAGAGCCGGAGACAGAAGCCTGAAGATGATGAATGAGACTTCATTGAAACGTTGCCTAGATACTTCGAATCTTACGCGGGAGAAAACCCGAACAACCAAAGATCCACATACAAATACCCGCGAGAACCTCAGAATATATATATATATATATATATATATATATATATATATATATATATACACATACATACATACATACATACATACATACATACATATAAAAAACCAGTCCGGTTATCTACTAAGTAACAATGAAGTCCGGTAGCAAAAAAAATAAAAATAAAAATAAAGCCTCGCTTTGACGTCTCCCTTAAAAAAACGCCGCTTATTCAGTTTTGTCAAATATCACACAGATTTCTTCAAGCAATCAAAGTGTCCTTTCAAGCCTCAAAATATTGAAAAAAAAAAAAGTTTCTCACCCAGCCGACACACTTTCTCTTTCAGCCTCTTCCTTTCCGGAGCTGCCCCGACTTCAGCATCTTGGGGACTGCCTCTCCGCCTCCAGCAAAAGGGACTTCTCCTGGGTCATCCAGGGACTTTGCAGTGTCCCTCGTATCCACAGGGTATGCCCCTCACAATAACCGTCCCTACGGGATGGTTTAGGTCCGTTTGGGCCGGCCAGGGGCGAAGATATCGGCTGCAATTGTAGAGCTCGATTACAAGCCGTGTCGTCTCGGCGCCAGCTCCTCCCCTCTCCCATCAGAGACATCTGTCATGGCTGAGGAAGTTGCCATGCTTGGCAAAGGGAGAATTTTGGAAAATTGTAGTGGTTTTCCATGCAATTACCTTTTTTGTACTAGGGGGCACTGCAAGCAAGTAGCAGAAAGTAGAATTGCTGCTGGATTTAATACTTCAGCATGTAGGTGGCACTGCAGAGTCTGGGTGATGCTAGCACAGCACACAATATGGCCACTTCTAGGGTGCGTTGTGAGCTTGCAACACAAAGGGGCACTAGAGGTTGCATCGCGAAGTCTGAAGACTAGAGGGCTGAACGCAGAAATATGCATGGTGTAGTCTGAAAACTTCAGGGCTGAACACAGAAATATGCCTATTATTGTCGCTTGCTTCACAAGGTGGCAGCAGAGGGTCAGGAAGACGCTGTTGCTATGCCCATGTTAGGTTGCAGTAATTCTTGGGACATTTGACTTAAATTGATTAAATTGTCCACAATGGTTTCAGGGAGATTTTTCTTTGAGCCCCAGATGTAGCAGTGGGCTGAAGAGAAAAAGAGGGGGGGACTTCCTTGCCCACTCTTGAAAAAGGGAAAAAATGGTAAGAATTCTTTAACTTCACTGTAAATTTCTTCTTGACCACCAGATGGGGTATAGGCTGCTTTACTTGAGTCTGATTTCTCTCTTTAGGGGGTGAGGCTCATGGCTATGAGGTTTACTGATTGCCCAAAGGAATTTATTGCCTACTTCAGATGGTGCTGCAAGCTAATAGTTGAGTGTCAGCCAATTTTGATGGAAGGGAAAAATTCATTAGAAAAAATACTTAAGTTGCATGCACTGTGGCTGTGTTATGCTTTTATTTTTTTAGTAAAGAGAGGAGGAGATGAAGAAATGTTAGGCTTTTAAACAAAAAAAATTGCTCCTTGAATTATTTTGTTCAAATAGCTTACTTGAATCAGCCTTGTGACTTGGGGGGAGGAATGTACTCCATTGCTTTGAAGAAGGTCCTTCACTAATGATTTATGACCCCCCAAAGATCTTACCTTTTCCAGGTAAGATCTTTGCTGAGGTAGATTCCCAGGAATTTAAAAGGAGGAAACTCTCTCCACACAGCCCCCCTGATGTAAAGTGGGGCGGGTTCCTCTCTCTTCTTCTGGAAGTCTAACACCATCTCCTTTGTCTTGCTGATGTTTAGGAGCAGGTTGTTTTCTAGGTACCATGAGGATAATTTTTGAACCTCCCCCCTGTACGCTGTTTCATCTCCACCTGTAATGGGACCCAATATGGTGGCATCATCTGCAAACTTAATGGTCACAGTGAATGGGTCAGACAATACACAATCATGTGTGTATAGTGAGTACATGTAGGGACTGAGCACACAGCTCTGTGGGGAGCCGGTGCTAAGCTTCAGTGAGGTGGATGTGACAGACCCAGCCCTCACAGTTTGTGGTCGGTCCCTCAGAAAGTTTTTGAGCCAGTCGCAGATAGAAGGGGGAAAATCTAAGTCATTCAGCTTTTCAATAAGGATGCTCAGCAGGATAGTATTGAAGGCCGAACAGTTTCTGGGTTTCTCCAGATGGCTCGCTACATAATGTAAGGCAGTAGCTATAGCATCGTCTGTCGACCTGTTCCCCCTGTAGGCAAACTGATGTTTGTCAAAATCCAATGGGAGGTATTCCCTAAGGTGTTGGAGAACCAGTCTTTCGAAGCATTTCATCACTACAGATGTTAATGCAATAGGTCTGTAGTTGTTTAGGCAGTTAATTGCTGTTTTCTTCTGGACTGGGACAAAAGTGGCTGCTTTCAAGCATGAGGAACACAGGTTGTTTGCAGGGAGATGTTGAAGATCCTTGTCAGGACCCCTGCTAATTAGTTGGCACTAATTAGTCTTTACCACTATCTAGCTAATTAGTCTTTACCACTATCCACAGCACCACATTTGGACCTGCAGCTTTGCAGCCTTCAATGCAACCTTCAATGCAGCTCTCACTTGGTGTTCGTATAAAGTGAGTGGCTGGGAATCAGAAAGCCAGCAGGCAGAGGCTATGTGATGACGTGGCACAAAGGCAACACAGTCACATAAGCAAGAAGAGTCCCTTTAATACCTCCAACTTTGCCCCCAATATCTAGTTACCTTCGGGTGAAGAAAAAAATCTCCCAAGAACAGTCTTTATGTGGAAGATATTCAGTCCGAAAACAAAGTACATATAAACTGTAAATAAAAATCCACACAAACCACACTGCAGCAATTAACTGGACAGGGCACTATAAGGAATTGCAAAGGCCAACAAAACACACACAGTTGGGAAGACGCCAGGAACCCAGATAAGCCTCAACAATAAAAGATAACTCACAATTTGCTTCCAACAAGTTGCTGTGTGCAAATTCCCTTTTTAAAACTGTGTTCCTAGCTGCAGCTAATGAAGGGAATCAGGGCCTTTTCCTCCCCTGTAAGCCACGCAATTCATGTTGCTCCCTTCTCTGTTCCTCCCTGCATGCCCTAGGATAAAGAGGGGGTGGGCCTGGATCTTCCTCTGAATTCCCTCTGCCTTGCTCTACCTCTACCCTGCTCTGCCCAGGCAGACTGTGCCCTTCCCCAGTTTCTTCCACAGCCAACGGAGCCACACTCTCACTCCCTGTCAGCTGCTTGGCCAACCCCTTGGAATCAGATTCCGACAGGGGCATGACAGGTTACGGGATCTGGTCTTTTCACTCATAGAGAACGAAGATGTTCAACTCCTCTATCAGCGTTGACCATGTTCCTCGTGTTGCCCTTATAGTTAGTTAGGTGCTGCAGTCCCTGCCACACTTCCTTTGGGTTGTTATCTGCTAGGTGTTTCTCCACCTTATATTTGTATTGTTGTTTTGCCATCTTAATGCCTCTTTTAAGGTTTGCCCTGGCCTCTCTATATATGTCCCTGTCCTCTGCCTCAAAGGCAGAATCCTGGGCTCTCAGAAGTGTATGTGCCTCGGAAGTCATCCAGGATTTACAATTCCCATAGATTCTGATGCACTTGTCCATTGTTACACTGTCGGTGCATTTCAGACTGGAGGAAAGGATTACATTTAAGAAAACACATCTCTAGAATGCAAGCATCTAGCAAAAGTTGACTCTGAAAATTGACAAGCTTCTTGAGAGAAGCCAAAACCACAGACAGAGGTTAGAGGGGAGGAAAGCAAGGTTTGTTTGGAAACGTGCGGTCATGCCGGACTCCCCAGAACTCATTGTCTTGCTTACCACCATCGTCGTTTTCTCGCTGGGCCTGCTCAATAGCAGCTCGGATGCAGAGTTCCCGTGCACGAAGCCCTGCTGAACTACTGCCATCTGAGATGGCTTCCAGGACCACCGAGTCAATGGACAAGCAAGCTGCACTGTAGTGTTTCGCCAGGACTACAGCAGCACTAGTCTTCCCTGGGGAAATGGAAGATATAAAAGTTCTCAAACACAGATATACCTGGATTCTCTTGCCACCCTAATTTAAATAAATCTTGATTCTATGTTATTGATTTATTTTAATTATTCACAGTTACCCATTTTAAAATGATGAATCTTAGAAAGTAACAATACATAAAAAAGCAAAACACAACATAAAAATAAAAGTAATGGTTTAATCCTGGTGCTAATTCCAGTTCATCTGGGTGCTGATTGCTGGTAGGGTGGCATTCTGGTCTTTTTGTTTTCTTTTTAGCTTTTTCATGGTCTTTTGAGTGGTGTGTGAATGCTGTTTATATCTACATACCTGTTAATGGCTGATTTGTCTGAGTGCCAAGTTTCCAGGAATTTCCTAGCATTTTTTGATTTAGTCTGGTTTAGGATAATCGTTCTCAACCTTTTCTTCAACATGGACCCCTTTTAAATACTTTTTGTGGCCACAGAACATGGCTACAGACCTCCAAGATTTAACTGTGGATTTAAATTATAACATTTCCTCAAGCCTCCATATACACCCTGTGATGACATTGAAGTCCCGCAGGGGTCCATAGGCACAGGTTGAGAACCTCTAGTCTAGGATCCTCAGTTTTCCAGTTGAGACTATGGATGAGTCTGTCCATGTGTGATGAGGTTAAGAAGTTTTCATCATGACTTCTGATTGTTAATATGCTCTGCTAGTTTCTGCCAGTCTGTCCTACATAGTGGCTGCTGCAGTCCCTTATGCAACTATACGTATGTTGTAACAGCTAGCACTCAAATACCAGTGGTCCACACTTTTTTGTTCAGGAAGATGGCTCTCTCATTGAGGATTCTGAATTCTGGAATTATTAAGGATTGTGACTCTTGTCTCATTTCTGAACTCTCAAAATGGCTACGCAAACTAAGCATTTTTTCCAAACTGGATTTCAGAGAAAGCTTATAATTTCACGCGCAGATTTAGATTCTGTCTGAATATTACAAAAATCATAATCCTAAAATTTGAGAGTAGATCCATTAATCAGAAGAATGGTGGGTGAGGTATGTTCAATCCAGAGGTGGACAATCATCTGCCCAGAACTGGGATTCCAACACAGAGAAGGAAATTGGGACTAAAGGGGCTTTCACCTCTAGGACTCCATTTTGATCTACTCCATTGTGGAATACTCAGCAGTCTCACTTTTGCTTGTGAGGTCACTCTTGAAGGGCAGCTTTTGTTGTCAAACTATTATGCAGCTAGGACAATAGGAAAACCGATTTTTGTGTCAGGTTCCACAGGTGAATGCAACTAGTGGTCTGGCTGGCTGCAGGGACCTCCAGCCCTGGCCAGGTGAACAGGGCAAAGGTCCCCTTGTGTAGCTGTATCATTTTATCTCCAGGAGGACTGAAGACAGGATAATGAATATGGCTAGTATAAAGGGTCTTTAGGTTGCACAGGGAATGTTCGGAGAAATTAAGCATGGGCTTCCTTGTCTGTTTAGGCTGGAGATTTGTGGTCCAGAACTTAAATTATTCTGCAACTTCAGATCAAACAACTGTTTTATCTCCAAAGAGTTTTTCATAGACAATCAAAACCAGACCCTATGTGTATGAAATATTAAAAAGTATTTAAGTGAGACACAAGGAGGGGAAAGTGTAACGGGATGTAAGAGGAACCTTGAGGAACAGAAGGCAATGCTTAGACAAAAGTGATTTGACCATGAATAAAAAATTTTGAGCCCCCCAAGACATAATTGTTTCCCACTGTAACCCTGAATGAGATTATACTCCTCCATTCCAAAGCTGGGGCACAATTGGGGGGTTCTCGTGGACTCACATAGGAACTGGTGGTAGCTGTGCCAGGGGAGCTTTTGCATAAATACATCTGTAATACATGCGTAGCAGTTGTGTACATTTTTGGATCAGGAGGCACAACTCATGACTATTTGTGCCTTATTTACTTCCTGCTAGAATTATTGCAATACGTTCTACATGGGGCATCCCTCAAAGAGCATTTGAAAGCTTCAGCTGGTCCAGGATGTACTGTACCATATTATGCCCATGTAACACCACGCCTACATCAGCTGTATTGGCTGTCAACTCATAAAATATTTCTCTGGTCTTTTAAAGTTGCCAGCAGAAAGGGAGTGGGGGGAGCAGTGCAGCAGCTTGCAAAACCGAAACCGCATTCCATAGATAGTTTCCAGGCGACAGAAGTTTCTGCGCAAAATTCTAACTGGAGAGCATGATTGATGACTCTTGGCTATGGGTGTGTCCCATTGGAGAACAGAATTATGATACACCCAGGGGGGTGAGGGGGGAAACCAGGGTCAGGGGTGACAATGAATGATGTGTCTCAGAGTCGGCTACACCCAGGTAACACCGGCATGTTTACTCCTAATAAATCTTCTTTAAGCTTTGAAAATATGGCTAGAGACTGATGATTTAAATGGGGTAGGCTTCCGTGTGCCACTCAAGGTGTTGTTTTTCCCTTTTAAAGCCCTGCATGGCATGGAATGGATTACTTCTCTCCCCAGTGGCTGCTGCCTGTCCCAGCAGATGGAACAGCCACCACTCTTATTGATCTTTCACAAGCCTGTGATACCCTGGTTTTTCCCCCAGGCATGGAGGTTAAAATATTAGTCTAGGAGCTGTGTGCATGTTAGTGGGCTTGTGTTTTTTTCTGAGCCTCAGTGCAGTTTTAGTTCGTTACTTGTTTAGATGAAATTCTCTGCTTTTATTTCTTTGTTGTTCATCATAATTTCTTGAATATAAAGGTGGCCATATAAATTGAATAAATAAATAAATAAAATAAAAATAAATCAAAATTATATTACATTCAATATAAAAGCCAGCAAGGTCCACTATGCTCAGAAGCCACAAGTCCCCAATCAGAGGAACCCCACCACTGTTCCTGACAATCAAGCCCAAAATGACACTCTTTCTTTACAGCAAAAGACACAGTTAATGTCAAAGATGAATAATGCTCAAATCAAAGCCTCATGGAAGAGAATATTAGATTTCCTCGGGCAACTCAGATTGGTCTGAGAGGATAAGGCAGCCAGTTTTCCTCATCAGGTGCCTCAGTGTTGAGCTGAAGATACCATAAAGGCCACATAAAGTTTGTCCCACAGATGTGTGGAATATCTTTCAGTTTGATGTTAAGATATAGTGGTAGAGTGTTGAATAACTCTGTAAAGCTGACTTGCTCCACTGTATCATTGTTCTGAATCAGTCAATTAATTTACCCAAAAAGTGTCTAATTCAATAGGTGCAGGGACAGTTAGACTTTAGGAGGTTAGGAGACCAGCACTCCTAAAGTTGAAAAACATTATATCATAACAAAATTTTGTTAAAAATCACATGCATTTAATATTTTATATGAGGTGAACAGGACATTCATTTTCAAGTCTTAGGAAACCAAAGCCAAATTCTTAACATTAAATAAAAGAACTGGCTACCATAGAAAAGACTGAAAGAACCAGAGGAGTCTGTGGAAATGGCTCAATCTAATTTCAGGGGGCACTGCTTGGGGCAAACAGCTATGTCTCTCCATACACATACCTCTAGTTCTCCAAGAAAAGCCATTTACCTGTAAAGGGAGCTCCATGAATTATAATAGCAATACCCCTACGGTTTCTGGCAGCGCGTCCTTCTGGAGTGATATCAATGCCAAGATGGCGAGCAATGGCTTTAGAAACAGGATTGTTGTCTAGCTCTCCAACTGCTTCCTTATGCTTGTTGAGGCTTTGTTGACTCCCTGCTGGAAAAAAAACTGCATTGTGGTCAACCAGGTAGCAGAACCCATGTCAAACATTCCTGAGGGACTTCTGAGGAGAATGTTTTGGTGTGAACTGGGTTTCTATGAAAACTCCCTCCCTAAAGGACAAATATCTGCTTTTCCAATTTGATGAAGAAGGCACTGAGCAGGCCAGCAAGATGAACCAGCAGCACCCACTCAAGAAGTAACTGCATTCCCAGCTGACTTGATCTGGCTACTTGCAGCTGTCAGAGGTGGAAAATGGGGAATATCCATCATTTGAGCTTGAAATTAGGAGAGGAGAGGAGAGATCTCTGAAGAAAGAGAAGCCACATTTAACAGAATCTGCAGTATTGTTCCCGGTGCTGGTCCTACATTTACACAATCCCAAATAATAAGAATTTATTCTTATTATTTGCATAATACGTACAGATGCAGAATAAAAAATGTTTCCTTTGCCTCCTAACATTCATCCATTACCTTGCCTTTTCCTTCTCTGTGCTGTTCACAGGGGAAAAGAAGCAGCCTGAGTAATTACAGGTCAGGCAATTCATTCTGATAGTGGGCAAAATACTGGAAGAGAGTAGACGGCAATGAATTTGTGAACATTTAAAAAGGAATGCATTATTTGGCAGGAACCTGCATACTTTATCAATGATTAATCATATCAGATAACAGATAATCTGATCTGCATTTTTCATAGTTTAGTTGATCATAATAATGTAATATAGCATGTCTGGACTGATTTTCCCATAAGATTCTAGTAGAGAAGATGGCAAAATATGGACTAAACTATGTTATCATTAGATGGATACAGATCTGGATAAAAACTTATATCGGTAAATATACATCCTAAATCTTTGTCATGCTGGAAGGAACTGCTGAGCGGCAAATAGTAGAGCCCTGAGCTGCTCAACATAAATATTGTATGCATAAACTTGCATGAGGATTATAGAATAGAATTGCCCTATTGGGGAAATAGCCATGACTATAATGGACAGTAGGAAGACTCGGGATGACCAGAATAACAAGACACAATGAGGAGGAACTAGCACAATGAATTTCAAGAGGAAAAGCACAAAGTTCCATATTTGGGTAAGAAAAATCGAATGGATGAATCTAGGATCAGAGGAATCACATTATACATAGCTGTACAGTATATATAAAAAGAAGAGGTATCTTGACTGAACAGAATGGACTGCCATCTGTCAGAAATGGTATAGGGTCTCCTGCTTGGGCTGAGGGTTGGAGTAGATGACCTACAAGGTCCCTTCCAACTCTGTTAATCTATTAAAAACACAATACAACAATCTAATGCACTTGCATAAAAAGCAAATGCAGTTCTAAATGAACAAAAAGTTAAGAATGACAAAATCAGTAGGAGTCATAATTCTTCCTTTTCTGCATTAGCGAAGTTTCAACTAAAATATTGTACCCAGTGCTGGTCCTACATTTTGAAAGAACATTAATTGAAGAACAGAACAGTAAGAGGTGAAGAAGGAAAAACTTAAGAGGAACAGTGGTGTGCATTGGGTATGTTTCCCCTGGAGAAGTCTTCCAAGAGATAGATAGCAGTCTTCAAATATACAGAGGGCAGCCCCATGAAGACAGAGCAGAATTGTTCCACTAGATTAAAGAAGAAACAATGGATGTAAATCACGAGGAAGCAGATATGGGTTGATGATCAGGAAAATGTCTCTAATAGGAGCTGTTCCATAATGAAACAACGTACCTCAAGAGAGGTGATGTATTTGCTTTACCTTGGAGTGCTTAAGCAGAGGCTGGAAGGAATTTGTTTGGGGATGGGCTATGGTGGATTTCTACAATGAGTACTGTAGAAGGTTGGACACGATTACCTCTAAGATCCCTTCCAATCTTTACATTCTATGACAAATCAGAATTCAAATAAAGCAATACGAGCAATATGTCACCTGAACTAGGAGATGAGTGGCAAGTAAATGTGATGTAACAGATTAACAGAGATGAAAGGGACCTTGTAGGTCATCTAGTCCAACCCCGCTCCCAAGTAGGAGACCCTACATCATTTCTGATAGATGGCAGTTCAGACTCTTCTTGAAAGCTTCCATTGATGAAGCTCCCACAACTTTCAAAGGCAACTTCTGTTCCATTGGTTGACTGTTCTCACTGTCAGAAAATTCCTCCTTATTTTCAGGTTGAATCCTGATCAGTTTCCATCCATTATTCCTTGTCTGGCCTTTGGGTGCCTTGGAAAATAGCTTGACCCCCTCCTCCTCTCTATGGCAGCCCCTCAGATATTGGAAGACTACTATCATGTCTCCCCTGGTCCTTCTCTTCCCTTGACTAGCCATGTGATAGATAAAATTAAAATAAAAAATGTAGTCATCCATTATCAAACTACTTTTAGAAAGGCTAATCCATCATTCATAAATAAATTGAATCAGATTAATAAAAAATAGAACGCAGATATTGACTCCAGGTATATTTTTTTGCCCGGGTTCAGTATTCTTCATTTGCACCCATTCAATTCAATGAAGGCCTCCAGGAGGGGATGGTTATGCAGCCCCCAAATGAGTAAAGAAAAAACCTTCCACAGCAGGCACCCCTTGCTTGACAGGTAGCCTTTGCTGTGGGCCAGGCTCAGAGCTGATTCTGAATCTGATCTGGAAAGAAGCTGCTTCAGCTGAGCCTGTGAAAGGCCAGCCTGGAAAAAGATACAATCAGGAATCAACTGAGGCTATTCAAACTCAGGCACCACCTGAGTATGTGGAGAAGTCCAGGTGAGCACATAGTAAAGCCTCCTGGGCCCTGCACAGGTAGAAAAGAGAGCAGAGCAGCAAAGGTCTGTTAGGTCCCTTGTCAAGGAAGGGAGTAAACCGTTTGATCATGAATGTTTGGCTGCAGCCTTATTTAAGCAGCAGCTCTGGCCACACTCTCTTTTGCTGGAATCATTGGATTCCAGCTTTTGTGTGATGTTCCTGTTTGAAAAAAACAAAAACAAAACTTGAACCTCTGCAGTGGCTGACCATGCTCTTAGAACCCTGAATTAGCTTTGGACAATTCTTCTGCACACTCATATTTCAAAGCCAGCTGTGATTTGCTTACATCCTGTTGTTCATTGTTAACTCTTCAGCCTTGAAGTAAAACTGACAGTCTCCAAAGCACCCGTGTTTGAATGTGTGTGATGAAAGCCTGAAGCAGTATAGCTTTGCATAAAGCAATTCCTGTCAAGTTCTTCACTTATCTTAAATAATTTATAACAATTGTTTTTAGCACTCATGAAGCTACCAGCAAAATAGAGAAGCAAGCAATTATGGTCATTCCTATTGGCATCCTTTTTACTGCACTTGTATCTAAAAGCTACTGTAAGAATGCACTCACCTTGCATTTGACCTTTTTCAGTTCCCTCTTCTTCCTCTTCTTCCTCCTGATCAATTTTGGATTCTGCCTGGAGTGTCCGGTTATTGTCCATAAGTGACAGAGAAGGAAGAGCAGAGCCCCCTGTGACTGCTGCTTGCATAACTGAAGGGTGAGGCTTCATTCCATGTTCAGAAAAATGAGTGCTTTCTTCTTCCTCTGTCCGGGAACAAAAAGAGGAAGGATGCCATGCACAGCAGACCCGTAAGAATGCTTCCAATGGAGCATTCTAGAGCAAAACACAGCAGAGTGTTGAGAGTAACTGCAGCCACTATTTCTGCCATGGGAGAGGCCTCTGACCTGACTGCTCCCTGCCTCTTCAAGGACTGCTTTGTGGTTCTGTGTCTATCCGGGACACAGGCCCAGAACAGACACCATAGCTGCATTTATATGTGTCTCCATTAAATCAATGGTAAAATTATATTTTTGTTTGATAGGCAATGCTATTTTGGAGTAGAAATTTAATGTGCAATTAATTGTTCCACCACGAGACTATAAGATAAGGCCTAGCCAGAAATAGGCAGCAATTCTTAACAATCAAAGCAAAGAAATATTTCAGCCAAATGATCTAATTTCTTCTGTCTATCTTACTTTATGGATTTGATGTTTACCCCACCTTTATTTTGGGCCAAGATAGTCTACATGTCCAATGCTCTGGCCTCTTGTTTTCTCACCACAGCCCTCCTGTGAGATGGTCTGGACTGGCTGCCGTACCTAAGAAAGGGCAGAACTCAATCTCCCAGTTCAGCCCTTGCTCCAACCTGGCTCTGTGTGTTGGAAAAGGAAGGTCCCAGCTTCAGGCTGATTGGGCCTCCCTGGCTTCACTTCACTTTGTGTGTGGGGCTTTCCACGTGTTTCCCAAACAAGAAGCATGTGATTTCCATGCAAGATGATGGGTAGGGCAACCCCTCCTTGACTGCAGGCAGTGCACCCAGCTTCTACCTTTAGCTGGCTTGTTTTGTTAGTATTGTGGCTGGAATTAGCCAAGCTCAGAGCACCAATCCTCCGATTGGCCTCTCCTCAAGCAGCCATTGCTCCTGGTTGCCAAAGGGAAACTGGAGTTAGCCAGCATAGTCACTTAAATGGTATCATTTGAATGGAACATACTTCAAGGACCATACTAGCCAAAGGGCCCAACGACTTCTACTCAAAGGATTTGTTTCTACTTCTACATTTGTTTATCACATTCATATGACTAATGTGAAGATATACTTAAATCATGAGGGGGTACAATGGCTCAGTGGTTAAAGATGCTGAGCTTGTCATCTGGAAAACAGAAATCCTGGGGTTCAAGATCTGAATTAGCTCCTGTTACCTGCCCCAATTCCTGCCTACCTAGCAGTTTGAAAACGTGCAAATGTCAGCAAATTAATAGGTATCATTTTGGAAGATAACAGCCTTCTGTGTGCTCTGGCATATAGTCATGCCAGCAACATGCCCACAGAAAGGGTCAGTGCTGACTCCCTCGGGGAAGAAACGGAGACGAACATTGGGCCTTAGAGTTGGATATAACTGGCACTTTCCCCTTTATCTTACACCTACATTGCTCCTCCAGGAAGGAGTCAGAAGTTTTATTCCATATTCAAAAAGAAGAAAATCAATTAAGCAGCAACCTTTCATTTGTGACACATCAGGAGTTATTCTGTCCCAATGGCTAAATGAAATGAATTTATGTGAAGCACATCATTTCTGCCTCTTTATCTTTTTTCCTGACATTAACAAAGACCATCACTAGACTTCTCCTCAGAGGCAGAAAATTAGAGCCCCAGAGTGTTTCTTTAATAAAAGATGAAGGGAGTTTGCTCTTTTCAATGGGCAGAAAAGGACAGAGCAGAAACACGCTACTCCTGGCTGGCTGCAGTGCCACGGGGCCCTCCCTCACCATTATCCAGATTCAATCCTTCCTGGTCGCCTTGAATCTTCTTTTGTTCCTCAAAATATTCCAGCACTTCGATAGGCAGCTTCTCTCCTGGCATGCGAGGAGGCAGCAGAAGGATACGGTGGTTATCGTAGCCCTTCAGCATCCGCAAAATCTGCAGTCAAGGCAGGGCAAACAGTGAAGACTTTCTGGCACTCATGCATGGCACTCTCAGACAGATTCCAGGTGAGGGTTTATTCTGAAATGCCCCATCCACCTAGATTTTTTTCTTATCTTAGAAAGTCTTAGAAACTCGCATTTCTTTTTAGAAGGACAATTCCTACAATCCTAGATGTCACCTATCGCTTTTTTCACCTAGCTAAAGGGACCTTCTGCTCCCACTTGTTTCTACCTGTCTAGTTCTTAAGATGAATGGAAAAAAATAGAAGTTGCAGCAAAATATATTTTGTAATCTTTGTGAACTTGTATTTTGATTTGTCCCCTTTACTTTTCCTCCTGAGCATTCTTGATGACTTGGATTTGTCTTGGTTTTGTTATCCACCTGTTCTGGAGGCTGTAGGGACCTGGATGAGGATCAACAGGTTTCGGTTCAAACTAAGCAAAACCAAGAAGTTTCCTGGTTCTGGGGATCTTCCATCTTTGGCTGGAAACCAAAGTTCATTCAGTAGGTTGGGCATGGGTTTCATCAATCAAGGAATGTGCACATTTATGCTTTGTCCCTAGAAGGCACAAGCACCCAAATTCATTCAGTCTAGTTTGGACGGAGATAGAGCCCTTTACATCCCATCCAGGCCACGACTGTCTCTATGGCACTAGGACAGGACATCCACAGCATCCCTCAGGTGACCCAGCATGGAGATGTAAAACTAGGTATATCATCATACTGATGATTCCTCACCTCACCCAGCATCCTCATGTAGATATTCAATAGGAAGGGAGAGAGGACCAAGCTCAAAGTAGGAGTGGTGGGCTTCCCTCCATCAATACCAACTGAAACAGACCCCAAGGAAGGAGGAGAACCAGCACAACACAGTGCCCCTGAAGCTAGTCCAGAAGGATACCATGATCAACAATACTGAAGGCCATTGGGAGTTCAAAAAAACAAGAGTGGTAATACTGTCCTCATCTCCCTCCTGTCATCCAAGAGCACAATGAATACTTTTTTAGCCTCACCATAACCTGATTTCAATCCTGCCTAAAAGCAGTTCAGACAATCCACTTCATCCAAGATCCTCTGAAGCTGCCATGTGATCATTTTTCCCACAGCCTTCCCTATAAAAGGGATGTTTGTGACTGGATGAAAACTATCCAGACAGTTGGGTTGAGCGATAGTCTCTTGAGGAGAGGATGTGGCAGCATCTCTGTAAGCTATTGGAACCAACTCCTCCCTCAAGGAAGAATGAACCATCACTCAAAGCCAATCATGTATCCCCTCCCACAACTCCTGAAGGCAACTTCTGTTCCATTGGTTGATTGTGCTCAGTGTCAGAAAATTCCTCCTAATTTCTGGGATGAACCTTTCCTCGATCAGTTTCTATCCATTATTCCTTGTCTGGCCTTCAGATGCCTTGGAAAATAGCTTGACCCCTTCCTCTCTGAAGCAGCCCCTCAAATATTGGAATATTGCTATCCTGTCTCCCCTGGTCCTTCTCTTCACTAGTTACAGGAACATACCTAGTTCCTGTAACTATTCTTCATATGTTTTAGCCTCCAGTCCCCTAATCATCCTGGTTGCTCTTTCTCTGCACTTTTTCTAGAGTCTCAACATCTTTTTTATAGTGTGGTGACCAAAACTGGATGCAACTATAATCAAGTAACTATATCCACAAGATACACCATACACTCCTCACAGCAACCTTGTAAGTGAATCCCACCATTAAGCCCTCCAAGGAGAGATCAGGTCACCTGAAACTGCAGGGTGGCTGCAATAAGCGGCCACCAAGGCTTTGAATGGACTGTAGACCTTCCAGAACCAGCCAAGCTCCTTCTGGAGTCCAGTTGGGTCAATCAATCCACTGAAGTTAGCCAGTCTAATAAGGCAAGCCCCCCTGCCGAGGCAGGAGATGATAGAGAACTAGAGGCTTAGCAGGGAGTGATCTGACCAAGACAGGGAGAAAGCAATATCTCTCCAAAATGCAGAACACCCTGTCATAGCTCTGACAGTCAGATGTATGACCACTATTATGCATTTGGTTCTGGATAACTGGGAACAGGCCATTATGGTGAATTCTGAACTATCTCAGACTCTGTCCCAGAGAAGGCAAGCTGAAGTCCTCAAGACTATAAGCCTGGGGAACTCCATTGCCAACAAACATGGAGTCAACAAACTCAGGCAAGGAGGTTGCTAAGAGCAGGGAAGCTGGTACAATAGCAATACTGTTAAGTCCATGGTGTATAATCAGTTTAATTAAATTTAAATCCTCTGATGCCTTTTACTTTTGGGAGAGTGACCCCCCCCCAACCATTTCAAGCGTGGTCCTTGATTTAAGGACAACTTATTCTAAGGTCTACAGACATTGTGACACATTTCTGCATCCAAAGGACATTTTAATTGCTGATCTCAGAATATCTTCTTGGAGGAGGATTATTTATTCAATAAATACTATGAGTTATTCTTAATTGGCACAGATAGCTCACCCGCTCTTCTAGAAGATATTGCTGGTCAAATTCTAAGGAGTAGAACTCAATAGGGAAGCTGCAGGGGTTCTTCACGACCACTTCAGCTTCATCCCCAATGCCATAGGGAAGGAGAGGCCCCAGTTCCAGGAGGGAGGGGCTGAATTCAAGACGTGGCTCCAGACCTTGCCCAGAAACATTCAGCAGTAGTTGCTGAGTGCTTTGCGAAATGCTCAAGATCAGGACATTGTGGTACAATTTCTAAGATATAAAAAATAATATTTTATTACAAATAAGAACAGGTAAAAAGGCAACCCAAATCATCTAAACCCAGAAGTCTCACAGCTTCAGCTGGTAGTATTTGTTCAACTCAGAACAGCTGGAAAGAAAGAGAGATTTGGGTTCTGTCCTGCTGGACAGAAATGCAAAGGGTTAATCCCAAAGATTAGCTGTCTATCTGCACTATTGGAATGTAATCAGTGTCTGGTCAGTCACTTTGAGGTATCGTTCCCTTCATAGTGCCTGAGCTCAGAACGGGGAGCCCAGCTGCCCTTCCATAGAAAGCCAATTTAAGAGCAGGAATGGACATAATCCTGACAGGGAAGGTGAGGAAACATCCAGGCATAATGCCTCCTTAATAAATCCACTTTGCATGAGGAATTGAATTGTCCAATGAAGCCCTGTCTTTCTTCACCTCTCCTGACATCAATGCATCTCTGCTCTTCAGATACTTCTTGTGCTCCAAACAGCTTTGTCATTTCATACCTCTTCTCTTGGGGCAAACTTGACCTGCACATTGAGCCGCTCTCCGGGAGCCAGGATCCCATACGGGGGAATCATCTCAAAGACATGGGGCTTCACCTTGGGTTCACGCATCTTCCGGCGCAAGGTTATCGGCATGTGCTTATCCACCTGAGCTTACAACAAACAATGAAGTCATGAGCAAAGCTTGCCTCTATGCTATTCTGAAGAATCCTTCTGAAGGACAGCACATCCTGGAGGATGAGAATTATTGCCTCAGCCCACACCAAACTTTTGACTGAGTTTCTAGAAACACCTTTATGATGTCCCTGGAAGTAAGGTGAGTTTTCCATTCATATGAACAAGGATGAAAGGTTTTTCTTTTGCAAGCAAGTGAGGCTAATGGAGGTTTCAAGAGAAACAAGAATCCAACTCCATCTTCTCCACTGCACAGGCATATTTCTGATCCATAATATGTGATTAAAAACTTATCAAATAGAGGTTAGGATCATTAGGCTGTGTGGAGTTTTATTTTGCATTGTAAAGGATTTGCATGGATCAAAACAGAATCAAGAGTTGTGTAATCAAGCGTCTGTGGCAAATCTTTTGCAATTTATTTTATTAAATTTATATGAAAACAAAATCTTGTTTTTCACTTCTACAATTTTCCTGAATGTTACACAGATCAAAAGGGCTCAGCCCAAGAACCAAAACTGTATCTTAATTTCCATCCCACTCCAAATTCCTACAGATCAAGCTGCCTTTCAAGATGCAGAGAAGAGCAAAGAGAGATCTGTTTCAGTGTTATGTTACCTTTTTCATTTGTTCATTGCTTGTGGCAAACCATTCGCATACGACCTGCAGCTGATTGTGAAGCTGGATGGTCTCCACCTGGCACTGTCCACACTGGACAGCAGAGAATTCCAGATTGTCACTGGACATGCAGAGAGATGGCATGATCACGGTGGCCCGAAGAGAGATGTGGAACGTGGGACCAGCCATAACCTGCAGCAAATCGTATCAAACCCTCCTGAGCTTAATGCATGGTATATGTCTTCCATTCTCCCCCAGACCCATCTATCCTCACCCTCAGAACTTCTGGCATAACCATAGGTCAAATGCTGCAAGGCACATGGACACCACCTTCCCTGGGCCCTTTATCCTGATTAGAGAGTACAACTGGAAAAAGGAAATGAGAACAATCCAGGCAATTCAGGCTCTGAAGGACAGCCCCCATTACCTGCAGGCCATCACAGTCTGGAGGAGCCATCTCAACCACTGCTCCACTCCATCTTGTAGTAAGCAGGTGGGACTCCCAGGGCAGAGGATCTTTCCTTTAGCCTTTAAGTTCCTTCCCACCAAGCAAGGGTGGTCTGGTTCACATATCCAAGCAAACTCCACTAGATAGAGGTACAGTCATTCTGCTCTTGTAGTTGTTAGGATAAGCTGTTGGTTCTACAGGCAGGCTAACTAAACTGTTCATCAGATAAGCTGTTCAAATCTACTTGCCCAGCTCTCACGTCATATCCCCTGTCTTTTCCTTTCCTGTAACTCATGTAACTCAGGGCGTCCTAATCCTGCAAATTACAATTGCACTATCAAAAACCCTACAAGGTAGATGACTGAAGTATAAACAGTAACCCTGCAGTTCTCTACATCACCTCCCCCATCACGAAGGCCAGACCTACTAAATTGACCTGTCCCAGATAGCTAATGTACCCAGCAGGGTTCAGAGGGAGCTTGGGATCATTTGAGGATCTGTTGCAGGATTTGACCAAAGCTCTGGTGGCTACCTAGAATGGGAAGGCACCTGGGTTCTGGATTACATTAGATCATGCCTAAATGGCCTTCATCTCACTCCTGCATCCCAGAATTCCCCTGGTTTTTGGAGGAGCCGAGGGAGATGGAGAAGAGACGCCTAGAGCACAGTTGGTGAATCACCAGGAGCAAGTCTGACTATACACAGGCTGAGGCCACTAGCAGTAAGGACCCCATGGAACTAAGGGTAGTGAAGCACAAATATTTCTTCAATTTTATTGCATCCACTGTGACTGAGGCCCTCCTGGGGAGAATAGCTCTGAAGTTCGCTTGCAAAGATGCTGGGAGGAATCTGCTAGGATTGCATGATTCCAATGATTCAAATAGACTCTATGTTAGAGTCTGGCCTTGAAGTGGGTGATTGGGGGTGGGGGGAGGGGCAGTGAGGGAATTGGATTCTGTGGAGTCTGAGCAAGTGGACCGGCTTTTCTCAGAGGTCAGTCTGGCCACTTCTGTGTCAAATCCAGGTCCCTCCTGGCTGATTATGGCCACCTGGGAGGGTGTGATTGGTTTAGGCAAAGGCTAACCCCTCCTTGAAAGAGAGGGTGGTCCAACTGCATTCAAAGAAGTGGTGAGCCCCTTCCTTAATGCATCGTAGTCTGACCCAGCTAGTCTGGACAATTTTTGTCCATTTTCCCCCTTTTAGGGAAGATAACTCTGTATGTGAGTTTGTGCAGTTGTGTATGCCTCTGCACATATGTGTGTGTATAAAAAAACCTTCAAAGCACCTTGATTGGTAGCAGCACTTCTATCTCTCCAAGGGCACAGCCAGCACTCTGGGGGTCAAACCATATTTCAAACGTCTCTGTTTCACAGAAAGGCAGATTCTTCACCCGATCCAGTTCAGTGTTGAAACCTGACTCAGGATAACAGCAATAGAAACAGCTCTCATTACTTATAAAAATAAATCCCTCTTGAACGCCATATATATTGCATTTCCAAGACATTCCAGTACAGAGGTGCTGGATCCCCACTAACAACTGCAGAAGAATAGATGTTGAAAAACAGATAGCCAAGCTCTACATGCTACATTTAAAAAGTCCCTACATCTAAAAATAAATCCAAGTTACCCAGGAGCTTGCTATTCCTGAGACCATCGTCTGTGAACTGTCCTTAAATATCACACTTCGGTTCTTACTAGTTACAGAGCCCGATTATGACATCGAACATGCAAACAAGCTAAATACACTGCCCACACGCTTTTATCTTTCTTGGTGACTTCAATCTACCTCATATTAACTGGACCCTTAACGAATGTACAACTGAACCCACACCTGCAACCTTCTACAATGCAGTAACAAATCTGGGACCAGAACAACTAGTAACCAACAACACTAGATTTAACAACTGCCTCGATCTCATCTTCTGCAATAGTTTGAATTCAATTTACGGAATGCAAATTAAAGAACCCTTTTCCAACAGTGACTACAACATGGTACACTTTTGTCTCAACATACGTCCACACAAAAATCATCACAACGATGGAATCCCAAATTATAACTTCAAAAAAGGCAACTAGGATCTTATAAACAACGATCTCTCATCCCTTGATTGGCAATTTCTATTCTCTGGATCCAATACTGTAGAAGACCATCACAACATATTTTTACTTGAAGTCAAAAGAGTCATCAAACTATATGTACCATTAACAACTTCCAAAACCAGAAAAAACAAATTACCCATAACAATAAGGAAGCTTCAATCCAAAAAGAAATCACTTGGGTGGAAAAACAAATCCAGTCACATTGCCAACTTCAAAAGCCGATACAAAAATTTATGCCACCAGATAAAAACTGAATGCACCAATTATCACATTAAAGAAGAAAACCTTCTATGCACCAATTCCACCCGCGCTTTCTACAATTTTGTAAACAACAAACTAAAAGACTCAAGGTCCATCCCACCCCTGAAAGGACCTAATGGTAAAGACTGCAACGACGACACTATTAAAGCCAACCTCTTTAACACATTCTTTGGCTCAGTATTTGTAAACAGTAATGGATCATGCCCAGTATTTCCTAGTTGAACCACAGAAAACTACAATGATCTAATACATATTGATTTTACAGAAGACAATGTTGAAAAAGCACTACACAATCTAAATCTATTGCACCATCTCTATCTATTGGACCGGACGGAATATGTGCCTACTTCTTCAAAAAGCTACCCACTGCCATAGCAGAACCTCTAAGCATAATCTGAAAAATCTTTCAGGACCAGCTCCTTGCCAAAACTATGGTCACAAGCCATGGTCATCCCCATCTTCAAAAAGGGAGACCCCAGCCTAGTTGAAAATTATAGACCAATCTCTTTACGCTGCGTCACCTGTAAAGTCATGGAATCAATTATTAACCAATCCATCATCCTCCACTTAGAAACAACCTACTCTCTAAAAAACAATTTGGTTTCAGGAAAAAAACTATCATGTAATCTGCAACTCTTACACTGCAAAAACATATGGACTACACAGCTCGATCAGGGCAAAGCAATAGACGCAATCTACATAGACTACTGTAAACCCTTTGATTCAGTGGTACACGACAAACTGCTCCTAAAACTAAAATCTTATGGTATCTCCGGACAACTGCATTACTGGATAGAAGCATTCCTGTCAAACAGACAACAAATGGTCAAAATTGGGAGCGTCCTATCAAATTTTGTACCTGTCAACAGTAGTGTCCCCCAAGCCAGTGTTCTAGGACCAACTCTTTTCATACTCTACATAAATGACCTCTGTGATCATATCAACAGCAACTGCATTCTCTTCAGTGATGATGTAAAGCTATTCAACACCACAGACAATACTACTACCCTTCAAAAAGACCTTGACTATGTATCAAAATTATCAAACAAATGGCAATTTCAAATCTCAACAAATAAATGCTCTGTCCTACATATTGGCAAAAAAAATCAGAAAATAAAATACAGGCTGAATAGTCAAGTCCTTGTTGATGATCCAAACTTTGTCAAGGACCTTGGAGTACGCATCTCTAATGACCTAAGTGCTGAAGCCCACTGTAACTACATAGCCAAAAAGGCATTAAGAGTTGTTAACCTAAACTTACATAGCTTTTTCTCTGGTAATATTACACTAATAACTAGAGCATACAAAACATTTGCTAAACCAATACTTGAATACAGCTCAGTCTTGAGAAAGTTGAGAAAATCCAGAAATATTTCACAAGAAGAGTTCTCCACTCCTCTACTCTTTGTAGAATACCTTATGCCACCAGACTTGAAACTCTAGACCTAGAAAACCTAGAATTACACCGCCTTCGGTCCAATCTAAGTATGGTATATAAAATCATACATTGTAATGTCCTACCTGTCAATGAATACTTCAGCTTCAACCATAACAACACAAGAGCAAACAATAGATACAAACTCAAGGTTAATCGCACCAAACTTGATTGTAGGAAATACAACTTCAGCAACAGAGTGGTCAATGTCTAGAATACTCTACCTAACTCTGTGGTTTTTTCCCCAAACCCCAAAAACTTTAACCTTAGACTGTCTACTGTTGACTTCACCCCTTTCCTAAGAGGTCTGTAGGGGGCATGCATAAGCGCACCAACGTGCCTACCATCCCTGTCCTATTGTTTCTTTTATTTTTTTTATTTTTATCCATGTATTCATAACTATGTTTCTACTTATACCTATCATCTTGTAAGCAATTGACAAAAATAAATAAATAATAAAATAAATGGACAGAGCTTTGGCTTGATTTTGGCTTAATGTGACATGTGAACATAGTCATTACGATTTGTAAGTGATAGTGACTGTCTGGTGTGCACATCTACATATATATGTATGTACATATGTGTATATTGAACAGGCTGAACCAGGGCTTACCAATTGTTCATTTGTTTCTTATTGGTGCTAATCAGCAAGTTAGACCTGGCATTATTTTTTGTCACGGTAACAGAAGCCTCTTCTGGTCTGGGGTAAAAGGGCAGCAGTAAGTTGACTCATGTTGCAAACACAGATAAAAGTGAGCAAGGCTAGGAAGAGTTCCTGAGAGATCCTTCCTCCCTCACTGCAATCTCCATGGCATAGGAGATGACCAGCAGTGGACAGTTGGACATATTAAAAAAACTACACTTGTTCAGTAAACATGGGAAGTTTCAATGTATTTTGTTCCATTTTAATTATCTGGGCCTTAAACCATTGCTTACTGTTTCAACATGGGCTAGGAAAAAAATGGAATGATGCCATTCTTGTACCTGTATCCCGTAGGTCCCGTCGATCTGCATGGAAGGAGACAGGGAAGTGGCCAGTGTTTGTGATCTTGATGATGTGAGTTCTGATGGTGCCCATGATTATATAGCCAAAATCTAAGATATACTCAGGTAGCTGGGCTCTAAAAACAAGCATGATGATGATGTTAACATAAATAGGATGAGTAATATTTTCCACAAAATCTGAAATTTCGCCAGTTCATTCATTTCAACTACACTAAAGACTGGCATGACTGGCTGTGCTTATGAAGGAGAGAAAGGAAGTTAAGCAGCAAGCCATAGAGTCCTAGACTCAGAGGGCCGGAAGAGACCTTGGAGGACTTCTAGTCCAATGCCCATGGCAGCAATCCTTATACCACCCCAGACAAATGGTTGTCCAATCTTTCCTTGAAAACCTCTAGGGATGGAGCACCCACAAATCGTGGAGCTGTTCCATTCATTAAATCTTCTGTCAAGAAATTTCTTCCTAGTTTGAAATTGGATCGCCTGCTGAAGAGCTGGTTGCTCCTTATGCTGCCCTTAGGTGCTTTGTGGAATAGGTTGACTGTGACAGTTGCTCAGGTACTGGAAGACAGCTACCCTGTCACTTTTTGTTAAGCTAGACATACCTAGTGTCAACTATCCCACTCATTCACCCAGCAAAGAAAGACTCCTGGACCATTGTTTTGTCAAGTGTATACGTGACAAGAGCTTAATCTGGCTTTTTTCGCACAGACAATGCAATTAACATTCTCTTTTTCCTGACCACCACCACCCCCGCTCCAGTTATCAGCAAACATCCAATTAAATGCTGGTATATTGTTTGGGCAACAGGCCTTTGGTTTCGCAGGCTCTGTTAGGTGACCTTGGCTAGTAGGTGTTCCTCATTCCTTGGCCAGCATGCTTATGTTTCCCTCTGCCCCACCCCCATCTCCTCCCTGCATTCCAATCCTCTTCCTTTCCTGTTGCTGCCATCTCCGTTGCTAACGTCAGGTTGCCAGCTTTTCAAAGCTTGGCCTGGGGGAATGGCAGCCATGAGACCTATTTCCTTAACTATTCATCATTCGATTCCTTTCTTTGTATCTTCATGCACAGAAATCCTTTCACAAGCATCTACCCAGCCTAGAGAAGAGAAAACCACAGCTAGCCTCTCAGGCTAGACAGTGTGTCTCCCTGCTAAAGAGAGGTCCCAAAGACCAGGTGAACAGGTTTGGGAGCATGCATTTTGTTGATGATTTCCTGGGAAAACTCCTGGAAGCCTATTCTCTTGGACCAAAAAGAAGCTATATGCACTAACTTGACCAGTTTCCGGCGAGCTCGCTGACAGGCAGCAGGGTCATCCACTGAAACAGAGGCCAGAAGCTTCTGCTGCTCCAGAGCGTGCTCTTGAACAAGCAGCCTTTCCAACTCCATCTGCAGTTGTGTGTCAAGCTAAAGACATCAGGAAGAGTCAACTCTAGCATGTCCATGGCAGTATTGGACTTCTACTCTGGCATCCTGACCTCACACAGAACAGGATGTAGCCCCACCCACCCACCCACCCAAACATTGGCCTTTGATGCCACTTCCTGAGATGGTTGTGTCATATAGGAGTGTGGTTGCTCCTCAGGGGATTAATTCTACCTTACTGCCTCCACCCAGCTCAGCTGATAGTCAGATGGAAGAGCTGTTCATCTTACCGTGGTGAAGGATTCTTCCATGGGTGGTTCAGTCGTCAGTGCTTCAGAATTACTAGTGAATTCTTTCTGTGTTTCCTGTTCTAGTCGCTGCTTCACTTCTTTGAAGATGATGCTGTGCCGTTCATTTCCTATGTAAAGCAGGAAAGCCAGTCATTCTGAACTGAGAGCAAATGCACTTGAAAGAGGCTATGCTCTTTTCAGTGGCTTCCATAGTCTAGACTCCAGCTTTCAGGGTGCATTTAATAACATCAATGGACTAATTTGGCTCCTTTGCTGCTTTCCATTTGGATAGTTGAGCAGTCCGTGGTTGTATCCTGAGGATATTGAGCTCTCATGCTTTAGAATGCTTTCCTCAAGAAAGTGGGCTCTTCATCCCCTTATTTTTCAATATAGTGGGAACATAGAAAAAAACACCTCTTTTCACAAGCTTTTTAATGGTTAATTATTTATTGATGCTGATTTTAATTTTCACTTTTAATTTTTAACCACAATTTTTTTATGTTCTATATTTTGCATTTTTAATTCTTGGAAGTTGCCTTAAAATCATGTATTGACTGAAAGCCAGACTATCTAAATAATAAAAATATTAAATAATGAAATAAAATTATCATTCAAAATGAAAAGACTGCCATGTTAGTTTGGTTGGAAGGTTGCTATTTATATCTTGTGTTTTGATATTGAGCTTACTTATTTAAATACAAGACACTGATCTTTAAGCCTGACAACTGCAAATGCATTTTTCTTTGTTGTTATAGTACAAATGTTTTCATGCACATTAATTCTTGCACACAAGAATTAACTAGCAAGACTCCTTTTAAAAAACAAGTTCAGTGTTGAAAGTCATTGCTTTCGAATAAGCTCGTGCTTATCAAATTTTGACTTCTTGTTTATATGTGGTTGAGACAAAAATGGATAGCTGATATTTTTCATGCCCCTGCAGATATATTGGCAAAGAGCATGATTTTAAGAAAAAAAATGAAATATTCTTGGGAAGGGAAAACAATATTTAAAATTAACCCTCTTAGCCAATATTTGTGATTCTAGTATGAAAAGGATATTTATTATGAAAACCTGGCATTTTCATACTAGATAGAGAATTCAGATAGATTAATTAAAAGATTGTTGTTTAAAACCCAAAACAAAAAATAATGTTTCATGAACACTGCTGGTGAATATTCATGAAGGAATTAACTTATATTTTTCAGCTATCTTAGTTTCATGGGAAGACAAGTACTCTTACCGCGAATATTCCTGGGCAGATCCAAGCAAATCCTAGGGAAAATTCCCTGTCCTTTCAGAGTGATACTATCTGGTTCCAGGTGAGCCACCTGTATTTGGAAGGTTCTCTGAAAGACTTCTGGAACTCCTGGTAAGTAATAGACTTTCAATATTTGCTCCTTTCCTGAGTCAATATAATTCTAGAAGATGGAAAAGGCAGAATGATGAAACTCTTCACCCTTTGCACAAAACAACCAGCCATCTTTCACAACTCCCAAGGATACCCAGATGTTTGTTCCAAAGCACAGGGATGATTCATCATTGACTTGCAAAGGTATCAGATGAGGTAGGAACCACAGTTCAATCTCAGAATGATGAGAAGGCCCATCAATTCTGAAAATGGCAGCAAAAGGGGAGAACCTATTTCTCTGAGAGTCAATATCATTTTGAATTTGTTTTCTGTTTAAAAAGTTGTAGCTACCCAACTTAAACCTGTGTCTGTTTCCTGGTATGCAGAGATAGGCAGAGATAAATTTTACTATTTTTAAATGTTTAAAAAACTATATGTTTTATAGGTTTATAATAAATATTATAAACAATATTTATACCAGCAGGTAATTAATATATCTTGAATAGCATCGTCAGAAACATCATATAGCTAGTCTATTTAATGGACAATTAAAACAATATATTATAAGACACTTTGTACCTATTTTCTAATCAAAGTATATTACTATTGAATTTTAAAAATTTGGTTAACGAAACTCAAATAAAAGAGAAAAAAGCAAACTATAGATAACAAATAATACGTTATAGGAATACCGTAATTACAGATGATCCTCTACTTATGGCAAAAATCAGGACCAGAACTGCCATTTCACTAAGTGTCGTGGTTGCAAAGTACAAAGTCATGTGACTGCACCACTCAATGATGGCCATTCTGGTGTCTCCACTGCCATTGTTAAGAACCTGCAGTTTATAGCTTTCTCAATTCAAATGCTTATTTAGATTTTTGCCATTTCAGAACCATACAATCCATACAAGAGTTTGTATTATATTTGGTTTGGATACTGATTGTACTGTATTGAAAAGAATTTACATCTTATCTCTTTTTCAACTATGTTCTTTTGAGAGGTAGGGGTGGTTTAATCAATTCAATCTGCTATGAAGTTATAATCTGCATAAATTTGAGTTTCCTTTTGATCTTTAAAAGAGAGTACCTGCAAGACTAACCACATCAAGAAATCAACCTCACAGGATGATTAAAACTACTTTTATTGACATAGGTCAACAAGATTTTACACTAAGCAGAAAAACCAAAGGCACAAATACAAATTAGGTGAAATCTGGCTCAAAACAGTAACTGTGAGAGGGACATTGGACTCCTAATGGATGGTCACTTAACAGCCCCAAAAGCAAATGCAATCCTTGTTTGTATAAACAGAGGCATAGAATCAAAATCACATGAAGTGGGTGGACTGTAACTGGGTTTACAATTCAAACAACTGGGAATGGTCCGATGTACTTAGGACCCGGTTTCTTACAAGGCTGGTCCAGTTTCGGATATGTAGTAGAAGGTATACTTTCTCCCCAATCCTGAACTCCTGGAGGGCTCTTTTCCGATCTGCCTGGGTTTTTTTTTGTGTGTGTGAGACTCTCTGGCTTTATTCAGTGCCTTTTGCATATTTCCCCAGGCAGCTTTTAGGGTGTCCATCCATTCAGCTAAGGTTACTGAGGGAGGGGGTTCCCTTGGAAATTCTGACATTGGCATAAACTCAACTCCTGTGGTTACTTTAAAGGGGTGAGCCCAGTGTTACTATGCATCAACTTATTATAAACCACTTCTGCAAAAGGTAGGTGTTCTGCCCTGTTCGTTTGCTGATAGTTTACATACCAACGTAGCTATTGCTCCAGTATTGTGTTGGCTCATTCTGCCACCCCATTGGTACTTGGATGGAACTCAAACTAAATCCCTGGGCTGATCCTATTTGCTTTATGAACTCCCACCAAAACTTTGCTGTAAACTTCATCCCCCAGTCTGAAATGAGGTGCCTTGGGACTGTCATGCCCCTGTTGGAGTCTGAATCCGAGGAGGAAGACGAACAGCTGACAGGGAGTGGGAGTGTGGCTCCATTGGCTGTGGAGGAAACTGGGGAAGGGCAAAGTCCAGCTGGGCAGAGCAGGGGAGAGATAGAATAAGGGAGAAGAAGTTAAGAGGAAGACCCAGGCCCACCCCTCCTCATCCTAGGGCACGCAGGGAGGAATAGAGAAGAGAGCAATGTGGGTTACGTGGCTTATGGGGGGAGGAAAGGGCCCCGATTCCCTTCATGAGTGCAGCAGTTGCTGGGAGCAAAGGTGAGTTTATCGTGTTGACTTTGATTATCTGTGTTCCTGGCATCCTCCCAACCATGTGCAGTTAATGCTGTGCCTTCACATCTGGAATTCTTACTTCTGCCCTGTCGGACCAATTACCTCATTTTGCCTTGAATGGACTTAAAGTTACAGCTTTTGTTGACCACATTTTGGACTTGATTCTATGCAGTCGAAGGCTGTTCCTGGGAGAGTTTTTCTCCAGCCAGAAGGTAACCAAGACATTGGGGGCAAAGTTGAAGCTAATAAAGAGACTCCTACTGATTATCTGACTGTGTTGCTTTTGTGCCACGCCCTGGGTCATCACAGGGACTCTATGCAGCTGACAGACATGCTGCATGAACATTTTGGCCAAACTCTGGGCTGAAGGAACCTTCAGACAGGCGATGAAGTGTGCTTGCTTTGAAAATAAGTCAATCAGCATCCAAATCACAGTACTCCCATTACTGTCAGGCAATTCCTTTATAAAGTCCATGGCGATTTCTTCCCATGGTTGGCTGGGCTTGGCCAATGGCTGTAACAGCCTAGGAGTCTTCCCTGACAATCACTTCATGGATGCACACACTGGGCAGCTGATTATATAGTTTTCTATGTCTTTCTTCATTTTGGGCCACCAGAACTGCCTCTTAGCAAGTGAAGGGTCTTTATGAACCTGAAGTGGCCTGCCGGCTTCCTTCCACATGAGGCCCTCCCTCATCACCAATTCGGGTTTGTGGTCTTTGAATCATACATCTTCTTTCTGGGCTTCCTTTAGCTGTTGGGTCAGCACACTGTCAGCCATTTGAGGAGTGGCTAGCAGCCATCGCTTCGCAGAGACCTGCATTGCCATTTGCCAGGAGGGGATAATGGAGTTAACTATTTCCTCCTGGGTGTTTTGTATTGGGGCATCTGAGAAAGCGTATCCACGAGGAAATTCTTCCCCCACCTGGCAAATACCAAAGGGTTAAATTGAACCAATAAAAGTACTGAGCCCATCGTACTTGTTTAGGGGGCAGCTTCTTTGGGGTTTTTAGGGCTTACTAAGTTCTTGTGGTCAGTCCAAACTTTGAAAGGGATCTTACTGCCCTCCAGGGATTGTTTCCAAGTCAGGAGCACCCATCAAATGGCATATGCCTCTTTCTCCCACACCGCTCAAGGCCTTTTGGTGTTAGTCAATTTCCAGAAAGTGTAGGCACAACCTCTTCACATTTCCTGCAGCATCCTCTTCATACTTCTTTGGAGCAGAATGGCCCCCACTGCCACATTGCTAGCATTGGCTTGCATTACAAATGGTTCCTCTGGGGTTTAAGAATTGCCTCCCCTGCAAAAAGCTGTTTGAGCTTTTTGAATGCTCCTTGGCATTCCACAGTCCAGTTAAGCGGCTGGCTCAGCTTGGGTTTCACCCCTCCTCCACCCATTTTTAGTAATTCAGTGATGGGCAGGGCTATCTGTGAGAATGAGGGAATGACGTTGGTGATAGAAGTTGGGAAAGCCCAAGAAATTCTGTAGTTGCCTTTGGTTACTTGGTCTATTCTCTTGCCTTATGATGCAGATCCCAGATTCTGCTTGGAGGGCTTGTGCAGGGTCTCCAAATCTAGCTAGAAGCTCATCCAAGAAGGCATCCACATTCCCCAGATCTAGGGGCCCTTCATCATAGAGAAATGCCACCCAGTCTGCTGCCTCTCCTCTAGATTCAAAATAATTGCATCATATAGGCAACTTCGTCTGGGTACATTGCTCCATTTCGCTCCAAGTAGTTCCACACCTGGTTCAGGAAAATGACTAGCTTCTCCAGCCACCTGTTGAACATGACTTTCAGAGGCAGGGATTCTCTGTCGTCCTGGACCAGTATGTAGCCCAGTATAGCAGCCCCACTTCCTATGGGACCACTTGACTAAGGGTGACATGATAGTCTTCCAGTATCTCAGGGGTTGCCACAAAGCAACTTATTTTCCAAAAGACCAGAAGACAAGAAACGAAACAATGGATGGAAACCAATCAAGAAGAGAAGCAAAGAAGGAGAAACTTCCTAACACTGAAGACAATTAAGCAGTGGAACAGAAGTTGTAGGTGCTTCACCACTAGAGGTTTTTAAGAAAAGACTGGACAGCAACCTGCCTGAAATGGTAGAAGGTCTCCTGCTTGAGCAGGGGTTTGACTAGAAAACCTCCAAGGTCCCTTCCAACTTTGTCATTCTATTAATTCTCAAAGAAATTGCATCATTGGATGGCACTCTTTGGATTCTATCAATAATGCTGGGGAAAACTATTATTGCTTTCTTTAAGTCATTCTTTATTTTGAAGTTAGTGTCAAGGTTCTTACTAATGAACCCAAGCAAATCAGGACTGAGGCCAGGCACTTCCTCAAAGAACTCCTTTATTGACACACTTGATTGAAAACCAACTCTTTCCCATGGTTTCATCATAGTTAAAATCAGTAATCAACCCTTCCCCCCCAATGTCACTGGTCACGTTGGCCAATTAGATAAATTTGCAGGGCTCCTCAGGAGCTCTTTTCCATCTTCATCCATCAACTTGGAGATAATCTTGGTTCTCACAAGAAATTTCAAATTCCAACCTCCCCCCTCCCATATACAGTCTGGCAATGATGAACCAGGAAAAGGGCCTCTAGCAGGTTCAGTTCAGTGTTGACAGTTAGCTTATTATAGCTATGATTCTTTGATAGTAAAAACAGTAAAGAGTTGTAGGACTGGGGAGGTGTAGGCATTGGGGTGCAGCCACAGGCAGACCTTCTAGCTCCATTCTGTTGGATTCGACATCAACTATATCAACAAAAACTGATTATGCTGTACATCTTCCCCTTTATTATACTTCTGTGAATTAAGGAAGTGTCTGAGCTGCTGAATGTTATGTGTTCTTTTGAACTTAAAATATGTTTCATTCCTCATTGCCCCTGGAACATATCTAGCATCTCTCTATTATGGTCCTCCTGCCTACTTTCTGCAGCTCTCATGACATGCTGACCACTCTGACCCACTTAGAAGCCGGGAGTCAGTGGGTATGAAGCCAAGGAAGTGAGTTCACAAGAAACTGTGGTGAGGCTGATGGCTGTCTGAATACTGCACAGGGCCTCTGGATTCTGATGCAAGAATCTGCTTGCTTTCTATATTTTGCATAGATCAGCAATAACGTAAAAAAGGCACTACATAACCTAAAACCATCCCTATCTATTGGCCCTGATGGATTATGTGCATACTCCTTAAAAAGCTCTCCTCTGCCACAGCGGAACCCCTAAGCATTATATATATCATTCAGAACCAACTCCTTACCAAACCTATGGTCCTTAAAAAAGGTGACCCCGCCGTGGTTGAAAACTACAGACCAATCTCACTGTGTTGTATCACGTGCAAAGTCATGGAATCAATCATTAACCAATTCATCATCCTCCACTTAGAGTCAAACACCCTACTCTCCAAAAAACAATTTGATTTCAAAAAAATTGTCCTGCAATCTTCAACTCATACACTGCAAAAATATATGGACTACTCTACTTGACCAGGGTAAAGCTATCTACACAATCTACATAGACTTCTGCAAAGCCTTTGATTCAGTGGTACATGAAAAACTACTGTTAAAACTAAACTCTTACAGCATTTCCGGATCCCTTCATAAAGGGATTACTGCATTCCTGTCAAACAGGCAACAAATAGTAAAAATAGGGAGCACTATATTAAACCCTGCTCCAGTTAACAGCGGTGTCCCCCGAGGCAGCGTTCTAGGACCCACACTCTTTATACTCTATATAAATGACCTTTGCAATCACCTTGTAAGCAATCGCGTCCTCTTTGCGGATGACGTAAAACTATTCAACACCACCACCAATGCTACTGTCCTTCAAAGAGACCTTGATTGTGTGGCTGAATAGTCAAACAATTGGCAACTCTAAATCTCAACCAACAAATGCTCTGTCCTACACGTTGGTAAAAAAAAATCAGTACACCAAATACAAACTAGGCTGATATGACCTTGTTGATGATCCTCACTCTGTCAAGGACCTTGGAGTTCTCATATCAAATGACCTAAGTGCCAGAGCTCACTGTAACAGCATTGCCAAAAAGGCATTAACAGTTGTAAATCTAATCTTACAAAGCTTCTCCTCTGGAAATATCGAATTGCTAACTAGAGCATACAAAACCTTTGCCAGACCAATACTCGAATACAGCTCTTCAGTCTGGAATCCGCACTGTATATCAGACATTAATACAATTGAGCGAATCCAGAAGTATTTCACTAGAAGAGTACCACACTCCTCTGCTCGCAACAGAATACCCTATATCATCAGGATTGAGATTTTGGGCTTGGACAACCTTGAACTATGTCGCCTATGGTTAGACTTAAGCGTAGCACACAAAATTATCTACTACAATGTCCTACCAGTCAATGACTACTTCAGCTTCAACTGCAACAATACAAGAGCACACAACAGATACAAACTCAATGTAAACCACTTCAAACTCGATTGCAGAAAGTACGACTTCAGCAACAGAGTGGTGAACGCCTGGAATGCACTACCTGACTCTGTTGTTACATCCTCTAACCCCCACTCCTTTAACCTCAAACTATCCACTACTGACCTCACCCCATTCCTAAGAGGTCTATAAGGGGCGTGCATACGTGCACCATCGTGCTTATTGTCCCTTGTCCTATTGTCCCCATTTATTCGTACCTATTTCCTGTATTCTTACTCATGTTTATACTTTTACCTATTATCTTGTAAGCAGCTGACAAATCAAATCAATCAATTAATTAATTAATTTAGAAACACACACACACACACACACACACGGTCCCCTAGGTTAGCCTCCTTCAATATTACTTACAGTGGCGGGTAGAATCAATGGCACACCGGGGGGAGGGTTGTCAGATGAGGCCTGGATGGCATCAAGCACAGAGTATTCAAATCCAACTTTTCCTTTGTTTCTCAGAATAATCTCAGCCATACAGATGTGGTCCAAGGGCTTAAGAGAGAAGAGGACAATGCTAATTGAAACAACCCCTGCTTTTGGCTGAAGCCCCCTTCCTGATTCCCTCACAACTCTTCACCAGGCAAGCTGGGAGGGATTTCTTCTACTACACATACACAATGTTTCAATGTTAGAAACGTTCAGTGGGCCTAGATGCATAAGTGAGTTAACCAATGGATTGAGAGGGAAAATGATGAAAATGTTATTCTGCAATGAGGTTCAAGCAGCATCATTCCAAGAAATGTGGCCAAACTTTTAGCTAGCATCAGGTCATCCACTATTCAAACTGTTTCAATTTTCACCTCTGGAGAAACATAACAGCATTTCATTTAGTTTGCTAACATATTTATATTTTGATTTTACATAGGCACTAATAAAGATGAATTTGAGACAGTTAAAGGGAAAACTTAATACCAATTGGATTTGACTTTTTTCTTGGAAGATTGTGGTTTAAAAAGCCCTGAATAGCTGAATAAAAAAAGGGGTGAAGATTTGTTATAATAAAGAGTGCCATCTAATGGTTAAATCTAATTTGTTTTTTTTTTCTAAAAGACTCTGTTTCTTAAAAACTGTAAAGAATACTGATACAATAAAACAAGAACTTTGGAAAATTAAATCACTGAAACAAAGAAAGAAGAATGAAAATTCTGCCCTGGGATTAATTGTTGATTTTGACATGGATTTGGTATTGGATTAGTTGTGAACCAAAAATTTGAGAGGAATAAAACAAAAGCTGATAGTTGGAAACTAATCTCATGGACATTACTTGTATTAAATTATTAAACAGAAATGCATAAAATGGCGATATCTCTTCTGGAATTAAAAATGGAACTTAAAAACATGAAAGAAACATTACAAGAGCAAGGTGAATTGTTGGGCTTTGCTTTAAAATTTATGGAAAACACAATTTCAGAATATGAACAACAAAGACAAAAGACAGAAGAGGAGGGGGAGCTGACTACAGAAGAGGCCATTTTTAACTATCACCGGGAACAAAGAATTCTGAAAAGAAGGAGGAAAAGAGTGGGAAATAAAAATATGAGATGTAAGAAGTTAAATATAGAGGGGACTATCCGAAAAATTAAAAAAGGTAAAAAGAAACAGCAGAAATTTGAAGAGTAGAAAGAAGCTATAAATAGGGAGAGGGATAAAAACTGGAGTGGAAGAAGAAAGTGGATAATGAAAGGGAAAAGAAGGGATAAGAAACAGGATCTGGAAACATAGAAATATGGGAATTGTAAAAAATGAAAAGAAACTGCTTATTTAGAAGACACAGAGACAATGGCTGATTAATATTCAAAAAGGGGATTCTGCAAGGTGATGGGGATTAGCATAAATATACTTAAAGTTATGAATATTGTAGGAAATAGGGATATATAGATGATTAAGATGGAAAACAGAAATGATAGTTTTTGATATTGGAATGTAAGCTCTTTTTTACATGTATAGAGATAAATTGGAATAATTAATGGAATACATTTACTAAATATATTGAAATAATTGAAATGAAATATGAGGAGGGTTGTAATGGAGTAGATATTTTCTATTATTGGAATGCAGGCTCGTTTGTTTAAATGTATAAAGATGAATGGAATAATTAATGGAATATGTGTATAAAATCTATTGAAATAACTGAAATAATATGGGGGAGAACTGAAATGGAATTAACATCAGGGTTCAGGATTAAATGAATAGATTAATATGTTCTGTTTTTTCAAATTGTAAATAAGTCTTCTGAAATTAAGAAGGGGAAAAACCATGCAGAGTTTGATTTATATATGCCATCTGGTTTTAATGGGATTATTAATTTCATTTTTTTAGGTAATAAAAATTAAGTGATTAATGGAATTTAACAGGGAAGATAATTAATGAATATGTAATACTTAGAGATGGCACACTCAAATTGATAATTTAGGGGGGAAACTAATTCTTAAAATGACTATCAAATTAGAACTTATGATGAAATATGCAAATGTGACAGTTAAAAGTACTAAAGCATAATAATTATGAAGATAATTATGACTTAAATAAGAGGCAAGCATCTGGAATAATGCAATAAAATAGAAAATGTATAAAAGCATTGTTAAGATACGTTGAATATAAAAACTGAATATGTAACTATGGTCATATTTGTATGTAAATGTGGAAACCTGTAATCATGCTGTTCACTACAAAGAGCTGTTTTTAAAATGTGGAAAACTGAAATAAAACTTGTTTTGTTTTGTTTTGTTTTTAAAAAAGAAACATTTCTAAGCGCATGAGGACCAATGCCAGATCATTCCAGCCTGGAAAGTTTTCTATGACGTTACAGGCCCAATCCTTCAGAAATCTTCATAAAATGCTGAGACCCCTGCAAAACACAGGACTTCATTTGAGGACATGTATTTATGTAAAGACTGTGCCTGAAGGATGACTTATAGAGCAGGAGTCCCCAACCCCTGGTCCCAATCTGCAGCATGCCAGCAAACAAGCAAAGCCCCATCCACTGGATGCAGGCAGCATGTGAAACCAGGCCCCCTCGGGTCCGTGGAAAAAACTCTCTCCATGGAATTGGTCTCTGGTGCTCAAAAGGTTGGGAGCTGCTGTTCTAGAGAATAAAAGGAAGTATGATGAAAAAGCGGAGGCCTAAAAGAGGATTGAGAGCTCAACAGCGTTTCATGTGTGTGTGCGTGCACGTGTGTATTCAATAAACAAATAGCACATTAGACCTACCTGCAGTCCATAATCAATTTCCTTTTGGTCAAACACATAGCGAACAAATGAGGCTTCACCCCGCAGCAGAATTTCATAGGTGGGGCCTCCCTCTATTTCACAGAGTGCTTTGACACAAGCAACAATGTTGGCATGGCCGTAGAAAGTAAATGACATTTGCTGGGTCTCATTTGGCTGCAATGTTCCATATAGTGGCAAGATGTCAAAAACCTGATTAAGCAAGAAAGAAAGAGTCACTGCTCCAGGATTGCAAAGGTGCCCCAGGATTGCTAGCTCTGCTGCCCATAAGTGGGCACTGCTGGATACTTGTTAAGGTCTTCCCTTCCCTCCAGTTTTGAGTTTCCTGTTTGAACAAACAGGCAGTGAACAAAACAAAGGCAAACATTTTTTCCTTCTGAGAGATGGTACTAACAGAGGAAGACAGATCAATGGGCCATGGAAAGAATAATGAAGTTTATGGGGTTCTTGGTGCTCTCTGTGCTTAATGGTTTTCCTTCAGACTTTTGAAACCCAAGGAACACCAAAGACTACAGTTCAACTTCAAGCTACAAATACTCTACGAGTAATGCAATTTTCCCAGTCCTCGAGGCAATTGTGCTACTGTAAAAGTAATGCTAAATCTGTGCAAGCAACAGTTGCCATGAAAGATGGTCCCAAAGACCGTGAACTTTGCTTCTCTTTGGTATCTCCATTGACTTCGAGGGTGTTCTTCTCATGGAATGGGAGAAGACTAGAAAGGAAGGATTGCTGCAAATGAATGAGTGGCTTAAAAAATGAGGTGGATTTTGTTTCTCAGACTATAGCCTAAGTTTTCTGGAGTGCTTCAGCCCTTACAACAACTTGCAGCAATGTATTTGGCTGAAGGGCTTTGAAAGGTATCCTGTAGTGGCCAAAGATGAAAACCCTGAAGTAAGGAAATAAGAGAAAAACATACACATTGTAGAAATAAATAAATCAGAAAAAGACCATAATAAATACTGACAGGAAAATCAGAAATAACACTGAATAAGAACACTCTGGATTCCAGCACAAAACAGGGGGTTGGACTCAAGGCCTTTCTCCATATTTTGATTCTTTTGGGGAAAGCTCAACAACTCCTAATAAACCTCTACATTTTTAATACAAGGGTTACAAACCCTACCTTGTCTCTGGGCTTATTCAGATCGTGTGCAAAAAGCCAAGGAAGAAACAAGAGCTTCTAGCCAGCTGGGAAAGGTCTGGAAAGCTCCCTGACCCAAGCCCAAGGAGAAGAACAGACCCTGCCTGAGAAAAACCCTTGAGGAAGAGCCACCTCTGTCCTGGGTCCCCAACCCTCAGCAGCAAAGTGGGCTTACTTCTTCCACGCCTGTCAAGTGTGGCTCCTCTGACTCTGCACACCACAGGACGTCTTTGGTTCCTGCCTGGTTATTCTCTGGAGCCTCCTGGTCTACTTCAGAAGTTTGCAAAAATAACTAGAAAACAGAGCACGTGTTCATCAGAAAAAGAAACAGGAACAGAAAAGACAAACTCCCTTGCGTACAGTATGTGTTTAGCTCACAAAATCTCTCAGCTTGGAGGCTTTCAAAAACTATTTTAAAACCAATTTATCCACAGTTCATCCCTGACAAGACACAGATGATGCAAAAATGGGACAGGATGTAAAGACTATTAAATATCTGGATTATTCCACTACATCCAAAGAAAATAGAGGGCTTAAACTGAAGTTAGCTAACATCCATGGAACAGTTGACCAGGAATATCTGGTTCCTGTCATCACAGAATTTCACTCGAAACAATATTTTGGTTTTTTAAAGGCTCCTATGCGTTGGTCAGTATTCCAGTGGAAAGGAACAAGGCTCATTTGCAAATAAACATGATAAGAATTGTGGACGTTACAGCCCAAACAGCAGGGTAATCTCATCTCTGATGAACTGAGCAATTTCCTAGGTCTGCTTCAATGAAGATGACCTGTCATCAGTTCTGATCCCTTTGTTTATGATCTTTTTCTTTTTTTGCCAAAAAATGAAGTCTAAACTTGGCTTAGGGGCTCCTGGGTGGCCAGTGCAGAAGGTTTACCCGAAACCACATATGGTTGGCATCTTCTGCAGTAGCTGCAGCTTCAGGTCAAGTACCCATAAAGGGCCTCACAGTAATCACAACTGGAGATGCAATTAGGACAAGTCCTAAATGAAGAGAACCAGACTTCCCAAGGCCAAAAGTAGGACTTTCAGAAGTAGTTTCCAAACCGAGCCCTAATAGACTTCTCCTCCTCCCCAATAAACACTGAGGACTCCCCCCTCCAATGCCTTCATTGGAAGGCAAGAGATCAGAGGATGGAGAGGCAGGCAAGGGCTAAGCTATGCCAATAAACAGGTGAACATGGCAGAATAGAGGAGCTGAGTGAAACCAGTTCTGGCAGGCCTCTAGAAAATTGACTGGCCCTTGCCATGTCTTATAGTCTCCACTGACAGGACTCTGGCCTATGAAATGCTACCACTGGTCACATCTTCCAGTGGCCATCTACCTACTCTGAATAGAAGAGGAAGCAGAATTTCAACAAGCCACAATTTTGTTGATCAAAGAAAATTGGCCTATGCCATTACCTGTATTTCAGGCATAATTTGTACATCATCCAATTCTTTAACAGAAATCTCTTCTCCACTTGCACAGCTGGTATTTTCTTCAACAGCTGTTTTTCTAGAGGTAATTTAATGGAAGAGAAGTGTAAATTATATTACTCAAGACAGTTGGGAGTATAGAAGAAGCATTAAGCTTCTGTAATGCCAAGGATGGTATCTATATATTTGCCTTAGCTATTGAAATTGATTAATTGTATAAATATGTTAGTATATAATTGGATATTACATTAGTATATAATAAATATACATTAAAATATTTGCTCCAGTTGAAAATTTTAAATGCCAGCATAAAGGTAAAGATTTCCCATCCACTCATGTTCAACTCTAAGGGGTGGGGGCTCATATAACATCAAAGAATAAGTTCTTTACCAGCAATCCCCTCTCCTTAGTTTTGTGGGGTTTTTTGCATTGTTATTCAAGTGTACAATTTTTCCATCTCATTGGGAACCTTCTACAGATAGAAATTTTTGACAGGAAGTATTTTTCAGCCCATAGGTTCATAGGTAATGTTCAGTTTAATTTATTCACTGCATTTATAAAACTGCTCCACAATTTCTAAAAGCAATAAACTCTTTAAAAATGCAATAAACTAAAGACAAACACTTAGTCAGCATTTCAGGGAAAATCCAGTCCTGTCAGTAACTCCAAGACACATGCCATCTCAAAGTACTTTTATTAAAACAGTACCTGGCACATACTGGGGAAATCCGGAACTAAATCTTCCCGGTGTCCCCAGAAAAGTCCCAAGCTACAACCCATCCCCTTTTCCTTCATCACCAGAGCACATGCACCAATCCCAAAGTAAGTTTTAATTCTTTTTGCACCACACTCTGTAACCTTGGAACTATCAAAATAATATATTTTGTCTACTAAGAGCTACTCAATTAACATCACCCCCTCCCACTTTCTTCAACTATGTGGCAGCGATGAATTCCATAGCTGACAGGCACCCCCCCTTGAAATATCGTTCACCTATAAGAAAATAAGAACCAAAACACCACCAAGGGTTAATGCTTTGTCCTTAACCCCCTCTCCCCCCTCCAAGAGGACCCTTTGGTTTGTGGGGGAATTCCTCATGGAATTGGTTAACCAATCTATCTGCATGTACATCCCAACTTTTTACCCAAGTACCATCTGAAATAGGGTAACCCTTCCATAAGACCAAATTTTGCAACCGTCCTCGGTGTAATCTAGAATTGAGGATTTTCTTGATTTCATAATGTGTCTCACCCTGTACAATTAAAGGTTTAGAAGGAGTGATTGTTATTGGTCTTATCATTGATATAACAGCTGGATTTAATAAACTACTTTGGAACACTGGGTTAATTTTTCTCAATAGCCGGGGAAGACTTAACTGGACCATGACCAGATTGATTATTTTTGAAATCGGGAATGGACCTAAGAATTTAAGCGCCAACTTCTTACTAGGAAGTTTCAATGTAAGATATTTGTTTGACAAATATACTTTGTCTCCTACTTTAAACAGTGGTTGGGTGATCCTATGTTTGTCCTCCTGCTTTTTGTAATCCTTTGCAGCTTCAAAGCTTTTTTTTATCCTCCCAACCTTTTTTCAATGAGTTCATCCATTCTGTTACAGACATGGATGTAGGAGGTTCTCTTGGTAATTCTGGCATAGGGACAACTTCCATGCCAGTGTTGATTTAGAATGGAGTCAACCCTGTGCTGCTATGCAACCTCTGCAAATGGTAATAATTCAGTCCAGTTTTCCTGTTGATAATTTACATAGCATCTAATAAATTGTTCCACCATGGCATTAGCCCTTTCCGCTGCTCTGCTGCAGGCCATATGGAATGCTGAGGGACAACCCAATAGACTTTAAAAACTCCTTCCAGAACTTAGCGATAAATTGTACCCCTCTGTCTGATATTATTCTACGAGGTACTCCGTGTAACCTATAGATATGCTTCACAAACAGTTTTGCAAGCTTTTTTGCAGATGGAAGTCCTTTACAGGTTGTAAAGTGGGCCTGAATAAGTCAATAACAGTCCAAATGATTGTATTCCCTCCTCTCAGGTAATTCTACGATAAAATCCATTGCATTTTCTTCCCACGCTGTGTTGGTTCAGCTACTTGTTGGAGGAGGCCAGGGGGGTTTCCAGTTCTGTGTTTCATCGTGGCACAAATTGAGCAGCCTTTTACATATTCCTTGATGTCGGGTTTTATTTTTGGTTATCAGAACTGTCTTCTAAATGTAGGGTTTTTAAGAACCCGAAATGTTCCCCCGGCCGCGAGTCATGGCTACGCTTTAGTGGCATTAGTCTTAGGTTTGCGGGTATATAAGGTTTAGTCCCTTTCCAAGCCAGTCCCTCATTCATTGTTAATTCAGTTTGATGCTCCGCAAACCAGGGATCAGTCAATAGGACTGCTTTCAATTCCGCGATCAATTTGTCTTCCAGGTGCCTGGGGTTGCAGTTGGCTTGGCCTTGAGTGGTTACTTGGCCTGCTGATTGAGCTTCTGATATCAAAACCTGCACTATTTCCTCTTGGTGACTGTCAAACTGGGGTTTCCTGGACTGGGTGTCCACCAATATGTTTTCATGTTGAAGTTGAACTGCTTGAAGTATTGAGCCCAGCAGACTTGTTTAGGTGATAGCTTCCAAGGTGTCTTTAGAGCCTCGAGGTTCTTGTGATCAGTCCACACCTCAAACAGTTCCTTCACCCCTTCTAGGATATGCCTCCAAGTCAACAAAGCCCATCGTACTGCAAATGCTTCTTTCTCTTAGACTGCCCATCTTTGCTCTATGTCCATTAGCTTTCTGGACACATAAGCACAAGCTATCAGTCGGTACTGAGAGTCCTTTTGTAGCAGAACAGCCACTACTGCCACATCACTAGCATTAGCTTGGACTATAAAAGGTCTGGTTGGGTCTGGATGCTGGAGAATGGACTCACCTGTAAAGAGACATTTTAAGGTTTCAAAAGCTTTATGACAATCCATTGTCCAAGCAAGGGGTTGACTGGGCTTCAGTTTGGTGGGTGAAGGGCCCGTTTTTAATAACTCTGTCAAAGGGAGGGCAACCTCGGCAAAAGAAGGAATGAATTGTCTATAGAAATTGGCAAAAGCCCCAAAGCTTTGAAGTTGCTTTCGTGTTTTGGGGGGTTGCCACTCTAGCACGGCTTTCACTTTTCCAGGGTCCATCTCAATTCCCTGGTTGGATATTTGGTAGCCTAAGTAATCCAGTGACTCCTTGTGGAATTCACATTTTGACAGTTTTACATATAACTTGGCGGCCAAAAGGTTTTTCAGGACTTGTCTGACCAATTTGACATGTTCCTCAATGGTTTCTCTGAATATAAGGATGTCATCTAGGTAGACCAGGACCCCCTGGTACAGGTGCGGATGTAACACTTCATTGATGAGTTGCATAAATACTGCGGGGGGGGGGGGATGAATTCCGAAAGGCATGACTTGGAATTGGAAACTACCCAAAGGCCAGTTAAAGGCTGTTTTCCATTCATCTCCCTCTTTTATGCAGACTCGGTAGTAAGCTTCTCTCAGATCTAGTTTGGTGAAAACCTTGCCTTTTGACAGGTGGTTTAATAAGTCCTTCATAAGGGGGAGAGGATACATGTTTTTGACACATGGCATTCATGCCCCTAAAATCAACACATAATCTCAACCCGCTATCTTTCTTTTTTTTGAACAGCACTGGAGCGGCCAACTTAGATTTGGCAGGTTCAATGAAACCTCTGTCCAAATTGCTATCGATGTATTTCCTTAATTCAGTCATTTCAGCTGGTGTCATGGAATTCATCTTTGGTTTTGGCAGTTTTGCCCCAGGTTCTAATTATATGGCGCAATCTATGGCTTGATGGGGAGGTAAAACATTACATTCTTCTTCATTGAATACTTCAGCCAAGTCTCTATATTGTTTGGGCACTTGGGGAGTACCTAGAAGAAGGTCCAAGGTGGTGGTTGCTGGACCCAGGTTGGATGGTGGTTTCTTAGTGGGAGGAAGGGGGGCAGTGGCCCCACTCCAATAATGATTTTCCAGAATCCATCCTCCCACTTGATGGTAGGGGCCCATTTATGTAGCCAAGCAAGTCCCAATATGACAGATTCTGACATTCTTGGAGCTACTATAAAACGTATGAGTTCGTGGTGAGGACCCATCTCCAGTTTGATTAACTCTGTCATTTGGGTGGCTGGGGTCCCCTCAATTAATGTCCCATCCACTTAAAATCTGATTGGGCATTTTAGTGGTTTAGTTTTTATGCCCAATTGTTCAATTATGGGGAGCCCAATAAGGCATCTAGAGCATCCGGTATCTATGACAGTTTCTAATTCCCCTGCCTCCCCCATGTCAGTCACCACTAACTTCACTTTGATGGTAAAAGGTGTGATGGGTGCACTCACCATAGGATCGTCTTCATCAGTGGGTTGTCCAGGAAGGCTGTGTTGGTCTGGAAGTTTGTTGCTCCCTTCTGCATGGAGAGGACCTTCTATGGCATGTCTAGCAAAGAGGCTAGTGTCGGGGGGCTTTCCTTGACTTTTCCAGCCCCTGGCAGCTGTATCAGACCTCAGTTGTGGAGCTTGTGGAACATATGCAGGGGCCAGACAGTCAGCTACTCTATGGCCACCCTGGCCACAACAATAATACTTTATCATTCTGGTGGTTTGGGTGGGAGCAGTTTAGCAGGTCTGGTCAGCTGTTGCCTGGCCACAGCTCTCCTAGGAGGGCCTTCAGGTTGATGTCATGGTCGAATTTGAGGGTGGCCGCATACCACGTTTTCAGGGTCTCTGGTATTCCCCTGATGTCACAGGGCTTCTTTACTTTTAGGTCAATGGCATTTTTAAAATAGTGCAAGATTAATTTTTCAGGCCAATCTATGAGGTGGCTTGCAACCCTTCTAAAGTCCCATATAAAATCTGATAAGGGTTGCTTGCCCTGTTTCATTTCCATTAATTTGTCCTCATTTTCAACCACTCTGTCTTGATTCACAAATCTGAGTCTCAGCAATTGAAGAAATGCATTGACATCCTGTAGTTCTGGGGCCTATTCGTAGTGCAATTGCGCCACCCAGTCAGAAGCATCCCCCTCATTCATCCCATCTGTTATTGCAGTAACTAGATCACATTTGGTTGCATGTTGGTCTCCAAATTGGTCTATGTGAGACCAGATTTGAGTGAGAAAATAAGATAAATGTTAATGGCGTCCGTCAAAATTGGCCTTAAACTGCATCTGGTCTGGTATGGGGGTTGGTATTCTCTGGAAGAAGGGCCTCTGCAGGGTTGCTCTGAGTGGGGGCTGATCAGGGACTAGCCATGAAGAGGCCGATTGTTGCCTCATTCCCTGCATGAGGAAAGGGGGTTGGCTGTTTCCTGCTGCCTGTACAGATTCCTTTGTTGGGAAGGGATCACTAATTCTCTGTGGGGCCAGGGCATTGCTGGCGCTGGCATCCATTGGTACTGGATCCACCCTTGACCAGGATAAAATCCCCACCCTGGATGGATACTTTCTGCAGGGGGTAAATTTCCTTCCGGGTGTGGGGGAGAAGGACTTGAAGATTGCAACATACCTGTTGTAGTCTGCATCTCTTGTCTCTCCCTTGAAATTCGATCCTGTTGGCCTTCCGATATAATTGGAGGTCCACACCTCCAATATGCTTCCTTTGCATACTTTGCAGTATGTAAAAGACTTGATGGAATGAATTCTCCAGGTAGCTTTTTTGTCCCGTCTGACAACTTCTCCAGGAATCTCTTTCTTCGGGCCAGGCTTCTAAATCTTGCCTCTCTTCTGCATACCTTACCTCCTCCAAAGAGGGGCTGGGGGATTGAATTAATCTTCCAGTGCCGCCCACAATGCCTATCTGTCTCACCTCCTATGTTGGCTGATTCTTTGGATTGATCTCTTGTTGGAACAAATCCTGGGGTTCAGCACCCCTGATAGCTCCCTCTTGGGAGAGCTGAAAGTTGTTACAGTTCTGGATTATTGTCAGCATTCCAGGGAAAATCCAGTCCTGTCAGTAACTCCAAGACACACACCACCTCAAAGTACTTGTATTGGAACAGTACCAGGGCACATACTGAACTAAATCTTCCCGGCTTCCCCACAAAGTCCCAAGCTACAACCCATCCCCTTTTTCTTCATCACCAGATCACGTGCACCAATCCCAAAGTAAGTTTTAATTCTTTTTGCACCACACTCTGTAACCTTGAACTATCAAAATAATATATTTTGTCTACTAAGAGCTACTCAATATCACCCCCTCCCACTTTCTTCAACAGTGTGGCAGCAGTGAATTCCATAGCTGGCACACTTCCTCATCCCAATGTTTTCCCACAGGGGCAGAGGCTGCTTTTTCGATCAGCAGATGCCATTTCACAAAATCAAATGCAGCAACTGGATACAACTGAATAATTTTCATCACCACATTAATTGTATCTTGGCACTTTTGCCTTGGTTTTGTTCATGATGGTATTTGCCATCGGTGTTAAAGTTGTAGGCAGTGCAGGAAGTGGTGTGTGGGGAATTGAATGGCTATGAATTGGTAGAAATTCGCTTCAACCACATACCCACTTGTGCCCAAATTGTGCCCTAGAACATGTTAAGAACATTTGCCTGGGGCTGCTCCCCAATGCCTGCACCTCCCCAGTCCTACAACTCTGAGGTCTTTACCGTCAAAGAATCATAGCTATAATAAGCTAACTTAAAACTAAACTAACTAAAGCAAAGAATAATAATCAATTTTCCCCAGTACTATTGATGGGATCCAAAGAGTGTCATCCAAATCATGCAACTGCTTTGAGAATTAACAGAATAACGGGGTTAGAAGGGAACTTGGAGGTCTCCTGCTCAAGCAGGAGACCCTCTACCATTTTAGACAAATGGTTGTCCAGACTCTTCTTTAAAACCTCCAGGGATGGAGCACCCATAATTTCTGAAAGGAAACTGATCCACTGTTAGGAAATTTCTCCTTAGTTCTAGGTTTATTTGCTCCTTGATTAGTTTCCATCCGTTGCTTCTTTAAAAAGAAACTTCATTAAAAAGCAACTGCATGGCATAGTTGAAAAAGACCATGTGTGTTTGGAGTATATTTCCTGCCAAAAAGGTCCTTTCCCATAGAAGGTTCTCAATAGAATTTCAGCACAAATTCAGAATCCATGTGTGAAAAAATACTGCTTCAATTCATTTCCAACAACTGCCTATGTATAATGTTGGCTTGTTTTTAATGTTTATCTTTGGACTAAAACAAAGAGAAAGATAACTCTAGCAAGAAAGGCCACATTGTATCCCACTGCACATGAGTGTATCTCTTTGTGCAGAACTATGCTGTGCCTTACACTCCCCACATGAGAAAGAGCCTGAGACCACCGGAGTGTCAGAAAGCCCCTGGGATCACGAGCTGAAGGCGCTGGGTTGGGCAGAGTTGCCTCCCAGCTCCCTGCAGGGTCTGCCTGTTGCAAGCTCTCTGGCCATAGGCTCCCCAGCAACAGCACCTGCCTGAGACAGGCAGCTTCTTCCTCAGCGGCTGTTCAGCTGTTTCTATCAACATGGGCAGGAGAATCTCTTTTGCACAGAAAAATTCTTGAGGTGAGAAAAATTTTGTGAGGACACTCATCCTCAGCCATAGCCAGGTTTTGCCTCCATAGTATTGTGGCCAAATATGAAATTAATGAATTAGCTTATGAAAAAATAGATTAGGTTGGCCCCTGATGGCAACATGAGGGCAACATTTAAAGTAGCTGTTGTGGCCCACCAGCAGCCAACAGAGCTGGCAGCAGATTCAGACATTGAGGAGGTAGGGGAGGAACATGGGCAGTCCTGGAATCTGGGGAAGGCTCTGACAAGTGCTCTGCATCAGAGGCAGAGATGGGGCCAGGGCTGTCTGACAGTTATCAGCTGCCTTCAGAGTCAGACATTAGTGAGGCAGAAGAACAGCTGGAGCCTGTTCCCAGTGTGTGCATGCACAGAGTTGCCAGAAGAAGGGAACAGCTAAGGGTTGATTTGGGAGTAAAGCCACAGGTGGACAGTGAATGGCCCCTCCCATGGGGAATAAAAGAGGAGTGAAAGGTGAGTGGGGTTTTGCAGGAAAGAGTTCATTTGGGTGATCTGTTCCTGCATTCTTGCTACAGGTGGTATCTGAAAGATATCATCCTGGCAACTCTCCAAACCTAATAAAGGTCTGTAATTGGGAAGTATCTTGACAGACTGTTGGCTGGGACTTTGCTGGAGAGGAATTCACTGTAAACTCAATAAATGGGGTTTATGGAGACCATGAGTCAGCTTCGTGCTATTGGGGAAGCCTAGGTCAGAACAGCAGCCTTGTCCCCAGCCCTCACTATTGTGGCCCATGATCCTGATCTTGGCGCTTTCTGAGACTCTTGACACATGTCCACACCTCCTCCTTTTGCCTTTCCACTTTGCCCAGCCCTTTCTCCAGAGGGCCTGCTGGAGAGGCACAAAGGTATTCCTTATTAAGGCCACATTCTTGGCCTTTGGTGGATTTGTCATATACAAACCTGATGGAATCCTTGTGAATCTTGCACCTTGAGGGGCTTTGTGGCGGCTTCAGGATCTCCTGCTCTTCTGTCCTTTTCTGGGCATGAAGAGGCCAAATGTTTTCAGAGCTGAACCTGAGAAACACAGGAGTTTTTGGGAAGGGAGAGAGGCCACTCTGGATCTCCACCTGCTGCTACTGGAGGGAACAGGCTGGATTAGGGAGTAAGGCAGGGGGTGTTCAGAATGCACGGATCTTTCTAGAGAGAAGCCTTATTGGTGGGGATGGATGCTGCAATGGCTGAAAACCTCAAAGAAAAAGCAAGAAGCAATAAAATTGTCACCAGTACAAAAAAACCTAAAAACTTGTTTCTTAAAAGCCCAGAAAAAATCAGATTATTTTGTAGGGTGTAAGGAATCCAAAGCATCACAAAGCATCACATTTATGAGTGATATCTGATATTCTGCCTTCAGGTGCTTTGGGGAATAAATCAACCTCCTCTTCTCTATGACAGCCTCTCAAATATTAGAAGACTGCTATCATGTCACCCCAGCCCTTCTTTTCAGTAGATTAGACATACTTAGTTCCTGCAACCATTTTTCATATGTTTCAGCCTCCAGCTCCCTAACCATCTTTGTTCTTCTTCTCTGCACTCTTTCCAGATTCTCAACATCTTGTTTATATTGTGGCAATCAAAACAGGATGCAATATTCCTTGTTGTGACTCAGAGGTTTGAACCTGCTCTGTCAGAAGACATAGGCTCGAGTGATGAGGAAAATCTGGCATTAAGGTTTGAGCCTGCCTTGATGAGTGACATAAATGGGAGTCAGGAGGAAGAGGAGGACTTGGCTCTAAGATTTAAGCCTGCTTTGCTGAAAGTTTCGGAGTCGTCTTCCTCTCCAGAAACTTCGTCCCTGATTGTGCCTCAGGTGTCGGCAGATAATCAGGAGAGTGTGCCGGAGTCATTAGCTGAAGATCAAGCCGAGAAATGCTGGTCTGATGCAAGGCTATGACGCAGGCAGAAATGTGACATACAACGTAAAAAAAAAAGAGACTGACACGCCCCTCAGGGAATATAAGGAGGCGTGTTAGCTCTGAATCCCTGTTCGGGTCAAATTGTCTTTTGGAGTTAGCAGTTTGGATGAATTACTCTGTGTGACGGTCGCTTCTGATTTATTGCTTTGCTCGTTATTGGACTTGGTAGGCAGCTTCTGGGAAAACTGCCAAGAACAAATTCAGCCAAGGAAAGTTAACTCTGTCATTTCTGTTTCTGTCTGTTTGAGTATTTTTCTTTGGAAATTTTGGACTCTCACCTTGTGGCTACAGGTGAGATAGAACAATTCCTAGCATAGATTATTGAAAGATAACAATGGACAGTTTGCAATTATCAAGGAAAAATTATGATTTACTTTGGTTTCAATGTATGCTCTGAATAAGAGTTAAGCACAATTTCTTAGGAAATTATTTAAAAGATTAATAAAAGTTAGAATAGAGTTCTTATTTATTTATATTTTTATTAAATTTATCTGTCAACCATTTGCTGTTTGGGGTGACTAATTTTCCACTCACTTCTTTAGGGTCTACTAGATTATTTAACTACCTGAAATTGCAGTGGATTACAGAAAGGATTGGGTGCCCTGAGCTGCTTGGCAGAGTGAATCCAAGTGCTTTCTCTAATCCTTCCAGTAAGGATTCATGCTAGGCCAGGGGAGGGGAGGGCTTGAGCGGCAGCAGAAAGATGCTTTTCTCAGAGCTCCAAGAACCGATACCCCCGCAGCTAGATGGTCCTAGAGAGATGGTAAGTGAAAGGAGGGCATCCTGTCAATCCCAGGGACATCGCAGTCCCTGGTTGATCCAGGAAAGCTCCTACAGTCTGGCAGCGGTGGGAAGCGACCATTAATCTCGAGCCACTAAGAAGCTGTGCCGGCCTCAGAATGGAAGAAGAATAGAAAGAAGGTGTGTTGGTCTGGATGAGAAATTCTTATTTTTAAAAATAAAGATAGAGGAGTACACCAAGTGAAAGATTTATTAAAGAAAGAAAGAAGACAGGAAAGTTAAGGGCAGCGGCGAACGGCAGGGAGCTGTCAACTTTATTCAGACTTTTTATATATTTTTTAAAAAAGAATATTTTGTTTGCTTCTTTGCTTTGAACAACTGGACTGGACTGAACTTAAAAATTAAGAAGAAATTGAACTTTTTTTGTTTCTTAGTTTAAAATCTCTGAAGTACTTTGTTCTTTTGACTTTTATTCACTTTCACTGTTTAGAACACAGAGATACAGTGTAACTAAGATACATGTGTAAGGAAAGCTAAGCAATACTGCCATCTAGAGGTCACGGAAAATTATTTTTAAGAACAATAGACTTTGAGAGGAAGGGAGGAGCTTGCGCCGTGACGATACGGTTTGCAATCGAGCTCCTCGATTGCAGCCGATATCTCCGTTACCGGCCGGTCCAAATGGACCTATGCTGTCCCGTAGGGACAGCTATTGTGAAGAGCGTATCCTGAGGATTCCGGGGATATTGCAAAATCCCTGGAAGTCCCAGGAGAAGCTCTTTTTGCTGGCAGCGGAGAGGCAGCCCCCATGCTGCTGAAGTCGGGGCGGCTCCAGAAAGAACGGGTCTGAAAGAGAGTCTGTCGGTTGGGTGAGAAACTTTTTTTTTTTTATTTAATTTTTTGAGTTTTGAAAGTTCACTCTGATTATTAGAAGAAATCTGTGTGATTTTTTTTCTTTTGACAAAATTGACTAAGCGGCGTTTTTTTTAAGGGAGACGTCAAAGAGAGGCTTTATTTGCTCTTTTTTTTTTCTTTGCTTCCGGACTTCATTGTTACCTACTGGATAACTGGACTGTTCCTTTTTATATTTATACGTGTTATTCTTCCTTTGGATTTTTCTACTTTTAGGCTAGAGGCTCCCTTTGTTTATTTTTTATTCTTTTTTGCCTTTATATGTTTGTGTATTCCTTGCGGGCTTTTTTTTTTTTTCTAATTATGCTGTTCTGAGAGGAGGGGGGAAAGTGAGAACTAAGAAACTTTGTAACACTGCCAACTAGAGGCTTGGAAACATTTTACTTGAACTGGAAATAGACGAAGGACTTCTTCTCAAGGACATCTTTTGATAAGATAGAGGAAAGTGCCTGGTAGAATATTATTACAGGTGTCTTTCTGGATTCTTGTTTATAATTAAACATTTATGGCTTAGCTTTGAAGCTTGTGAGAAAGAGAAGGGAGTCATAATTAGAGCCTTGGACAATTAAATAGAGTGCAGTGTATTGTTGCCTACTTTCTTTTTTTAATTCTTTTTTTTAGTTCCGCCATCCCCTCCACCAGCATCAATTTATATTTTTATTCTAGTAAGGTTTTTATTTTTAAGTTTGATTTATTTGCAAGGGGAAGCCTCTGAATTTTTTATTTTTATTTTATTTTGATTTATTTTATTTTATTTTTTCTCCTTTCTATTTGGATTTTGCTTTTCTCTTTAATGTATATCAATGGACTATTTCTTTTTTCTGTTTTCACTTGAGACTTTTTTGGCTGGATTAAGGTGTGGAATTCGAAGAAATTTATTCCTTTTGTTTTTTTTTTCTCTTTTTCTTCTTTTTGGCTTTGGCCTCGTTTATTATTATTATTACTGGGTTTTTATTCTTATTTTTATTTTCTCTTGTGGATTACTTTTTAATTGGATTAAGGTCAGGAAGAACTTGAAGAATCTTTTCTTTTTTTTTCTTTTTTTGCCCTTTTCCTTTTCCTTTTTCTCTTTTTTCTTCTTTTTCCCTTATTATTGGTTTCTTTTTTCTATTATTGGCTTTTTCATTTTGGACTATAATTGGCTACTCTTTTTGAATTAAAATTTGAAAGAATTTGAACAGCTGGAATCATTTAAAATGAGTAAGAAACTTATATCTTCGGGTGCCTCTGTGTCTACTTCTGCCTCCCCACCATCTGGACAGCGTTCAATTCAGACAATGTTAAAGCAAGATAAAGAAAAAGAACAAGAAAGAGTAACTTTACAGATGATTATGCAAGGAATTCAAGATCTTAAGATAAAAACAGATACCATTGAACAAAGAACAGGGAGGACGGAGGAAAAAGTGGAAAGTATTCAACAGATGATGGCAAAGTATGAGGAGAGACTTCAAAAAGTCTAAGAAGGGGGCAAACGAAGAGAGGAGAAGATTGGAAATATTGATAATAGATTAACAGTGATTGAACAAGAAAAAAGTGGGATGCTGAAGTGGGAGTTGGATAGATCAGAATTCTATCTCAGATTTCAAAATATAGAAGAAGAAAAAGGACAAGATTTGGCTGCGATAATGGTAGGAATCTTGGCGGACGCTTTGGAGATAACAGAAGAGAAGATGATGGATGGAATAGATGAGATATATCGAGTTTTTACAAGATATGCGATGAGAAATAATCTGCCCAGAGAAGTCCATATTAGATTTACTAAAAAATCCATCAAGACACAAATTTTGCAAGTGGCAAGAGAGAAGATATTGAAATACAAAGGTAAAGAAATTTTGGTCTTAAAACAAATACCTAGAAGAGTGAGAGAGATGAGAAGAGAATATCGATTCCTGACCAAAATGTTATTGAAAAAGGAGGTGACTTACAGATGGCTGATCCCAGAAGGACTGATGTTTACGTGGCAGGAACAGAGACATAGAATTGATTCAATTGAGAAAGCAGAACTGTTCTATGCAGAATTTTTTGGAGGGAGAGAAGGAGAGGCAGAAAAGAAGGTTCCATTAACTGAACCCCAAGAGGAACAAATGGAGATTGGAAAAGAAGAAGGTGCAGTAGGTGGACAAGTGGATATTAAAGATCAGCGTGAATCAAGACCCACGAGAGTGGTTAAATCTAAATATAAAATATAACCATGGAAGAGAAAAAACTGATTACAATGAATATAAATGGACTGAATTCAGCTGCTAAGAGAAGGAAGATTTTCCATAAATTAAGGAAACTAAAGTTTGATATAATTTGTCTACAAGAAGTACATATTAAAAAGCAATATGAACAATTGTTATTACAACCAAAATTAGGGAAATTGTTTACCTCTTTGACTCAATGTAAGAAAAGAGGGGTGGTTTTATATATTAAAGAGGCTATCCCAGCAAAAATGATTTATACAGATGAAGATGGGAGAATATTAATGGTGGAAATAATGGACAATAATAGAAAGATACTTTTGACTGCAATCTATGCCCCGAATGATAAGCAGGAAGAATTTTATAAAAAATTACATACCAAGATGGCTGGACTGGACTATGCTAATATAATTATGATGGGAGACTTTAATGGAATTGTGGACAATAAACTTGATTATATTGCAACAGCAGCAAAGTATAATAGAAAAACTCTTCCTAAATCTTTTTTTTAAAATGATAGATGAATTAACTTTAAAAGACATATGGAGAGAAAGAAATGTTAAACTTAAGCAATATACGTTCTATTCAAATAGACATTTATCATGGTCCAGACTTGACATGATTTGGATCTCAACAGACTTAATATCTAGCATTCAAGAAATAAATATTGAAACAAGTACTTGGGCTGATCATAACCCATTGACAATTAAATGGAAGGGACAAAAAAAAAGATCGAGATGGACATTAAACAATACTATTTTAAAGGAGAAAGAATTTGTACAATGGATGGAGAAAGAATTGGCTTTTTTTTTTAAAGAGAATAGAAAAGAAGACACTTCAATACAGAATGTTTGGGATACAATGAAGGCTTATGCCAGAGGCTTGATAATAGACTATACAAGAAAAAAGAATATTAGGAAAAGGCAAGCTTTCAAAACCTTGGAGGATGAATATAAAAGACTCGAAAAAGAACTGCAGAAAATGCCACAGAAAAAAGACGTTAAACTGAAACTGGATATAACTAAACATAAAATGGACTTAATAGAGAAAGAAGAATTGGCACAGAAAATTAGGAATGCTAAACAGAATTATTTTGAAGATGCAAATAAGCCAGGTAGATGGCTAGCATATAAGTTGAGAAAGGAGAAAGAGTCGAGGAAAATATTGCAGTTAATAGATGACCAAGGTAAAACTTGTCATGGCAGCAAAGAGAAAAAAGAAATTATTCATGATTTTTACAAACATTTATATAAGAAAGAAGATATTGATGAGGAGAAAGTTAAACAATACCGGCAGAATGCAAACCTACCTAAGATACCTAAAGAGATTGAAGAAATGCTAGAAAGCAATATAACAATGATGGAGTTAAGCCAAGCACTTAAGAAACAAAATAATGGAAAGGCACCAGGTCCAGACGGGTTTCCTGTAGAATTTTATAAAACCTTTCAAGAATCACTGTGTATTCCACTGTTAGAAGTTATGAATGAAGTTATGTTAAAAAAGATAATACCTAAAACATGGTCAGAGGCTTATATTACACTTATTCCAAAAGAGGAGGCGGACCTACTTCAAATCAAGAATTATAGGCCGATTTCTTTATTAAATGCAGATTATAAAATTTTTGCTTCAATATTAGCAGAAAGACTTAAAAAGTACTTGAATAACTTTATCCACCCAAACCAAAATGGGTTTTTGCCAAAGCGACAAATTAGAGACAATATGAGAGTAATTCTGGACACCTTGGAATACTATGAGGCGCATCCTGAAAAGCAAATGGCTTTGATATTTTTAGATGCTCAAAAGGCATTTGATAACGTGAATTGGAGATTTATGTTACTTTTAATGGAACAGATGGGCTTTGCTAGAAGATTTATTCAGGCAATAGAAGCAATTTACAATGAACAAACAGCTAAGGTAATGATGGAGGGAGAATTTACAGATCCTATTAATATAAGAAAAGGCACAAGACAAGGTTGTCCTCTTTCTCCCTTGCTATTTGTATTGACTTTGGAAGTGTTGAACAGAAATATCAGAGAAGATAAAACTATAAAAGGAATGAAAATTAAAAAGGAAGAATTTAAACTACAAGCTTTTGCAGATGATCTAGTCTTTATCTTGGAAGACCCCATAGAAACAGCCTTGAAGCTGTTGGAAAAGATAGAGGCATATGGGGAGGTGGCCGGTCTGAAAATAAACAAAGATAAAACAAAGATTTTGTCAAAGAATATGTTGCTAAGACAAAGAGAAGAACTGGCAGAATTGTTAAAAATTCAAGTTACAAATAAGGTTAAGTATTTGGGGATATATTTGACGCCAAGATGTAGTACATTAAAGGAGAACAATTATATTAAACTTAAACAACAGATAGCCCAAGATCTGAAAAAATGGGAAAACCTACAATTGTCATTAATAGGAAGGATTTCAACAATTAAGATGAACATTCTACCCAGAATTTTATTTTTGTTTCAAACAATACCAATTAGGCTTGGAAAAGAATATTTTGAGGATTTAAACAAAATTGTTTTGAAGTATATATGGCAAGGCAAGAAAGCAAGGATAAAGTTAAAGCTTTTACAGGATGCCAGATCTAGAGGAGGGTTTGGCCTGCCTAATTGGGAGTTGTACTACCAAGCTGCAAATTTGATGTGGGTTAAAGAATGGATAACATTAAGGAAAACTAGATTGTTGACATTAGAAGGTCATGATTTGTTGCTGGGTTGGCATGCTTTTTTATGGTATAAGGGAACCAAAACACAGGGGTATTTTAGAAGACATTATATACGGGAGTCTCTGTGGCTAAATTGGGAGAAGACAAAAAAACAATGTTATTTGAAAATTCCAGTTTGGTTATCAATGATAGAAGCGTTTTCTTACCCTATAATTTATAAAAAGGAACAAACAGTTAGCTATGGGGAATTACTAGATGAAAAGGGTGAACTTAAATCGATGCAAAAATTAGAGGAACAAGGCATACAGATGAATTGGTTTTCATATTTGCAAATACATTCAAAGTATTATGAGGATTCCAAAACAGAGGGATTTTATGATAAACAAACTGATTTAGATAAGATTTTGATGGGTACTGATGAAAAGGTGATTAAAAAATTATATGGTTATTTATTGGAAATTAAGCTGGAGGAAGAACAAGTTAAAGAAACTATGATTGCTTGGGGGAGGAATTTTGGATATGGGATTGACTTAGAGAAATGGCAGAAATTATGGTTGCAAAACTATAAAATGACAATGTCTACAGCCTATAAAGAAAATTTGTATAAGATGTTTTACAGGTGGCATTTTCCCCCGACAAGGATAGCAAGAATGTTCAAGAACAAATCCGAAAAATGCTGGAAATGTCATCAGAAACCTGGTTCATACTACCATATGTGGTGGACTTGTGAGGATGCTAGAAGATATTGGACTAAAATCCACATGTGGTTGGAAAAAATGACAAAGAAGCACATAGACTTGAAACCGGAGCTTTTTTTATTGGGAATCTTACCAGATGTTTATAGTAAAGAGTTGAAATATTTGATTGTAAATGTATTGACTGCGGCTAGGATTGTATTTGCAAAAAATTGGAAAAATGAGAAAATTCCATTGCAGGAAGAAGTTATAAAGAAAATATTGGAATGTGCTGAGATGAGTAGATTGACTTTTGAAATCAGAGAGCAAGAAGATAAACAATTTTATATAATTTGGGATCTTTTCTATCAATGGTTGAATGATGAAATACAAAAATAGAATATTTGAAATGTTAGACAATAAGGAATAATATTGATTTCATTTTTCTTTTCTCTTTTTTGGTATTGGATATTATATTTATATAATGGTTTTCTTTTTCCTTTTTTTCTCTTATTTAGGATAGAACTGGCACGATTATATGATTTGTTTTAGAATAAATTACTTACTTAAAATATAGTTATCTCACAAAGGCATGATCGAATAAAAGTATAGTCAAACTTCTTTTTTTTAATAATGATATGATGATTTATAAGTTTGTATTGACAATAAGAGTTATTATATAAGGTAATTGTAATTGTGACTATGAAATGAATGCACAAAATTGATGAACCAACCGACTCACTGTTTGTATATAAATATGGGGGAGCTGATGTTTTTATGTTTTGTCTGTTTGTTTGAATGTTAAAAAACAATAAAAACTTTTTTTTTAAAAAAAAAAGAACAATAGACTTTAAAGATTAAGCTATTTTGACTATAGAGAAGTGGAGAAAGATAATGAGTCAGCACTGAAAACAGCTGCTGCTTTCATATAGCTGGTACACGATTGGAAAGTTGAATAAGATAAAACAAAAGAAAGAGAAAGAACACTGTGACCTTGGATAATATATATGGTTTGGATTCTGGCTTTCTAGACTGACTGAATGCTACACTGAGATTTTGGTTTACTTAGTGACATAGATTTATGAATTACAGCTGGTATTTTTTTGTTCTTTATTCTATTTTTGCTGGAACATATGTTGGATTTATTTTTTCCTTTCTTTTTGTGGGGGGCGGCGGGCTTGTTTTACTTTCTGGCTCAGTTTCTCAATGTGGATTAATTTGGAATGTTCGTTTTCTTTTCTCTACTTTTTTTTCCTTTTCTATTTTTCTTTTTTTCCTTATTGATAGTTTGACTAACAAGTGGATTAACAAGTGGATATAATTTGGCATCTTTGGATTCTATTTTTATCTTTTTCTGTCTTTTTTCTTTTTGTTATTCCCTTTTCCTCTCCTCTTCTATGTAGAAGTGGACGGATTTGTATTTTCTTTTCTCTTTACTTTTTTGGGAAAATCTCTCTTTTCTTTTCTTTTCATATATTAGACTTTTCAAATTGTATACATTTTTACTCCATTTCTTCTTCAGATTTATAGTTTCCTTTTCTGTTTATGGATCTTCTAACTCCATTATGTTTTTCTTTTCTTCTTTTGGATAAAGTTGGATTAAGGTAGAGAAGAACCTGAAGATTTATTTTTAATTTTGGGGGGCTTTTGCGAATGGATTATAATTTGATCTGATATAAGTAAGAGAATTCCTATTGGATCATCATTTCTATCTCTGAGCCTAGCTGGTCAATGATCTATTACAACTATGATTTAGCAAGAGAAAGAAAAAGAAAAAGAGATTTCAATGTAAGAAATAAAGTCAATGCTTCAAGTAATACAAGATCAAGGGAAGCATACAAATGATACAATGGAAAAGCTGGAGGAAAGGATGGAAAAGATGGAAGGTGTTAATTGCAATAGCACTTAGACTTATTTACCACTTTACAGTGCTTTACTGTCCTCTCTAAGCGGTTTACAGAGTCAGCATATTGCCCCCAACAATTTGGGTCCTCATTTTACCCACCTCGAAAGGATGGAAGGCTGAGTCAACTTTGAGCCTAGTGGGATTTGAACTGCCAAATTGTAGGCAGCTAGCTGCAGAAGTAGCTTGTAATTCTGCACTCTAACAACTGCACCACAGAGGCTCCAGGATATATGGAGAAAAAATACAGAAGATGGAAGAAAGAGGTGATAAAACAGATAAGAAAGTAGGAGAAATAGATAATAGATTGACAATGGTTGAAAGTGAAAAAGGGAAAGATTCAATATTCTGGGAGATGGAAAAGGCTGATTTCTATTTAAGATTTCAAAACATCTAAGAAGAAAAAGGAGAAAACCTCAAAGAAATCATGACAGAAATTTTAGTGGAACCCTTGGAGATAACTAAAGAAAAAATGATGGATGGAATGGATGAAATATACTGAGTATACACCAGATATGTGATGAGAAATAAATTACCTAGAGAAGTACACGTGAGATTTACCAAGAAAACCACAGGAACAGAGATACTGCAGAAAGCAAGAGACGATTTATTGAAGTACAAGGGAAAAAAAGTCATAGTCTTGAAACAAATACCAAGGAAAATGAGAGATTTAAGAAGAGAATACCAATTTCTGACAAAGATGTTAATCAAAAAAGAAGTTAATTATATATGGTTGATTCCTGAAGGTTTGACATTCATTTGGCAAGAACAAAAACACAGAATAGACTCAGTTGAGAGAGCAGAACTATTCTATAATGAATACTTCAGAGGAGCAGAAGATGAGAGAGCAAGAGAAGAGGAACTTAAAATATGAGAAGAAATGGCAAAAGAAATGGAGAAGGAAAAAAGGGAGGAAAGGGGACAGGAGGAGGGAGCAGTAGATGGCAAAATGATAATTAAAGAACCAAAAGAACAAAGAACAACAAGAGCAATAAATCCTACTTTTGAAGTTTAAACAATGGAAGAAGAAAAGAAACTAATTTCTATAAATATAAATGGACTAAATTCGGCAATTAAAAGGAAAAAGATATTTCACAAACTAGAAAAATTAAACATGGATATAATTTCTCTACAAGAAGTGCTATTAAAAAAGAGCATGCACATGTGTTGAATTGTCCTAGAATTGGGATATATTCACATCATTGGCACAACAAAATAAAAAAGGAGTTGCTTTATATATTAGAAATACAATTAAAGCTAAGCAAATTTATACAGATGAAGAAGGAAGAATTTTCATGGTTGAAATAACAGATAACAATTTAAAGGTACTTTTAATTGCAATTTATGCTCCCAATAATCAGCAAGACCAATTTTATAAGAAACTACACAATAAAATTATTGAATTGGAATATGATAAGATATGTATCTTTGGAGACTTCAACACAATTGTAAATTCAGAATTGGACTATAAAACACAGAAAACAAATAAGAACAGAAAAATATTACCAAAATCCTTTTTTAAGATGGTGGAGGAGTTGAATATTAAAGATATATGGAGAGAATTGAACAGCAAAAATAGACAATTTACATTTTATTCAAATAGACATTTATAATGATCAAGAATAGATATGATCCAGGAAGTAAATATTGACACAAATATTTGGGCCAATCATAACCCAATAAGGATTAAATGGAAGGGACAAAAGAAAAGATCAAGATGGACTTTGAATAATTCGATTTTGAAAGAAAAAGAATGTATTAATAACATGGAAAAAGAATTGGCTTTCTTCCTTAAAGAAACTAAATCAGAAGAGACCTCACTATAAAATGTATGGGATACTATGAAGGCATATACCAGAGGTGTGATTATAACTTACACAAGAAGAAGAAACATTAAAAAGAGACAAACACAGCAAATCTTAGAACAAGAATGTAAGAAATTGGAGAAAGACTTACAAAGATACACACAACACAAAAAAAATCAAAAATCAAATGGATATAATCAAACACAAAATTGGATTAATGGAAAAATAAGAATTGGCACAAAAGGTTAGAGGGGCTAAACAGAACTATTTTGAAAATGCAAACAAACCAGGTAGATGGTTAGCATATAAACTGAAGAAAGAAAAAGAATTAAAAAGAATATCACAACTTATAGATGAAAATGGCACATTATGTTATGAAAATGAAGAGAAGAAAAAAAAATAATACAGAGATACTATGAGAAACTATATGTTCAAGAGGCAATATCGGAAAACAAAATACACCAATATATACAAGAGGCAGAACTACCGAAAATACCTGATGAAGTAAACACCATGTTAGATAAGAAAATAACAATGATGGAACTGACAGAATCAATAGACAAAACACTGGAAAAGCTCCTGGCCTGGATGAGCTACCAGCTGAATTCTATAAGACAATATAGGAAGTAATTTCTACTACAATGTTGGAAGTACTGAATGAGGTTTTGATAAAAAATAAAATACCTGACAGAGGCATATGTTACACTTATACCAAAAGAAGATACCGACCCACAACAAATAAAAAATTATAGACCAACGTCCCTGCTAAATGCTTACTATAAAATATTTGCTTCAATAATGGCAGAAAGGTTAAAAAGATATTTAAACTATTTCATACACTCAGACCAAAATGGATTTCTGCACAAGAGACAAATAAAAAATAATATGAGGATAATATTGAATACTCTAGATACTATGAAACCCATTCATAGAAACAAATGGCATTAGTGTTTTTAGATGCACAGAAAGCATTTGATTATGTGAATTGGCAGTTTATGTTGATGCAATTGGAGGAGATGGGTTTCGCAGACAGATTCATTAGAGCATTAAAGGTGATATATAACAAGCAAGAGCAATGATAAATGGAGAATTGGTAGAAAATATTAACATTCAAAAAGGAACCAGACAAGGCTGTCCACTATCCCCATTGTTGTTTGTATTGATTTTGGAAGTATTGAATAGAAATATTAGGAAAAATGAAGAAATAAAGGGAATTAAAATAAAAAGGAAGAGTATACAAACTTTTTCTGATGATTTGGACTTTATATTGGAAGAACAACTGGAAACAGGCCCTAAGTTTATTAGAGAAATAGAGGAATTTGGCGAAATAGCAGGACTGAAAATAAACAAAGAAAAAACAAAAAACTTAGTGAAAAATATGACAGAAAAACAAAAGAAAAAATTAATGGATAAATTAAATATTCAAATTACAAAAAAAGTGAAATATTTAGGGATACAAATAACAGCTAAATATGGAACACTTAAGGAAGATAACTATGAGAGATTACAACAGATTGTGATAGACTTGGAAAAAATTACAATTATCTTTAATAGGTAGAATAACAACAATTAAAATGAACATATTGCGAAAAATATTATATCTCTTCCAGATGATTCCAATAAGATTGGAAAAAAATATTTTGAAGATTTAAATAAAATGATGTTGAAATTTATCTGGCAGGGAAAAAAGACAAGAATTAAAACTAAATTATTTCAGGATGCAAGGGCAAGAGGGGAACTATATTATCAGGCAACAATATTGATGTGGATGAAAGAATGTATTGTATTGAAAAATGTCAGATTATTAACACTAGAAGGGCACAATTTACAATTGGGGTGGCATGCATTTTTATGGTATAAAGAAAGTAAAGAACATGGATATTTTAGGAGACACTACATTAGGGACACTTTATTGACAGTATGGGAAAATATAAGAGTACCACTATATGAAAATACCAGTCTAGCTATCAACATTAGAAGCTTTTACATATCCACAGCTTTTCAAAAGGGAACACATTATTAGATATGAAGAAATTTTAAATGAAATGGGTGAACTCAAGACAAAGCAAGAATTAGATTTACAAGGGATAAATGTAAATTGGTATTCGTATTTGCAAATACATACAAGGTATGAAAAAGACATTAAGGTTTTATAAGGAACTGACTGAATTGGATAAAATCCTAACAGGCACTGAAGAGAAGTTGATTAAAAAATATATGGTTATTTATTAGGAGTGAAATTAGAGGAAGAGCAAGTAAAATAATCAATGATTGCACGGGGGAAAATCTTTGGATATTGAATAGACTTGGATAAATGGCAGATATTATGGTCTAGAAACTATAAATTAACTATGTCAACAGTCTATAAAGAGAATTTGTATAAGATGTTTTACAGGTGGCATCTAACCCCAACAAGAATTGCCAAGATGTTTAAAGATAAGTCGATGAAGTGCTGGAAATGTCAGAAGTCACCAGGATCATACTACCATATGTGGTAGACATGCACAGAAGCTAAAAAGTATTTGAGTAGAATACACATGTGGCTGGAGAAAATGATAAAACAGTGTATCGACTTAAAATCAGAGACATTTCTATTGGGAATTTTGCCTGAGGGTTATAACAAGGAGTCAACGTATTTGATTATCAATGTATTAACAGCAGCTAGGATTGTATTTGCACAAAATTGGAAAAATGAGAAAATTCCAATGGATGAGGAAAAAATGAAGAAAATAATGGAATGTGCAGAAATGAGTAGATTGACAATGGCAATTAGAGAACAAGAAGAAAAAGTATTATAAAATTTGGAATTTATTTTATAAATGGCTGGATAGAAGAGTAAGAAATTGAAATATATAAGTACAGTATAATATACTATTGTTAATAAACAAATGAGTTAGATAAAGAAAATGAATGCGAAATATATCATTGAAAGACAATAATTACAATATTACGGATAATATAAGTGATACACGTGATATAAAATACTGGTTAGAACGATTATAAACATATATAAGTAAAATATGTATGATAATGTTATTATGTGAACAAAGATATACGTACCCAACTGATACACTGTTGAATAGAAAGGTTTTATTTGTTTGTTTATAAAAATAAAAAACTTTTTATAAAAAATAAAGTAAAATTTTAAAAAAAGGATTCATGCTAGGCTTTCCCAGAGAACTTGTATGCCACCTATCTTGCTGAAGGCAGCTCAGGGTGAATAATTTATTTTTATTTCTTTATTTAAAACATTTATATAGCTGCCCATCTTATACCAAATTTTTCTTATATCTGAATTTTTCTTTTTGTAACCGTAAAGATAATTTTGTAATCACATCTGCATTTCGCTGCAAGAAAATAGATCTTTCTTTTTTTCCTGCATCTTTGTCTTTCTTTCTTTCCTCTATATTATTTTTCTTAGTTTTTGTCTTCCCTATACATTTACAAAGAGAGAGAGAGGGACGGAGAAAGAGGGGGGGGAAGAGGAGCTGCCTGCTGGAGGCTGCTTTCTAAAATTGACAGCTGTTTGTTTGCTTCCTAAGTAGCTCTGGCAAGCATGCTAGGCAAAGAGACAGCTCTAAATAATTCTTTTCTCTGTGTATTCCTATTATGTGCCCTCTCTTGTAGCCCCTTCATCTCCCGTGATTGTAAAATATCCATTTTCTCCTTGTTAATTATCCTAGCACAAGGGTGAATGTTTCAAAGGGCAGGGGATGGGGAAAGGGGCGATGTCCTTTTATCCAGCTTCCTCGTGAATCACTTCTGCCATCACTCCCTGCCATTAGGACTCATCTGACTATTTGGGGTTATATCTGTCTGATGCAGTCAAGCAAAATAAATTTGAACCATAAACACAGATGAAGTCATGTCATTTTTTTTCACTTAATGCCCACTTTTGTCAAACTGCTGGTCCCCACTGTGGTCTCTAAATGAGAATTACCTGTACTAAAGAAGAAAAATAAAAACTATGAAAACTGCTGAAAACTCAGAATGAGAAAGGTGCTATTTGTAGAATCTGGAGCCTCTCCTAGAATACTGTTCTTAATCAGAAGTAATTCCTTAAAGACCAACCATTGAAAATGAATTCCTTAATACACAATGAATCATGTGCTATGAATAATTAGAAATCAGGCAAAATTCCAGTGTATTTGAAGGCTTGTACCTGATGAAGGACTCACGATCATCTGTGAGGAAGGACCAGCGATATCTGATAAGAAGGGGACTGCAGTTGCTCATACTGATGTCACGGATAACTTCTGTGTCATTCAAGATGCAGCCAAAATCGAGATCCATTGTTTGGAAGTGGAGGTTTGGGAAATGCACTTCTCCCCGGAGATCAACATAGTCCACGTGAGGATGCTCCAAGTAACGCAAAACAAGAACCTCGTCCAATACGCGACTACACAGATCATCTCTATAGACAGGGTTAAATCTGACTGAAAGATGATGTATCTCTCCAATGTCCATTTTTAAAGGCTGAATTGGAATCAAAGTTAAATACACATTAGTGATTAGTTTGGGCACGATGGGTTCTGTACATGTTTTTAAATGGCTAAAGCATACCTTGAGGACATTCTAGGGAAAAAAGGAAATTGGAGCTCTGTTTTTCCAGTTACATATGTATCTATGCATACATTTATTTATTTATTGAAGTTTACTGGCCTCCCATCTCTGGTAGACTCTGAATGGACTGAAGCACTTAGCAGAAATCAGATGGGGGATGAGCAAGAGAAAGCCAAGGATGTGGACAGCAGCTAGGCGGGGGGGGGGGGGGGGGAAAAAGGGGGGGGGAAACAGAAAGCACGGGAAAGGGGGGGGGGAGAACAGTTATTGGGATGTCTTCATTCGCCAAACATGTAAAGCTGTCCAACTCCTTAAGGACTTTGACTGGGTACAGTATTAGGAACAGATTAGAATGATTAACAAATCTGAAAATATAGATTACAATGGTATGAAAGTATAGATTATGATAATATGTTACACTAAGGGATAGAAAGGAGAGAGGTGAGTCACACCAACCTTCCCTAACTCAGCCTGGATGGGATTGGCTCTAGGATCCCTGCAGGTTTGATTCTGCCCCAAACCCTAAACAACAAAAATGTTCTTTCAAACCAAAATTTGAAACTTGGCAGAATTTCCAAAATGTGATTTGCTTGTTTTGGTTTTGAAACAAAACACAATTTCTGTTTCCTGCACATTACTAATTGTAGTTTTCTTATACTATAATTAACACTCCAGCATCCGAGACTGTTCTGCTATCCAGGATGTGTACTGAATTCAGATGAAGGATTTACCTGTTCAGGAACTGGAATCTTTTTGTGATTTGCATCACAGAGGGCAAAGGGCTCTTGCAAAGAAAGGACAACCCTGAGTGGCAAAGAGGAAACATTCTTCAAGGACAGAGGCTTATACTGTGCGGTCAAAATATCACTGGGGTTCTGGAGAAAAAAATGAAAGACTGAGCAAGAATCACACACACAGGCAAATGCCACACACAAAATAAGGTAGAATCACATTATGACAGTGTTAGAAAGGGCCACTGAAGTTCAGTCTATTACTTCGTGCATGAACCGATCAGTGGCCCATGGCAATTAATGAAGGACCACTAGATTTTAAAAATATTTCCAAAGAATATTGATGTCTTCTGTACCACTAGACTAATTATGATGCAACTCTTCCTTTGCTCAAGAGTATCTGCTCAGCACATCACATGTTTGGTGCTGCCGGGCATGGAGGCTGGACAGAGAAAAAGAGAAAGAGGGAGAATAGTATCCTTGACAGGGGAGGAAAGAAAAAGGAAAATGGCTGTACAAATGATGAACAGGTATTACCAAAATATATAAATGCTTCCTGAAATTTGAAATAGAGCATGCGTACATAAAAGAATAGATCAGAGGTGGGCAACTATGGCCCCTTTATGACTTGTGGACTTCAACTCCCAAAATTCCTGAGCTAGCATGGCAGCTGAACTGGGACTTGAAGTCCATAATTCATAAAAGGGCCATAGTTGCCCACCCCTGGAATAGATAATAAAATAGGTTAATAATTTTGGACATAACATCCTGTTGGAGCAGTAGGAATATAGGTGGTTAAAAGGATGAACATTCACATTATGTTATAACCCAGAAGAGATTTTTTACAAAATGATATGACTTCAGAAAAGTTATCTAGAATGTATAAAAGTATCTCAGGTTTATATTGGAAATGTGGATGACATGAAGGGTTATTTTTAAGCAAATCTGGCTTCACCTATTGACTTTGTTTATTAGAGGTTCCCTAGGAAGGTTGCAAATGACAGTCCCAGGCCCCCAGGATGCTGCAACCATTGTAAATACATGCCAGTTGTTAAGCACCCAAAGTTTGACACATGACTTGGGGCTGCTTGACAGACATGAAAGATTATGTGTTTATATGGTTGCTGTGAGATAACTATAGGCACAAAAAAAGAAAGTTTCTGAAATATCCAAAATAAGTGGTTGGTGAAAATGGCAGAACTAGCAAAGACAGCAAAATTAATTCGTTTGCTTAGAATCTTTAATAAATCACAATATGTATTATGTTCCTTCTTACTTCAAACACTTCACTATCATCCCAGTGCCAAAGAAACCCTCCATCAAGGAGTTAAATGACTACAGATCTGTTGCTCTGACATCCATAATTTTGAAAACCTTTGAAAGATTAGTGCTGGCCCACCTGAAAATCATCACAGATCTGTTGCTAGACCCCTTTCAATTTGCCTACTAAGCAAATAGATTGGCAGATTATGCTGTCAATATGGCTCTGCACTACATTTTATAACATCTTGAATTTCCAAGGACCTATGCAAGGGTCCTTTTTGTAGCCTTCAGCTCAGCATTCAGTACCATTATTCCAAATATACTCACTAAACTGATTCAGCCAGCAAATGGATCATAAACTTTTTTTTTTAGAATGGAATACTTTATTGGCCAAGTGTGATTGGACACACAAGGAATTTGTCTTGGAGTAAATACTCTCAGTATACATAAAAGAAAAGATACATTCATCAGAAGTCGAGAATCATAAGGTACGACACTTAATGATAGTCATAGGGTACAATAAGCAATCAATCATACTAGGAAACAGTCAATATAAATCCTAAGTATACCAGCGACAAAGTTACAGTCATTCAGTCACAGTAGGAGGGGATGGGTGATAAGGAGTGATGACAAGATTAACAGTAATAGTAGTGCAGACTTTGTAATAGCCGAACAGGGTTGATGGAATTATTTGTTTAGCAGAGTGATGGCTTTCAAGAAAAACTGTTCTTGTGTCTAGTAGTTCTAGTGTGCAATGCTCTATAGCATCGTTTTGAGGGAAGGAGTTGAAACAGTTTATGTCCAGGATGTGAGGGGTCTGTAAATATTTTCACAGCCCTCTTTTTGACTTGTGCGGTATACAGGTGCTCAATTGAAGGTAGGTTGGTAGTAATTGTTTTTTTCTGCAGTCCTAATTATTCTCTGGAGTCTGTGTCTTTCCTGTTGGGTTGCAGAACCAAACCAGATAGTTATAGAGATGCAGATGACAGACTCAACCATTCCTCTGTAGAACTGGATCAGCAGCTCCTTGGGCAGTTTGAGCAGTTTGAGTTAGCACAGAAAGAACATTTTTTGTTGTGCTTTTTTGATGACGTTTTTGATGTTAGGTGTCTATTTTAGGCCTAGTAGAACCTAGAAATTTGAAGGTCTCTACTGTTGATACGGTGTTGTCTAGTATTGTAAGAGGTGGTAGTATGGGAGGGTTTCTTCGAAAGTCTGCCACCATTTCTATGGTTTTGAGTGTGTTCAGTTCCAGATTGTTCTGGTTACACCACGAGGCAAGTTGTATAACCTCCTGTCTGTATGCAGATTCGTCGTCATCTCGAATGAGACCAATCACTGTTGTGTCATCAGCAAACTTCAGTATTTTAACAGATGGATTGTTTGAGATGCAATCATTGGTATATAGGGAGAAGTGGAGAAAGCACACAGCCTTGGTGGGGGGGCTGTGCTGATTGTACAGGTATCGGATGTGATTCTGCCTAGCTTCACCTGCTGCTTCCTGTCTGTTAGGAAGCTTATGATCCACTTACAAGTCTGTTCATGTACTGCTAGTTGGTTTAATTTACTTAGAAGAGTGTCTGGAATGATGATATTGAATGCTGAACTGAAGTCTACAAAGAGGACCCTTGCGCAGGTATTTGGAGATTCAAGGTGTTGTAGGATGTAATGCAGAGCCATGTTAACAGTATCATCTGTTGATCTATTTGCTTGGTATGCAAACTGCATGGGATCTAACAGCAGATCTGTGATGGTTTTCAGGTGGGACAGCACAAGCCTTTCAAAGATTTTCATAACTACCAATGTTAGACCAACTGGTCTGTAGTCATTCAGTTCCTTGATGGAGGGCTTCTTTGGCGCTGGGATGATAGAGCATTTGAAGCAGGAAGGGACATAGCACATCTCTAGTGATCTATTGAAGATTCGGGTGAAGACTGGGGCCAATTGGTCAGTACAGATCTTTAAGCAAGAAGGAGTTATCTTGTCTGGCCCTTGTGCTTTTCTTGGCTTTTGTCTGTGTAATAGATCTTGCACTTCTTTTTCTGTGATCACCAGAGATTGTGAATCCAGTGGATTGGGGCCAGTTGTAGGAGGCTTGGCTGTTGTTGGTGTGTTTGAGATGTGGGTTGTAGAGATAGGTGGCTGTAGTTTCCTTTCAAACCTGCAGTAAAACACATTCAGGTCATCTGCTAGTTGTTGATTTCCTTCTGTCTGGGAAGGAGGTTTGCTGAAGCCAGTGATGTTTTAAAGAGTTTTCCACATGTTTGCTGATTCATTTGTTGAGACCCGATTCCTTAACTTTTCAGAGTAGCTTCTTTTTGCTGCTCTGATCTCTCATTAATAATATGTTTCTGGCCTGGTTGTATAGCATTATGTCACCTTTTCTGTAGGCTTCCTCTTTGGAACGGCATAGCTGCTTAAGTTTAGCTGTGAACCAAGGTTTATTGTTACTAACATATGATGTTACAGTATCTGTGAGCTCATCTAGGTCTGCAGAGGCATCTTCAAAAACATTCCAATCAGTGCAATCAAGGCAGGCCTAGAGTTTCAGCTCTGCCTCATCCGACCAAGTCTTCACTGATTTAATTGTTGGTTTCATGGTTTTAAGTCTTTGTCTGTTAGGCAGGTACAAGGTGAATCATGCAATGGTCAGAGTGTCCCACAGCTGCTTGTGGTAAAGACCTATAAGCATCTTTTACTATTGTGTAGCAGTGGTCTAAAATATTTTTGCCTCTGGTGGGACAATTTACATGCTGACAATATTTTGGGAGCTCTTTCCTTAAATTTGCTTGTTTGAAATCTCCTAAAATGATGGGAAGGGAACCTGGGTCTTTGGCTTCAGCCTCTATAATTTGATCAGCAAGAGTTTGTAATGCCTTGTTTACACAGGCTTGTGGAGGAACATACACAGCTATTAGAAGAAATGAAGAGAACTCACGTGGAGAATAAAATGGCTTGCAGTTGATATGTAAAGACTAAGTTTTCATCACAGAACTTATATATTATAGTTATATCCTGAGACCAGCTGTTGTTGATATATAAACATAATCCTCCACCCTTTATTTTACCTGATGTCTCTTCAAGTCTGTCTGATCTAAATGTCTGAAATCCTGTAATGTATATGGTGTTGTCCCCATGAATCTGTGGATTAAGCCAGGTTTCAGTAAAACAAAGAACAGCCGAATTGTAAAAATCAGAATTCCATCTATTTAAGAGATGAATTATATCCATCTTGTTAGCAAGTGAGTGTAAATTAGTCAGAAAGATTGACGGAAGAGTAGTTTTTCCCCCCCTATTCCTTAGTCTGTTTAAAATTCCCACTCGTTTACCTCGTCTCCTTTTTCGGTGTTGCTACTTCTTTGCTTTCTTTATTGTAATCCATAGTACCGGAGAATTAGCTAGAATCTCCTCCGCGTTTGCAAAGACAGGTGGGGGGGAGGAATCAGAAAGCTGCTCCTTAAGGAAACATTACCTAATTCTTAGCAGATGGTCTTGTGAGTATGAAATCCTTAGTGAATTGCAGATAATAATAAGGAATAAAGAAATCACTAGAGGGCATTTCACCGAGGCAGCCGTCATCGGTGCCAACTTGGCAGAAAAAAAAAACACTTCCTACCAGATAGGAAGCAGCAGGTGAATGTAGGCAAATACTTATACTTATCAGATACTTATACAATTAACATTCTCCACTTCTCTTCTCTCTCTGTACCAACAACTACATCTCAAAGGATCCCTCTGTTAAAGTACTGAAGTTTGCAAGATGATACAACAGTGATTGGTCTCACTTGAGACAACGACAAATCTGCATACAGATGGAAAGTTGAACAACTAGCCTTGTGGTGCAGCCAGAACAATCTTGAGCTGAACACACTCAAAACTGTAGAAATGCTAGTAGATTTTAGGAGAAGCCCTCCTATTCTATCCCCTTACAATACTAGAAAACAGTATCAACAGTACAGACCTTCAAGTTTTAGGTTCTATAATATTTCAAGATTTAAAATTGATATCTAACATCAAAAATGTCACTAAAAAAAGGGCAACAAATAATGTTTTTCCCTGCACCATTTCAGAAAGCTCAGGCTTTCAAAGGAGCTGCTGATCCAGTTCTACAGAGGAATTACTGAGTCTGTCATCTGCACCTTTGTAACTGTCTGGTTTGGCATAGCAACCAAACAAGACTGACACAGACTTCAATGGATAGTTAGGACTGAGGAAAAAACCAATCTGCCTTCTATTGAGGACCTTATATACTGCACGAGCTAAAGGTATTTTCCCCCTATGCCCTCACTCTGTGCTGTTGTCTGTGGATTCTCCCACTAAATGCAAGCACGGGATAAACTGAGCCTGGTTTCTTCTCAGTTTTTGGCCACAAACTACTAGCAAAAATGGCATTTGATCACAAGGAGGCATTGAGAAATGTTTCCCCTTTTGTATTTGAGCATCCAAGAACGGACAGGAAAGACAAAGAAAAAGAAAGAGAGCAAGGAAGGGAAAACAAGGAAAGAGGGGAAGAAGAAAGGAAAATGAGGAGGGAAGCAAAAAGAAGAAAAGGGAAAAAAGGAGAGGAAAGGGATTATAATGAGAGGGAGTCAGATTCTGAGGGAAGTCCTGTCTTAGCACTTGGCCACCAGCAGCCCTGCCTTTTCATCATTCCCTTGTCCCCTCCCCTTGTCCCCTCCTGGTGGTCTCCCATCCTATTCTGAGAATGCTTTGGTTACAAAGCCGGCTCTGAAGCAAGCTCCAAACCGGTAGGAATTTTTTTTGAAACGCACCGCTTTCCTATTACATATTTCCTTATCTTCTTATGACTATAACTTTGTTGCTTATATCTTACTATTTATACTGATTGTTTTATTTAGTATCCTAGTATGATTTATGTTGATTGCTTATTTGACTATCATTGAGTCTTGTAACTTACGATTTATGATTATTGCATTTTATGATTATGATCAAGATTTATCACTTGTTGCTTGTATATGCACTGAGAGCTTAGGCACTGGAGACAAATTCCTTGTGTGTCCAATCACACTTGGCCAATAAAGCTATTCTATTCTGTTCTGTTCTGTCCTAGTCCTATTCTTTATTCACAGTGTTTTTCAACCTTGGTAACTTGCAGGTGGTTCAGCTGCGAGAAACCTCAGCCAGCATGTGTGGAGTTCCAGTCCATGCATCTACAAGTTGCCAAGGTCAAGAAACATCAGCTTAAAGAGAGACCAGCAACTTCATGTATTAAGTGACATAAGGAAATTCCTTATGGTTTTTTACTGAAAAAAAGAAAAAATGAACTCATGATTTATAAATCTGATGATTAGAATGGGTACATTATGGAAAGAAGGAAAATTTGATGTAAACTTAAAATGAGATGATAAAATATGAACGTATTTATGACATTACATGGGAGGACATGGAACGAGAAGAGGCTCAGGGCATTGGCAATGCCAACGGGGGTGGGCAATCCTAGACAAACTGGGGAGAGGGCTTTACCAGTCATGCAGCAAAGGACAAGAAAGAGAGGGGAGGCTCACCAGTCTTTCCTGGCTCAACCCACGATACTCCTCTGGCTATTCTCTCAACCAAAATCGAGAACAGACAAAATGTTGCAGGTTTTGGTTTAGCTAAATGTTCAAAAGCATGTTTGTTTCAGGCTCAAAATGAAATGCAGTCACCCTCATTTGCCTTTCCTCAAGGTAAAACACCTGCAGCATGCACCCGACCCGCTTCATTCATTATGCCATCCAGCCCAAGCTTTACTGACCCTCCCCCCTATCACCGGCAATCTTTCCAAGGATTTGGGATTCCAATGTCCCAGAGGGAGCTGGTTCACAGAATTCTTGGCCTAGACTGATGTCAACAGCCAGAAAGATGTCATGGTATCAAAGCACTCACCTTCTCCACGCGGAAAGTAACTGCTCTGGAGGAAATCTGCAGAACTGGTGCGATGAATTCACAAGTGACATCAACCTTCATGATACGTTCTTTTCCAGACTGCTTCCCTATGATCGCATGGCACAGCAATCTCTCCTTTACCAGCTGTTCAGGCAAAGAGTAGCAGAATGAATGGGACTAAGCCATCTGGCCAAAAACCCCATAGGTCCCTTGGAAATACCTGCTTCAGTCAGTTTGCCACCTAAACTTCCAGTTCACCAGGTGCTCTGCCCAGCACTGGTTACTCTGTGTGGACGGGCTACATTTCTTCTCCTTTGCTATATAGGACTTGGAGCTGAAACAGGGAGATTATCTGCTTCCATCAGGAAGCTATTTCCCTATGAGCCTCCTATGAGCAGCCTCCTTCCAAGGGTCTCCAACCTTGGCAACTTTAAGACTTGGCAGCCAATCATGGTTTTCTAAAGAAGGGTTCTCCAATCTTGCCAACTTGTGGATTTCAATTCTCATGCTGAGAAATTCTGGGACTAGAAGTCCACAAGTTTTAAAGTTGACAAGATTAGAAACCTCCACTCTAGAGCAGTGTTTTACAACCATAGGCATGTTAAGAGGTATGGACTTCAACTTCCAGAATATCTGGAAGTTTAAGTTCCACAAGTCTTAAAGTTGCCAAGTTTAAAGTTGCCCGACTCTAGCAATTAAGATAATCGCTTCCCAACTATGACTGCTTTTGCTGGCCTGCCCTACTTGGAACCAAACCACCCAGAAAAAAACAACAGCTTCATGCTGCGTGCTGTTGCCCATGAGCCTTCTTGCAAATATTTTGGAATAAAGATTCCTTCTGCCATCTCAATGGGAAAGGCTTCCCCCACAGAAAGCCTCTGCTATCCAGTTCCTAACGCCGCCAACACGAACCCCGGGCCACAGACATGCCCTACTCCAAGGGGTGGGTGGGGGCAGACTGAAAAGGTCCCCTGAAAAGGAGCTGAAGGAGATTTTCTCAGGGCTCCAGAAGCAAGAGCAAGTTATATCATTTCCCGGTAGCAGATGTAAAGATACAATTTGTAGCAACATATTCATCTTGTCATCACTCCTTATCACCCATCCCCTCCTACTTGTGATTGTATGACTGTAACTTTGTTGCTCGTAACTTTGTTCCTAGTATGATTTGATTGCTTATTGTACCCTATGACTATCATTACGTGTTGTACCTTATGATTCTCGACTCCTGATGAATGTATCTTTTCTTTTATGTATACTGAGAGTATTTACACCAAGACAAATTCCTTGTGTGTCCAATCACACTTGGCCAATGAAGTATTCTATTCTATTCTATTCTATTCTATTCTATTCTATTCTATTCTATTCTATCTCAGAGTAAAGAGGATGAGAAAAATCCAGTTCTCCCTACTAAAAACTCAGATACAGTTTAAAAACCAGAAAAGATTAATGAAACACAGATAGGCAAGAAAACAGAGCATGTTAGCCAATAACATTGATAACTTTACTTGGGTGGTTCTTTTAAGGTGACCATATGGCACTTCTTTAAACAGATAACAGATTAAGAGAGTTGGAAGGGACCTTGTAGATCATCTAGTCCAGTGGTTCTTAACCTGGGTGATATTGCCCCCCAGGGGGCGATTTCATTTTTCATGGGGGCGATGGAACGAAAAGGGGCAATGCGGGGGCAAAGGAATGGAAGGGGGGCAATATGGGGGCGATGGAGCGACAAGTTTTGGGGACACTTTTGAGACTTTTTTCTTACAGTGAACCACTGTATATCTGCCGTACAAATCGCTCGCTATTAGTGGATTGAACTGTGTTTTAAGATGTTCCTCTAGCTAGCTTCAGTACAGAACACCGTACATATGTGAATATGCATCGCTCATCTTCATGCGTGTTGCACAGCAGCCTCTATCACTCCACCCATACAGTGGCACGCCATTGGCCAGAATGGGCAGTGATGGAGGGGTGAGCGCTTCTTTCAAAACATTGCATGCTGAGTGGCTGTCCCCTGTGATGTCAATGTAACTGTTGAAACTAGGTTTGTCGACATCCACGTGTGTTTTATTGTTTTCCAGTGCAGTCAAAAATTTAATTTGCAGTTAGTGCCTTTCATTTTGAAGACCTCTCAACATGGTCAAGAAGAGGAAGTGTCGCCAATATTCGACGGAATACCTAAAATTGGGATTCATTCCATCTCCTTCCAACATAAAGCTTCCGTTTTGTCTTCTTTGTGAGAAAACATTTTCAAATGAAGTGATGAAGCCTCCCAACTGAAATACCATTTGGTAAGAATTCATTTGGATAAAGCCAACAAACCGGTATCATTTTTCCAATCCTTAAAGACCAAGTTTGAGGGTCGCAGCACTGTTGAGAAGTTATTTGGAAAATCATCACTCAATGCCGACAAGGGGCTCATTTGTTCCTATGAAGTATCTTTGTTGATAGCAAAATGTGGCAAACCTCACGCTATCGGAGAAACGCTGATTTTACCAGCAGTGAAACAGATTGTTGCCACCATGTTGGGGCCCAGTGCAAGTACTGTCATGCAATCGATTCCTTTGAGCAATGACACCATATCAAAAAGAATTGATGAAATGGCTGCTGATGTGGAAGAAAGGCTTATTGACACCTTGAAAAGTACAGAATTCATGATGCAAATTGATGAGTCAACGATTCGTGAAAATGAAGCCTTGTTATTGGCTTATATCAGTGGAAATGAAGAGATTGGGGAAGAACTGTTATTTGCTCAAAATTTAGCCACTGACACAAAAGTTTCTTTGATATTTAAAAAGGTTGAAGAGTTTTTTAATGAGAAAAACACCCCTTTGACAAACATCGTGGCACGTGCAACAGATGGAGCTGCATCCATGGCTGGACAATATTGCGGATTTCAAGCTCATCTAAAATTGGTTGTACCTGGAGTTATGACTGTCCATTGCATTGTTCATAGACAGCACCTTGTCTCAAAAAATTTGGCCATTTGCACGAGTCTATACATTATGTCATTAACGCTGTGAATAAAAGCGTTATGCCTTGAACAACAGACTTTTTCACAAGCTTTGTGAAGAAAATGATGAGGAGTTTGAATGTCTCCTTTTGCACACCGAAGTAAGGTGGCTTTCAAAAGGAAAGTGTTTGTGGTGATTCCACGAAGTTTTTGACACAGTTGTCGAATTCCTTGAATCCACTGATCCAAATCTAAGAAGTTCTCTTAAACTTCGATGTCTGGATGTAGCTTATCTCGCTGATGTTTTTGACAAGCTGAATGAAGTGAAGGTAAAGCTGCAAGGAGATAAAACCAATTTTCTTAAGGCCAAAGGAGTAATTTGCTTATTTATTTCCAAATTGAATCTCCTTGCAAGCAATATGAGTTGCCAGGAGCTGTATCAGTTCCCAAGCCTTGGTAATGAACATCAACTCCAAGCAGAAGATTTGGATGTTTTTTGCTGCCACTTGAAGCAACTAAAAGAAGATATGGAAACCAGATTCTATGATCTGATAAATCTGGAAGTGCCCACTTGGGTGCTAAATCCTTTCACAGCAGACTTTGCACAACCTCAACCCAAACTGCAAGAGCCACTGACAGACCTGAAATACAACTGTGAAGCCCAATCACTTTTTGGCTACAAAGTTTTTTGGGTGAAAATGAGGAACACTTACCCAATATTGTGGGAGGAAGTTAAGTTGCTTCTTTTAGCCTTTCCTTCCACTTACTTAGTGGAGAGGGGCTTCAGCGCTGTCCAACAGATCCTTTCTAAGTCAAGGAACATGTTGAAGATCACTGAGCATGGTGATTTAAGAATGAGATTAACAAAAATGGTTCCAGACATCAAGAAATTGGCATCAGCTCACCAAGCAGAAGGCAGCCACTGATGTTCTTTTTTGCTTTTTGTGTACATACATTTTCTTTGTTAATGATTGTCTCTGCTCTCTTCGTTGTATTTGCTTGCATTGGATTTCACATTCCAGTTTGAGTTTTCGGCTTCATTTTTTAATTCTTCTTGTGCTCTGTAAAACATTTTGTGTGTCTCTTTGTATTGTACTTTTTTAGCATGCACTCCAGTTTGATCTTATATTTTGGTTTCTTGGTTTTATGGTTTCAATTTTTTTTTGTGTAAACTTTTTGTGTAGATATATATATTTTTCTTCAGTTTAAGTATTAAATTTGTCACTCTGATTTTTGTTGCTTTCCTTCTGTAAAAATTTTCTTTGTGTCTTTTTAACCTTTCTTATAGTGTGCATAAATATATATTTTCCTCGAATCTTAATTTAATTTCAGAGTTTTCTTCTTGAAATTCTTAGTTCCTGCATTGCGGTTTGTTCTTGTGCCCTTTTTATATTTCTTTGTGCGTCTTAAAATTCACTTGTAATTAAATCATTAAATGTTACTGTTTGGGGGGGGGCATTTCATTTTCTTGCAGTTGAATTTTGTTTTCAGTGGTCATTGCATTTAAGTGTCTTGAATAAATAAGATAATAATGAAATACATGTATCATGAAGTTTGGGAGTAAAGTGATGGGTGGCATCAGAATTTTTCACACAGTTGAGATATGGGAAAAAGACTGGAAATAAATTATTTGCATCGATATGTCCTGATGACAATTTTAAAGAACACAAAAAACGTGTTTGCATAAATTGAAGAATTATTTCTCTGTGTTGTGATTGAGAGGTTATGTTGGGGGAGGGGGGCAATGATAACTTCCTCAATGGTTCAAGGGGGTGATTCTTTCAAAAAGGTTAAGAACCACTGATCTAGTCCAACCCGCCGCCCAAGCAGGAGACCCTACACCATTTCTGACAGATGGGAGTCCAATCTCTTCTTGAAAGTCTCAAGTGATGAAGCTCCCACAACTTCCGAAGGCAACTTCTGTTCCACTGGTTGATTGTTCTCACTGTCAGAAAGTTTCTCCTTATTTCCAAGTTAAATCTCTCCTTGCTCAATTTCCATCCATTGTTCCTTGTCTGGCCTTTGGGTGCTTTAGAGCAGGGGTCGCCAACCTTTTGGATCTCAGGGACCACCAAAGTCATAATTTTAAATCCCATGGACCACTAATATGAATTTTGACTGGCAGTAGCTTGCTGACATTGGTAGGAAAGTCAATCCCATATTCCAGAGGTGCAGTAGTCACAGAACTGGCCCTTTGGTCATCCCAGAGCAGCTGCTCCTCTACCCAGGTGCACCAGCCTGCCATGGACTGGAGGAGCAGCTGCTCCGGGATGACCAAAGGGCCAGTCCTGTAACTACTGCAGCTCTGGAATATGGGACCAACTTTCCCACCAATGTCAGCAAGCCACCCAGGGGCAGATTTCCCTCCCCTGCTATTGGTCTTACCTTCCAGTTCCAGCTCGCATGGCTCTACTCAAGGTAAGGTTTGCGCTCGGCCAAAGGGTGGGGGCCAGCGGGTGGGTGAGCCATGTGGGCGGCACAGCCTTGTGTTCCCACACAGCCTGGATTAATTGCTTTTGTGGGGGTGCTTTGGGGGAGACATTTCTCTGCGGACCACCAAAATTTTCTCGTGGATCACCAGTGGTTTCCAACCCATTGGTTGGCGACCACTGCTTTAGAGAATAGCTTGACCCCTTCCTCTCTGGGGCAGCCCCTCAAATATTAGAATACTGCTATCTCTGTGATCATATTAAGAGCAACTGCATTCTCTTTGCTGATGATGAAAAGCTGTTCAATACCACAGATAATACTGCTACCCTTCAAAAAGATCTTCACTATGTATCAGAATGGTCAAACAAATGGCAACTTCAAATCTCAACAAATAAATGCTCTGTCTTACATATTGGCAAAAAAAAAATCAGAAAATAAAATACAAGCTGAATAGTCAAGACCTTGTTGATGATCCAAGCTCTGTAAAGGACCTTGGAATAATCATCTCTAATGATCTAAGTGCTACCCACTATAACTACATAGCCAAAAAAGGCATTAAGAGTTGTTAACCTAATCCTACGTAGCTTTTTCTCTGGTAATATCACACTACTAACTAGAGCATACAAAACATTTGCTAGACCAATACTCGAATACAGCTCATCAGTCTGGAACCCATGGTACGTATCTGATATTGGCACAGTTGAGAAAGTCCAGAAATATTTCACAAGAAGAGTTCTCCACTTCTCTACTCGTTGTAGAATACCTTATGCCACCAGACTTGAAATTCTAGACCTAGAAAACCTTGAACTACATCGTCTTCGGTCCGATCTAAGTATGTTATATAAAATCATACATTGCAATGACTTACCTGTCAATGAATACTTCAGCTTCAACCATAACAACACAAGA